>CM034155.1:207080701-207680701 GCA_019776745.2 Taxus chinensis
TACAAAGCAGGGTCACATGTCGTCTAGTGTCCAAAAGTAAAGTGATCATTCTAGAAAAATAAATAATAAGAGTGTGGGAAAGATTAAAGAAATGAAAGAGTAAAATAAGTGTTGTTAATGTCTATTCTTATTTCTTAGGAATCATGTATATAACGACATACCTAGATGTGCTTATATGTAAGTACAAAGTGTGTGATTTCATGACTACAAGAAGTAGACCTTGGTAAATAATACACCATAAGAAATGATTCACTTTAGGCTCTAGGTAAATATTCTAGGATCGATTAATTCATTTAAGTTAAGTGGATGTAGATGACTTAAGGTTCCAATGTGAATCAAGCTTTGGGTTGGTAGGAGAGAGGGCACAAAAGACTATAAATAACCATGGAATCGTAATGATTGGAAGAATTTTTGTGGTTCCAATGCCAATCATTCCAAAAAGTAGTAGGAGGTTGTAGAACCAACTTATGAAGCATAACATCAAGCATCACCTTTTGAATTTTGAGCATAGAAAGAAGATCCAAATTAATGAAGATCCAAATTATATCTCCTTTTAAGCTCAAGTTGGGGAATCCAATCTTTGTGCAAAACCAAATCATGTATATTATTGATTCCTTTACGATCCAATCTGAGAGATTTGATGTCAAGAACTTTAGCAAGTGGGATGTTATCGTTGGTGATGATAGGAAATCACCAATGGTTCCGATAATAAAAGGATAGACCAATGTGGAAACCATCACCAACCCATCATAGAAGAGGCTTTATAGTCTTAACTACCTTCCAAATAATTTTGGCCATAAAGGATCCAATAGTCTTAACAGGTACCTTGGTGATAATTAAGGTATGTAATCCAATGTTTTTCCAACTTGTGTTTTTCCTTATGGGGAACTAGAAGAAATACAATTCCCGAGAAGAATTTTTTAGGCTTGATTTCCATTAAGGAAATGAACCACCCACTTGAAACAAAGGGAAACACTTTTCCTGTAAACTTATATAATTCACATACTTCCTTGGTCCCAAGAAAGACAACATGCATCTGAAACCACGCGATGAAAACATCCGGCTTGTTGGCCATTAGACCAAAGATAATCTCTAAGTAGTTTAGAAATTCTATCAAAAGATGCATGAGAGGGAAACCAACATGCATAATAATAGACATGGGTAGCAACGAGAATCTTGGTGCACACCTAAAATTTTCCAGCTAAGGAAAATGTCTAGAAACCCATCGTGAAAACTTTTACTCAACACAATCAATAACAATTTTCCAAAGAGTGACAAAATCACTATCAAAAGTGAAGGGGATCCCCAAAAATTAAAAAATTTCACCATGGCCAATCCATTTACAAGGATAAGCTTTTAATCAATATGTCATGGACAAAGATCATTGTTTAGGACCCAAGGTTTTGGCCATATGAATATTAGAGCCCAAAGCTATGCAAAAGATGTCAATACATTCAAAGGCTTCCTTCACATTTTGTTCAGTCTTAGGTAGAGTAAGGAAGGAATCATCAATAAAGTGGCCATTAATGAGTTGAGAAGAAAGATCAGGGAGAAAAATACCCCTTATGCACCCCTGGTATTCTCGTCAAGCCAGGAGATATCCCAAGACATCTACTGTTAATACGAAGAAAACATGAGCTAGAGGGAAGCCTTGTCTGATTGACCAAAAAAATCTGAACAAGTTGGATTGATGACCATTTATAGTTAAACAGACTGAAACATCATCAAACAAGATTTTAACAATATTAAGAAAAATATATAGATGTGATTGTGAGAAACTCTTATGTATAGATCTCCCCTATGTAACCTTATGTCCTAATGTGGTAGGCATCCCCCAAGATCAAAGGTTGTAAGAATCCATAAGGTGATAAAGTTGTGATTGAATAACATATCAATATATATGATGCCCAAACATGGATATGCCACATACATTATTGGGAGCCCAATTTGGGACTCAATTTCCATTTCTTTTCATGTGGGATAATTCTAATAGTTTAAAGTACATATTTCATCCAACTGATTTTGCCTATGATGAGTCTAATTTTCCAAGCTTCTATATTCCATCTCGTTAATTGCCATAATAATGATGTTTGAGTCTCCTTGAATTACCATTTTCTTCCAACCTTTTAAAGTTCCAGTTTATATACCTTTGAGAAGAGCTTTTTCCTTTTTCATATTGTTAGTGTTTGCACTAATGTCTAATGTGTATATAAGGAGATCTTGGCCCTCGCGGTCTCTATAAACCCTTCCACCTCCAGCTGGACCAAGATTGGTTTTTGATGCTCCATCAAAATTTAGCTTCACCACCACAGGTTTTATAAGAACCCAAAACTGTGGGAGCTGGGATATCTTATTGTCTGGTATACCAAGCCCTTTAACAATTGTTTAAAAAAATATTTGAAATCCAAAACAACTGCAATACTTTTTAGGCTTTATTAGGGAATATTTCATTCAATTATCTTTATATAATAATCATACACTACCTTTAATCCTATTTTAAATTTATTTTTACCCATTAACTTTATTTATTAGTTTTGCAATAACTATACGCTACTATATTATAAGTTTTTCAATAATTACTAATTATTATAAATTGATTACATATTAAAAAATATGAGATTATTATATTAAGTATTGAAAGTTATCAATAGTTATAATGTAGTTATTATGTATTTTACTTTCCTCAATTACTATATATATATATATATATATATATAATTTTAATTTAATTAATTGTTTAGCAAATTTGATTTTATTAATCGTGATTATTAATATATATATAATGAAAAAAAAATTATTGAATTTTTTAAATAACATTTATTTGATACTATGATATATCTATTTTCTATTTAGAACTTATTTTATGATAATGATTTTTTAAACCAAGTGTAGAAAGTATTAACAATTTTATCTACAATAACTATTTTGAAAACTAAGTGTGCAAAATAAAGTTTTTAATTATTAATAATACATTTGATATTTTAAAAATAGTTATATATGGTAAATATAAAATCATCAAAATTTCATAAACTAAAACATTCAAGGAAGTACTTAAACCTCTGTGTTTCTTAGATTTGTGTAATAAAAATGAGAACATAGAGAGAAACATAGGCTAAACCAAACTAAACGACTAATTTATGGATTTATTTTTTAATGGAGGATTTGATGAATATATACTAGCCAAATAACTTTACTTTTTCCTTGAGGAGTGGCCATCATTATCATGTCAATAACAGAAGATACACTTTACATTTATATTTTTTGTCAAAAAAATAGTGTTGGTTGGTATTGGTGTGAGAATAATAACTTTATCAATGTAGGGTTAGATGTGGATGGTGTGACAATACATTTTTAATACGTATTAATTAAATTATAATTTTTTTGAGATGTTAAAAAAATTTAAACAACACTATCATAAACTTACAAAACGTGACTATGTGGAAATCTAGTTAATAGAGATTGTGATCCCCCCTCTTCAATATGATGACAATTTAAGTGTGTTAAATAGTTAAAATCATAGTATTGAGACTATTTCAGTTTATGAAAACTCATAGAGTCTCAAGCTAAGTTGGGGACCACAAATTTTAGGGCCTAATTGCTTTTATTTTCAATAATGGTAAAATTACTATTACATTGTAAAAGCGTCACTTTAGAAGAACTAAAATTACTATTTTTAATATAAATATATTTGTTCAATGGAGTCTCGTAATAGGGGGGAATGGTTATAAAAAATGTATAAGGAAAAACAAATGAAACTTTGAAATACTAAACACATTGCTTTGAACAATAAGAATGCTAAATATCAACATAGTAATATCTATATCATAATTTATATTCAAAATGATGATTACATCCAAGCCCAATGCCTATAATCACCGTCAAAGTCCGTGCCAAACTTTTGTTGTTGCTCTCCTTGTTGCCAATGCTCTCAACTTCTCATTCTTGCACTTGCAGCCTTGTTCAATGCTTTGTGATTTGAAGTGAGGGTGTGAGGTTCATTTATAGTTTTTTTGAGTGCTTAAAGTGTTGGTGGGGCCCCATAAACTATTAGTGTCAGGGTTGGGGGCACAAACATCTAAAAAATATATATTTATAATTTAAAAAAACAAAATTTTGCCATTTTTGCAGCAAGGGATGTTTGCAGGTCCCTGAGACGTCCCTTGACCGGTGGTGGTGGTGGTGGTGGGACAGCGGAGGGTCGTTTCCCAGAAGTCCCCAATTCTTCGGGACGTCTTTGCTTCCGGAGACTGGCAATTTTTGGGTGGGATGCATCCCCATGGAACACTGGTAATTCTTAAAGTCAAACAATTACTTGTGATGATCTGAGTGTACTCAAAAACCAAAAGTGTGTTTGGAACATGTCAAACACAGCCACCAAGGAACTTCAATATGGGGACAAGGACCCCGTTCTCATCCTTGTACCCATATATTATGGTGACTATAGCTATATAATATAGCCGTATGCTTATTCTTTTAATCTCACACCCTGATTTGAGGTGGTGTACACGTCCTCATACAGGTACCGTATTCCCATGTTTCTAAGTGACTGTGATGTCAAACATTGTTCCATCCATAGTTTAAAAACTCGATGAGCACTCACTCGAGTGCAGAGTCCCTGTCTTGTTTGCACTTTTTGCCCTCCGCTTAATTTGTCTGAAATTTGGCAGCCAAGTTTTTTGGCCAATACTTGCCCAAAAAATGTTTGGAAACTTGTGAGTTTGTACGGAAAACTTGGCAACCAGAAATTCTGATTTTTTTCAATATGTTTTCTTGGCAACCAGAAATTCTGATTTTTTTCAATATGTTTTCTTTGTAAAGTCCTGTTGAAAACATTAATTAAAGTTTAAATCCCTAAATTTCATTGAATAAAATAAAAATGTTAAAACAATATATTTTATATTTAATCTTAATAGCTGTCCCCCCACCGTCTTTGTGTCGTCCCCAAAATATGGGATTTTTTTTTCCTACTTGGAAACCATTCACCTGTCCCCCTATCCCCGTGACTGAGGTTACTATGGGTAAACATTTGGGAAATCTTGAAGCCACATATATGCAAGCCGTCAAAGCAAAAAAATTTCGTAACCTATGATGATCCGATTGATCTTGAGAACCATCCAAAATCTGTCAATCTTGAAAATGATATGTCCAAAACATCCTATTACCTCAATCTCAAGGTCAAATCGTTTTTCATGTGTTACTAAGTGAATTTCCCATTTGTATGTGTGTCCTTAGGGTTTTACTTGTGAATCCTGATCCTGACATTTTTTCGTATCTCCTCCAATCCAGAATTGAGGAAAAGTCTTTTAATTTTCCATGAATTCCGTCTAGGAAAAGTCTTTTAATTTTCTATGAATTCCGTCTACTAAAATGGATGCCCAACTCCCCAAAATATGTTTCTTACAGACATATCAATCAGACAAGTAGTAAAGAGTTAGAATTCTATGTAATGAAAGATTATGCCTAGGAACAAACATACAAAGTTAAACTTTTAGAGCACATGTTTTTAATTTGTTGCTTTTATATTTAGTTATACGGATGTATCCTTGGTGCATCATATCTCATGATCTCCAAAAACTTGTCGCATCTGTATCAGTACCTGTTTCAGTATTCGTATCCTGGCAACTTAGGTTTTCAATGTTTTGTGTATAAGTAATGGAAATATGATTTACTGTAACATTTACAAAGGATTTATTAGTGAGAATCCCAATTTTTTTGTGTCTACAGATTCTCTTTTCTTTGTGTTTCTAGCCATTGTAGATCCAAGTTTATTATTCAAGTGATTGATGAGCATGTTTTCAGTTTTAATGTTGTTGGGGTTGATTCCTTAAGTTTTTCAATCTATGAGTGCGGATCAACGTCATCAATCATGAGTGCGGATCAACGTCATCAATCATTATATGCACATTGTATTCAATTTGCTCGCCTTTTGTAAATTCTGCTGTGCAAAGTTAGAAATAGAAAATGCAAATGTGCTAGATTGTCAGGAATCGATTGTATTTACTTCATTTATATGTTTCTAAAATTTTATGCTGGCCATTACTGCTTGAAGGCAGATGGTGAAATATCCCAAGGGCAGGATCAGTTCCAATGCCTAATAATAATAATAATAATTATTATTATTATTATGGTTTATATTTGTAGAAGTTATATGTATGCAAATGTGGTTTTTGTGCATTTCAAGTACGCCGAAGGCGTTCCCCCTATGGTAAAGGACCTCCGGACGTTTCTACAGCGATGTCAAATTTGACGGTTTGACGGCCGTCTGGACGTTTTCACGTTTACCGACTATTTTTACCAGTTTTTTGGGGGCTATTTTTAACAATTGCATGTTGTTCTGTATTTTCATTTTCCTCGGTCGATTGAGCTCGCGCAGACGTTTTACCTTTTTAAACCCTAAAACATCAGATTTCGAGTGTAAACTTTTCGGACAGATCGTATTTTGTTTGTTTTTGGGTTCGGAGGAGGTTTTCTGTTTCCCCTAAATCTGTAGATGTGAATTAACAGAGGGCAAATATTGTATGCGTTACGAGCCGCAAAATAGGCATCTCCGCCTCTAATACTGGGATTATTTGGCTATCGGTACGGTGTCAACAACATAGCCTGTAGTTCTCAATCCATTGAGTGAAGCGGACAAAAAGATAAAGGTTATTCTTCTGATCTGGAGTGATTTTTTGGGTTATTTCTTTTTCTTTGCTTTTAATCGTAAGTTGGAGATGGACTTTTCTGCATATGGTCAACGAAAGGGGGAGAACAACAGCGACATTGGATCGATGCCAGGTCTAACTATGGTGTGCGAGGTATGGACATTTCTTTCAATTTCTTGACATTGAGAATAATGCTCAAATTTTTTTTTTATAAAATATAAATATTTATTGTTTATTTAGATTTTAAAGAAACCAGCCTTGAAATGGGTAATAGGAATTTTAGAAATCAAGTTTGTTTGGAAGATGTACGTGAATGCGCTTCTTTTAGTTTGGATTAGAGCAGCTTTGTTGAAAAATTGTTAGCTTGAACTTCGAAATTAGAAGGCTTTTGGAATTTGAATTTAAATTTAAAGTTCAGAGTTTTTAGCATTCTAAATCGACATTAGGAGTAGCAGATTTTGTGAGGTCACTGTGTTCTACTATTTAAGTTTTTATGGTTAAGATAATTTTCTTCAAAGACTAAAAACTTGAAAGCCATAATATTTGTTGTAAAACATAATACTCTTGATAGAAACTGTGTAAACTGATTGCATTCAGCAACATTTCTTTTACTAAAACTGCTTAGATAGGAGGAAAAATTTGTTTTCCGAGACATGTTTTTTATCTTTCTTTTGCTTTTTTTGGGGTTGTACGTGGTAATGTGAATTCCAAGTCATTAATTCACTTCTTATTAAAGTGTTTTAGCTGAATTTTAGGTAAGTATGTACTTTGCTAGATAGAAGTGTTGGTTATGCCGTGGGTTTTGTATATCCATCCATCTTTCATGTCGTTGCTTGTAGAGGCCTTCGAAAATGTCAAATAAACATAGTTGGAAGATGTAAAGCCAGAGTCCACAAACACTATTCGCATACTCCCAAATTGCATGCCAAATAAATAGGGTGATGGTTCTGTGCATGTGTTTGTTTAATGCCTATAAAGCACATAATAATACAGGTAATGCCCAGCCAATGTGTTGATTGCCACACTCCAACACAATTTATCTCTAAGGTTGATGAAAGACAAATTGTTGTTAGAGATGAAAGTCAGTTTCATCATTTCCTTTGATGATGAATCCAATACATGAGATCATGGACAACAGATTAAATGGAGTCCACTTTTCACTTCTCCTAGGGTTTTGCATGTGCCTTTGTCTACATTTGTTGCTTTGCTTCCACCCAATTTTACAAATTCTTCTCTTTGGCGGGTAGAAGTGTTTGATGTGCTCTACGATTTATATTTTTAGCTATCTTTCACTTATTTGCTTGTAGAAAGGCTTACCTTAATATACAATTGTTTGCGCGTGAACAGTTTGATAAAATGCCACAAAGAGATGCGGTCTCATAGACCGCAACAATTGCAGGATATGCACACAATGAGTTTGGTGCATGTGGTGGTTTAGGTAATGATGGGCACATTGGAGAGGTCACTGTCTGTGTTTATCTCTTGTGATTTGGATATGGCATACCAAGTGTGGCTAATGGAAGTGGATGATTTGAATATGGCATACAAAATGGGCAATGTTTTAGAGTCAGACTGGAGTTTTAATGGGGAGAAAGTCAGTAGGTTGCATATGTACAACAACATTGACATTTATATAATATTCAACTAAAAGGGACGACCATAGTAACACTGAAGAGGAGGAGGAGAAGGCTGTGTAGAGGTGAAATTTTCGTACAATCTGCACAAGGATTTGAGAGAATCGATACTTGAAATGATAATAGAGAGATATTTGTGGGTCCTTACACCTTGATAAACTCCTTGAATGCTATCATTCTTTGAACTCTCATGTATACCATGATATCATCATGCAGGCCTTTGAACAAGTCAGAATTGAAAGGAATATGTTTGTTATTGTAATTTATGTACAATGATTCTTTGGTTTGAAAATAAACATATAGATTTGTATGCATTCGCTCTGTTCTTCAATGTAGGTGAAAAATACCATCAAAGACACTAGAAATAGAGAGAAATGTAGAATAATTGGAAAAAAAGCACATTCAGAAATAAAAACACTGCAAATAAATTAGAAGTTAAATCAATACAGCACTGTTGTGCATAATTCTATTCCTCCTCTGAAACAAGTTGGAATTTTTTTCCTTCAATGTGTGTAATGATTAAAATTGCCTCAATAATAGAGGTCTTTATTATAAAAATAGATTTTCCTTACATTTAAAATGTTGTTAAAACAGGCATGCTTCACAGATAAAAACAAATTTCGCTTATTTTTAAATTACTTTTCCTGAAAATAGGAATAAATATTCACTTTTATAAAATAACTAAAACATGAATCTCCCAATTGAAAATGGAATTAAGAAACATTAGTTTCCAACAAAGCTGCAGTAATTTTTGAAAAAAAAAGGCCATAGAAATCCTGCTACTATTATGGGTGTAAAACCCATTTATAACACTAAAGTTCTCCAGGGAATTATTAAATCAAACATCCATGGATCTGAAAATTGACCCAAGGAAGGGAAAAATAGTGAATATTTGTTGTCATAAAGATTTGTTAGAGTTGGAATAGTCTCTAAAAAGAATTACTTTGGAATGCGCCTGAAGACTAAAAACATAAGCACAAATTGCAGTGACAATGTTTGTCCCTTTCACTGCCATACCATTCAGTCCAAAGCTGTTGTGATCACGATGTCTACAATTTAGCGACACAAGTCTGTTTGCCATCTTAGCATCCCACACGTTTACTTGTTTATCTCCATGCCCGCCTGTCACTATTTTTCTGTAATCCATGTGGATATGGTTTAAAGGCGCATGATGCTTCCCCAACACAACCACGGGATAACTACTTCTAATTGCTCTTATATCGCACAACTTGGTTGTGTTATCACTGCCTCCTGTGCATATAAGTGGTGACCACTGATGAACCTCAAAAGCGGTTATATATGAAAGGTGAGCACCTTAATCTGTCATGTATTGGGTGAGAGTTTCCGATTTTACAAGTGGAATTGGATCTAAATAAAAACCAACATTCATACAATCTGAAAATTTCAATCGCGATCTAGCAAGACAGAGTTTCTTGCTTTCTCGCACAGTATGAGAGTATGCAGCTTCCTTAAACCGATGACACGTAATATCCAATTTTGCTGCATCACAAGAATCAAGCTTGCTTACAATTTCAATGAGGATGTTAATGTTCAGATCTCTAATTCCTGTCTCTGCCTCTATTTTTGTTTCTGTTTTTCTACTCCTGTACTGCCTCACTCTACTGGCCATGGAACCCATCATCAATTCTTTTCGAAGGCAAACTTGACCTCTGAATTCTTGCAAACAACTTAGAAAATTGTGGAAACACAATTCAAAAGGATAACAACTGTGTAAACGCAATTCAAAATGATTTTTGTAGTTTAAGACTACACATTACTCAATGCAAAATTGGGACAATGAGCGAATTGAAAAGATTTATTTCAATAAAATAACTCGAGCATCCAATAAATCACACCCCTTATCATCGTCAACTACAAAATTAATAACTACCCCTCTAAATATGCCTTTCAATGAGCCCACCAGGACTCAAGTCTTGCTGAGTGTAAGACCTGGAGACACCCGATATAGAGAGTCAAACAATTGAGGCCATCATCGTGCCCTGGGTGATTTTGATGGCGTGGATGCCCCTTACCCACAACTTCTTCACTGGTGCAGATATATAGATAGGGGCGTCAATAGGCACCTATCTATACGATTTCAGTTCGGAATGATCCCAGATTAGATCTATATGGTCGCTCGATACCATCTCGGTTGGGTTGTTTAGTTAAGATTTCATGATATAAGATTTGCAAATGTATATGTACGAATTTAAAACAAATTTGAAATGTACAAATAGAACCTTTCAATGTAATGCTTCATCTATATTCCTACACTTACATTATTAATCACACCCCTTATCAACATGTTAACGACAATACAAAAAAAGTTTTTCAAAAAAAAACCAACCAAAAAACCGATGCAACCACCGTCTCAAACACGTTGCAACAATAACATGATTTCACCCAAATAATTAAATACCCCTCTAAATCAAATTACATATACCGTTCGGTGTTCACATTGCATTGTACACATGCTTTCTATCTATTATTAAAATAAAACATTACCAATATAAGATTCTATGAAACTCAAATTTTAACAATTAAAAATTATTATATACATGCCAACATCATTAATATGTATGCACCAACAACAATACTAACATATTTTGATTACTACAACCACCTTATTTAAAATATATATTTAAAATTAGTCACACTTTTTCTCGAAAACAATGCTGCCGAACTCTAACCAACTAATTTTTTAAAAATTATTTTCCTTTCAACGATGAATTTAACTATTGCTTCGCGCATCTAAAGGTATAATTGTTAATATCGCAAGTTAAACAAATACACGTAAAATGCTATTAAAATATTTGGATTAAACATGTGGGTCAAGCATTCACGTGAACTATAGACATTATCTCTTTGTTTTTATTAAGAAATGGTCAATTTGAACAAAACTATTAAAGAACTTCCGGATTTATTGATATATCCCATGTTGAACATGAAATCTAAAAATTCAATATAATAAGAAGGCCATGAAATAAAGTAGAAATTAATATGCATGCAAGTGAAAAGTAAGGGACGAGGTGTAAGAAGATGTAGGAAAAATAGTTGAATTTCACAGAGTAGGTTTTTGGAGATTGTCATATTTTTTTTTTATGTGAGTATGAATGTGACTTGGTCTTTTTGTTTGTATTTCAGCTCTAGTTTTGATTAAAAGTGTTTACTTAATAATTGAAGAAGGAATGTGATTTGGTCCTGTCTAAAAGAATATTTAGAACATAGATGAAGTATGTAGGAATGAAAACCAATGGAAAGCACCAACACAATGTGTATATATAAAGGCACATCATCACAATCTAAAAAACAAATGAATTATTGAAGTTTGAGAATTGTATGTAAAGTTCATATAGTTGTGGGGCAAATAATAGAAAGTCGTGACATCCCTATTTATCATACTAATGTTTTAGATGATTTGGTGGTTGTTGTCATATCAATACAACATTTTATATTATTTTGATTTGATTCAGTTATTATCATTAAACGTTTTGAGAGAAACATTATTACTAGTTGATTCAATTTCAGTATATGATATTATGGATTTACATTACAATTTTGAGACTGTTTATATATGATAATTTCAGTTGACTTGATTTTATGGAATGGATAACATATTGGGTACTCTTGTTTGCATATGTACATGTGTTCTTCACTTGAGAAAGGGTGTCATCGAGGAGAGGCGAAAAGATGCAAAAAGGGGTACGAATAGAGCGATTTTCTATGTATGATTCAATACATGAGAAACAATGTACAAAAGTAAGTTGAGGTCATAGATTCCCTTTTGTGATTCAAATTTAATTTTATGTATGTCAATTAGTGTGACAGGTTTGATTTCATGTCATTACGACAACGAGATAGTGTTGTGCGCTCTCACTGTGGTGAGGAATGTAATATCACATTACACATTTGTTGAGTCACACATTGTGACTTTACAATAATGGCTTACTTTTGCTACATTGTTATGTCAGTTATTGTGTTTGTGATAACACTACTTTTATGAATAGAGATAAAATTAATAATAATGACATTATTTTATTTTATTTTTATCGATAAAAGAGAGATGGTGGGTCCCTCGCCGTTTTATTGATATCATTAAACAAATTTACAAGTTTCCAATGGCTATAAATCATTAACCATCTTAACAAATGACTACAAATAGTTGCAAATAGGAAACAAATGCCAAACAAATACGACAGTTTGATATTTTACATAATCATTTTCAGTTCAAACCCACTAGCAAATACTACTGAGAAAAAAATTGGCTCCTACTTCTAGACTAAGAATACACCTTGCTAGTTCACAAGGATTCTAATCAATTCGCACTCATAAAGATGCTACTGAAAAAATATTATAAACAAAGGTCTCCTGCTTAATGTTAGTTCAAAAATCACTTCCTTCTTATTCACAAGACGTTTCTTGCGGGAGATATACACATCAAACACTTATAATTTATGATCCACAACATTATTAGACCTTCCCCAAGTCCTACTACCTAAAATATGCTTCAGTTTGTAAGCATTTCTTAAGTCTCAACCAGTCAGTTGGGTCAGATTTAATAATAGAAGAAAGAGGATTCAAACCAGTGCTGATATTTGCCAACATTTTTGCAACCCCATTTACTTCCCAAAAAACATGTTGAAAGGAGATGGATTAGAAACCGTTAATAAATAGACGAAATCCCTGTAGTTGTTGATTAGTTTCTGAAGATTATGAATAAAAAAAACAACACTTACACTATACTGTGCAAATAAAACAAATAATACATCTACTCAATAAAGTGAGCAAACAACAAAGCTAAGAGAGAACAAAAAATATTTGTTTTATTCAAAAACTATCTTCTTCTCCTTCTGTTGTGCTTGAAAACTGAAGGAGAGGATTACATTTATAGGAAGGAGAAGTTACAGTAATGAAAGAGATAACTGAAGAAGAACTCAGCTAGATCCTAAATTACAAGCATCAATTAAGACTGAAAGATGCTGCAGTTTATTAGGAAGCGAATGAAGCTGCAAACAAAAACTTAACTGAAAGTAAACTAATCCTATGACTGAAGGAATTGCTCAGTCTACAGTTTATTAACTGAAATAAATAACCAGTTAAAGGCAACTGCAGAAGATGAGCTGCAGTGGTGGTGGTGGAACTGCAGAGGAACTGCAGTTTGAACATGCATCCTTCAATCTCCCCCTGCATGTGAAATGGAGATGAGTCCCAACTGATTCCTCAAAGCAACAAAACTAGATATAGGTAGAGCTTTGGTAAAAATATCAGCAACTTGCTCCGTTGTAGGGCAAAACTGTAATTCCACTGTCCCATCTTGAACTAAGTCTATGATGAAGTGATGCCAAATCTCAATATGCTTCGATCTAGCATGAAACACATGATTTTTTGTCATTGCAATGGTACTACTGTTATCACAGTAAATAGTGGTTGGATGTTCCTGAACCAATTGCAAATCTTCCAAAATCTGTCTAATCCATATGGCTTGACAACTAGCTGCTGCTGCTGCAATATACTCTGCTTCTGTGGAAGAGAGAGCAATGGTTGCTTGCTTTTTACTACTCCATGAGACAACTCCAGAACCAAGTGAGAAAATATAACCAGATGTGGATTTTCTATCATCCACTGAACCAGCCCAATCAGAATCTGTGTAACCACATAGCTCAAACTTATGTGTGGGAGAATAATGAATGCCAAAATTATGTGTACCACTCACATACCTTAAAATTCTTTTTGCAGCATGCCAATGAGACTCATGTGGATCCTGCATGAACCGAGAGATAAGGCTCACAACATATATAATATTAGGTCTCGTGGTAGTGAGGTACATGAGGCTTCCAACCAAACTTCTGTATAAAGTGGCATCTACTTTGGAACTTGCATCTTCCTTGGTTAATTTTTCACCAAGGGCAACAGGAGTGACAACTGTAGTGCATGACATCATTCTAAACTGCTTCAATAGATCAGCCACATACTTGGTTTGAGAAATGGATATACCTCCAGATTGTTGTTGCACCTCCACTCCAAGAAAATAATGCATGAGTCCCAGATCTGACATCTCAAATTCTTGTTTCATTTCTGCTTGAAATTTCTCCATGAGAGATGTGTTGTTACCTGTATAAATGAGATCATCAACATAAAGGTAAACAATTAGAATATCATTACCAAGATGTTGGATATAGAGGGTTGGCTCTGAGGAACTTCGAATGAATCCTTTCTTCAAGAAGTAACTGTCAATCCTTGCATACCAAGCACGAGGTGCTTGCTTCAACCCATAAAGAGCCCTTTTTAGCTTGTAAACCAAATGTTCTTTTCCTGGAATTTCATAACCAATAGGTTGTTCCACATAGACTTCCTCATCAATAAAACCATTTAGGAAGGCTGATTTTACATCCATCTGATAGATTGGCCACTTGTGTTGTGCAACAATAGCCAATATAATCTTGACTATATCAAATCTTGCAACTGGAGCAAAGGTCTCTGAATAATCTACCCCAGGCGTTTGTGTAAATCCCTTGGCAACTAATCTTGCCTTGTGTCTATTCATAGAACCATCAGCATGATATTTCACCTTATAGATCCATTTGACACCAATCACTTGCTTATCTTTAGGAAGTTGCACTAATTCCCATGTATTGTTTTTATCAATTGCATGCATCTCTTCATTCATAGCATTAATCCATACTTGTTCTTTCACGACTTCTTCATACACTGAAGGTTCAACTTGAATGGTACTAAACAAAGCAAAATTAGAAACTGGATTCAAATTAGAACTCCTTTGATAAATTTCATTTAAACTTCGTACCTTTCGTGAAGAGCTTGGACTTGATTGTGGACTAGAACTATCACCTGAAGAGGAACTTGGTGAACTTAGTGAACTGGGGCTTGAACTTCCACTTGAGCTTGTGGGGATAGGAGGAACTTGTTGAACATCTTCTATACCCGTGATGAGAGGTGTAGTTTTTTGAACTCCTTTTTGCCATTGCCATACTCCCTCTTCATCAAAAACCACATCTCGACTAATAATCCATTTCTTTGTGTCAGGATTATAGAACTTGTATCCTTTCGTGAAATCTGAATAGCCCACAAAGATACAAAGTTGGGATTTTGCATCCAACTTCTTTCGCTTCTTTTCTGGAACATGAACATATGCAGGGTAGCCAAATACACGAAAGTGAGCTACTGAGGGCTTGTGTCCACTCCAGGCTTCCTTGGGAGTGATATTCTGAAGCAATTTTGTTGGGCTTCGATTCAAGATATAAGTTGTGGTTGCTACTGCAACTCCCCAATAGCAATTAGGAAGGTTTTTGAACTGTAACATACTTCGTGCCATCTCCATAATGGTACGGTTCTTTCTTTCTGCAATGCCATTTTGTTGTGGGGTATAAGCTACCGTAAGTTGTCTCTTAATTTCATGAGTATTACAAAAATCAGCAAACTCATTGGAAGTGAATTCTCCCCCTCTATCTGTTCTGAGTATTTTGAGAGAATACCCACTTTGATTTTCTGCCATAGCCTTAAAATGCTTGAAGCATTCAAATGCCTCAGATTTCTGCTTAAGAAAGTAAACCCATGTGTGGTGTGAGAAATCATCAATAAATGTTAAAAAGTAAATATTCTTACCCAAAGATTCCTCTTGCATGTCACCACAAATGTCACTATGCACAAGCTCTAGAGGACATTTTTCCCTCCATGATTTGTTCACCGGAAAACGGTCTCGATGTTGCTTTCCAAGTGCACACCCTGAACAAACTTCTTCTTTTGCCTGAATTGCAAGAAGTCCCCTCACCATGCCTTTCTTATGAAGCAAACTTAATCCTTGAAAATGCAAATGACCATACCGTTGGTGCCATAACCATGAATCATTTGTGGTTACCTTGAGGGCATGCATCTTACTGGACTCCAAAGTGAGAGGAAATAATCGATTCTCTGTCATACAAGCCTTTTCTACAAGATAATGATTAGCTGATTTATCAAATATTTTGCAGCAGTTATCTTCAAACACAACCTTGTAATTTTTCGCTATAAGCTGCCCAATACTTAAAAGATTATGTTGTAATTTGGGCACATGCAAAGTGTCATGAATAAATGTAGTTTCTCCTTGCTTAGTTTTTACTACAAGGGTACCTTTTCCCACTACATCAACCTCTTTATCATCACCAAATTTTACTTGACTCCTTACAGATTCATCTAATTTGACAAAGAGATCAGATTTACCTGTCATATGATTTGGGCAACCACTATCCAAGAACCAAACATCCTTTTGAGGTTCTTTTTCCAAATTGCAAGTGAAGAATGTAGAGTGGTTTGCTTCTTCAAAAGACTCTTCAGTATAGTTGGCTCTTGACTTATTTAAATCAGATTTTTTCTTTCTACATTTAGATTCATAGTGTCCATACCTTTCACAATACTGGCACTGGATGCTTCTCCAATCCATTGAACTTCTTCCTCTGCCTCTTTTGTTTCCTCTTCCTCTTCCTTTGCCACGTCCTGTAGATGTAGAAGATTCCCCTTCAGATTTGCTTGATTGAGAAGGGGTTGTAGACTTTTCTTCAATTCTTACAGTAGACTGGAAGGCTTGAACGAGGTTCACTCTAGAACATTGCATACTCTCCTCATGAGATTGCAAAGAACCTATCAACTCTGTAACTTTGAATGTGGCTAGATCTTTACTTTCTTCAATGGCTATGACCACTGGATCAAACTTTGGAGGAAGAGATCTCAAAATATTTTCTACAATATTTTTCTCTATGACACTTTCCCCTTGAGTTTTAAGATGGTTCACAATACTTTGAGCCCTAGTAATAAACTCTTGAATAGACTCAGCGTCCTTCATACTTAAACTTTCAAAATCTCTTCGAAGGGTTTGAAGTCTTACCAACCTTATTTTGTCAGATCCTTGGTATGCAGTTTGTAGGGCCTCCCATGCTTCCTTTGACTTTGTCATACCAGCTATATGGGGAAAAATTGATATATCCAATGCAGATTGGATAGCAAAAAGAGCTCGATTGTCCTTCTTTTTGTCTTCTTTCAATTGCGTTCATTGATTTGCTGTTAAAGCATTTGAAGCATTTTGATCTGCAGGTTCCGTGTATCCTCCTTCTACTAAATCCTAGATATCTTGGGATAATAGTAGGGTATTCATCTTTATACTCCAATAATCGTAGTTGTCTCCGGTAAACAGCGGAAGCTGGAATGAGAAATTGCCACTATTTGACATTCTGGTAATTCTTTGAGAGAACCGTTAACCTGCAACTTTTGCAAAAAAGAATAGTCCTGTAACCAGCTCTGATACCAATTGAAGATTATGAATAAAAAAAAACAGCACTTACACTATACTGTGCAAATAAAACAAATAATACATCTACTCAATAAAGTGAGCGAACAACAAAGCTAAGAGAGAACAAAAAAAATTGTTTTATTCAAAAACTGTCTTCTTCTCCTTCTGCTGTGCTTAAAAACTAAAGGATAGGATTACATTTATAAGGAGCAACTACAATAATGAAAGAGATAACTGAAGAAGAACTCAGCTAGATCCTAAATTACAAGCATCAATTAAGACTGAAAGATGCTGCAGTTTATTAGGCAGCGAATGAAGCTGCAAACAAAAGAGAACAAAAAATTAACTGAAAGTAAACTAATCCTATGATTGAAGGAATTGCTCAGTCTACAATTTATTAACTGAAATAAATAACCAGTTAAAGGCAACTGCAGAAGATGAGCTGCAGTGGTGGCAGTGGAATTGTAGAGGAACTGCAGTTTGAACATGCATCCTTCAGTTTCAAGTTAGGTGTAATCTCTTTATTCATAGCAGTGATTATAACCATGGAATCCACTTCTACTAGTATATTATTCATACACTCTTTCTTTGTATCCAAATGCAAACCTTCCAAAATATCTCTAGTTTATGTTTCATTATTTGTGGCATAAGGGATGGAGAAAGATTGAGCCCATAACATGTGACTATAATGGCAACAAAAATGCATCCCGCACCTCCTATTCCAGGATTACCTTTTGACACACCATTAAAATTTAGCTTGATCATCCCGCTAAGTGGTGGTTTCCAACAAATCCCATGTTGTCATGTCTTATTTGGTTGAATTTATTTGATTTGAGTAAGATTTATATGTGGCCAATTCTATAGGATCTGTAACTCATTACTTTGTAGCCTGTCTATAACGCACCCAAAAAAACCATGTCAAAAGTAAAAATTCCAGAATATTTTTTTCGAAAGAAATAATGAGAGCTAAGTTTTAGTTGTGCTCTTGCAGGCCCCTTCGTGTTGTGTGGTTATGTGGTATAGTCAATGGTTAAATATGCAAAAGTCAATAACCTCGTTGGAGATTAATAAATAAACATGTCATAAGGACTATCTTTGAACTTGAATTATTGTGTGACCTCCATTATAAAGTTGTTTGATTTGTATGGCAAGGATTAAGTAGATTAGGATACCATTTCATTACTGAAACCATAATCTAAGTCTCTTTTATTCCAAACACAACTATTGCGATTTTCCTTAAGTGGCTCCTTTTTATTTTAAATTATAGTACTTACATTAAGCTCCAAAAATACTCCATTTAATGAGAATACTACATTATTTACAAATTTTATATCCCACCCATGAGATAATAATTGGTTTGAAATAGCTTTAAATGATTGAATTCAAGGTTAAGTAAGAGAGAGTCAAATGTGATTCATATGACTGAGTCATCTCCCACCCTTCTAGGATTTCCAACAAAGTTTTCTTCATGGATTTTTATACAAGTTTTTTTTTAAGTGGAAGAGATAAATTTTATATTTCATATATTTACACACACACACACACACACACACACACACACACACACACACACACACACACACACACACACACACACACACACACACACACACACACACATACATGTATAGATATACATACCAAACGTCCAAGAGACGGCTCAATGTAGACACTAATTATTAGCATTCCCTGTCCCTCATCCCGCGTCTGCTCCCCTTTATCATCATTCCTCACATACATATCTCTCTTCCTATTTGAATTCCCCCTTGCCCTCCTAAATTTCATTTACCCCTTTAATTATTATTTTCCACCTTAACTCCATCCTATTCAAATCATTAATTTGTTTTCCCTACACACCCCTAATCACCATTTATTATCCTAAAATAATCTTTTTATCCTCCTTAAGCACCATATTTACCATACCTAAGTTCTCATCTACCTTCATTTAATGTGTTCTTATCTCCCAACCACTTTTTATCCTTCCAAAGCACCTCTAACCCACATTAACCACATGAAACCCTAATTTCCCCTCATAGGGACTTTTTGCATCGAGCCAATGACATTTCCACCGATCAAATCAACGGACCGCCGCAGTCATCGGTGACCCATCCGGGTTGTCGTCAACCCTATAAATACGACCATACCCCTCCTCTCTTAAGGATGTAATTTTTGAGAATTTGGGATTTCTTGTGATCTTTGCTTCATTTCTTACTCTTCTTTGCAATTGCTATCACCACTTTGGAGATCTTGTGCTTCACCTTTAGAGATTTTAAGTTCACTCTTTGTTTGGTATCATTATTTTGCATGCTTGGAGCCCCTATTACCATCCCATCATTATTGTGCATCAGCTTTGTAGGTTCATCATCCATCTTAGATATATGCCCCTACATTAGCCATCTTCAACATCTTTATGCAATTCATCTTTTCCATCCATTTTCATTCATTAAACCCTAGATCTCTCCCTGGTTGCCATCAACTCAGCACAGTCATTGTTGACCCAATACACCTCTGTTTTATTTCTTGTCATTTATCCTACCAACTATATGCTTTTTGGTCCCATGGTCCCTCAGATCTCCCAATCTTGTCATTCTACACACTTGTTACTGTAGATCTCATTTACATCATACCCAGTCATCGTCGATCTACCCTGGCTGCTGTTAACTTGATTAGTAATTATCACTTTTATCATCAGATTTATCAGTTTTCTTGCATCCTTTTTGTTCCAATTAGTTCTAGGCTCTCTGCATCATCTCAACATTATCTTGAGTCCCATATCATCTTCTGAATAAGTCCTTCATATCTTCCTTTTCCGCATTTCGTTTAAGCCTATACTACCTCATTTTCTGTTGACTATGCCCTGTAGTCTCGGGTCGCCATTGACTCGATCAGGTTTGGTTTAATATCATTTATTTTTATCATATTTGTATCTTATATTATCTAGTTCAGTTCATTTATCTACCACATACCATTTCCTCTATCGTCATCTTATAGAATGTTTTATCAAAAAGTGGGTTGACATCCATTCTAGGAAGTTTTCACTTCTCAGCACCAAAATTGTCAGGAAACCCACCATCCTATCTACTAATCCATTTTTACGTTGAGTTTCTCTTTGTTGTGCAGGTAATCAAGCTCTCTACGAGGAGGATCTTTTACGCCCATATACATCATCATCTCATCTAGAGGTAGCTTTAAAACCTCTCATTATTGGAGTTACTTATTTTCTTTGTTACCATTTCACTAATCTAAAAGAGGAATGAGAAAATTTGTTCAACATTTTCATGCCTAGCAACATGACATCAGAGGATGGAGGTATCAGAGGTTGGAGGTCGATCAACAACCTCTCGTCAATTGCCAATGATGGGGCCACAGTTTTCTGTGGTGTGAGTATTTGCTTTCATTTTTTGCAGTGTGTTTCTTTTCAGAATTCCTATTTTGTATGATTTTGGATGTTGGGAAAGAGTTGTGTTGGAGCACAGATGCCTGTCAGTGATCCTCTTATTGCTATACTTCGTTGGAAGATGGTCCTCTTGTGAATACATTCGCTTGCAATGATGACCATGTGCAACAAGATCTAACTAGAAAGATCTGGTCAGTATTATGTCTTCGAAACAATTTTCTTCTCAGTGTTCATGTGTGGAAATTTTACATTGTGGGGGGGAACATGACACCAACATTCCATTTCCATTATGATCCTAAAACAACTAAATTTAAAGGAAACTTTCAGTGGCGGTGGTAGTTGTCTATATTGTTTGAGATCGAGTGGCAGTGATCAACAATAGTGGCTGCAATTAAGAACATTGCAATTTTCTTATAGGAAGTAATGTGAAATCCCTTTCCTATATATGTTCTTTTGTGTAGTTTTGTAATAAGAGAGTTGTGATTCCTATATACTTACATGATGTACAAGAATAGTGGCGAACAAAAGCACTAGAGTAAGTCAGTTCATGGATTTTGAAAGGGTTTGTGGGAGGATCCAGAAAACCACACGAGGTGGACAGTTGATGGGGCATGTTCACGTCAAGGTTTGTGGTAAGCTTGTTTAAAACCATAGAAGGAGAGATCGTTTCTTTTGATCAAGATCATGAGTCACATAGTAGGATATGTTTCACAGGGGTGATCATATTGCAAATGAGTGTGTGTATGTTTTTCTACCATGTTCACACTAAGGGGGGGAATGCTAGGAATAATATTTGGTAGTGCTTACATAAATGAGTTTGGTTGCTTAAATTTTTATACCCGTAATATTTTAAATGGGTCATTTGTTTCCTTATTCGTAGGAGGTAGCTTTCCTACCTCCATGGCTATATAATAACTATTGTAATAATGTAATACAATATACTTTTATTGTGGTTATTTTGTTCAACTCTGTTGTTGTACCATTAAATGAAGATATAGGTAGATGTATCATAAAAAATATGGAGATGTAGATGATAAAAGTACACCTAAAACCAAGTGTTTTGAGCATGAATGAAATAGAGTGCCTTTTTTTCCTATCATAAGCTTTCTCAAAATCAATTTTAATAAAAAGGGTTTTTTGTTTTAACTGTTGAACCCATTCCATACCTTCTCATACAACAATAATATTATCCAAAATAAATATACTTTAGATAAACCCTATTTTTTGAAGACTACCAATTGTGGCTAATAGGTTACGTATGTGAAAAGCTAGGGATTTGGAATTGATTTTTTATGAGACATTGAGCAAAGTAATCAACCACTAATCAGAAATGAGCTCTAGATCCTCCATCTTGGGAATTGATTATATGTTCCCTTGGTTGATGAACTAACCAAGTGAATTGAAATGAATGGATTCCAAACAGACCTAAAAAAGGTCATTACCAACCACATCTCAAAGGGTTTTATATAATTCACATGGGATGCCATCATGCCCTAGGGACTTATCATTTTCCATTTAGAAAATTGCCTCATAATGATATGTGGTAATTAACATTCTATACCAAGCAATCCTTTATTATTAAGAGAGCTTACATGGGACAAAAACTATGCATTGATCAAGAGCCACTTATCACTCGGGAGAAATTTTCTTAGCTTTGAAAATTTGTTGATATTGGTGCACAAAATCCTATATCATCTCTGAAACTTTAGATAGAAAAATTCAACCTTCCCATATTGATTTGATTTGTTAGTGTACATGTTTGGCTTTGAGAGATTGAAATAATTCTTTGGAAACTCGATCACCCACTTTGAGCCAATGTAATCTAGCTTTGATGTGAGCACCTCTCACATTAGAGGTATTATCAATTTGTATGCACTGCCTAAGATTTTTAACTTATATTTTCAAAGGTTCATCAAAGGGAGTTTTCTTTAGAGTAGATAAGGAGAGGCTCAACTCAAAGATAGTGTTCAAGTAATATTTGTGCTAAATTTTGGCCAGTTTTCACCCAAGGTGCACAAAAAACACATCATTTGATGAATGACATCTTTCTACCGTGCAATACACCCTATCACGACAGTTGGGCGTGCCCTTAAGCCCCAAACCTACATAATGTGGTGAATGGTGAGTATGTGATGTAAAAAAGTGGTATTGAGATAAAAATCAATGGTGTGAACTCACAACGGCTAGAAGTTCCATTCGATCCTAAAGCGAATAGGGAAATGGTCAAAAAGGACCATATCCGGTAGTACTTCCACTGGTAACTAAAAACCACTTGCAAAGGGAAAAAAGGCTTCACTGACATCTTGGAAAAATTGAGATGCTTGAACACATGATCAAATCCTTGGCAGAAATTAGACCAATTGTGCCAAATGACAAATTCAAACTGATGAGAAACAATGTGTTCATAGAACCCAAATTTATTACAAATATACAACCCAACCACCCTTTCGCCAACAATCCATCACATCGGTAGGTAGCCAATATTGTCAATAGTCAGTGCAACCATATTGATCTCATCACACAAAACCTAATGGGAATCAAGGAGCTCGTCAAAAATCCATCACTATAGTGTCATCCACTTGACCACATCATTAGATGAATAAAAATAAAATTACTCCAATAAATCGATTACCAATCTTGAGTAACATCCATTGGATGCAATATTTTGGGTCATATCCATGAATATCATAATTAGGATTCCATTTATGGGAAATAAAGGTCATAATCCCTCCATGTCCAGGCTCATGATTACTAGTCAGAGCTAAACTATTTGTTAAGATAAATTTAGTGATCATGGATATCAAAAAAGCCTTCTACCTTAACTTCTTGCAAACAAATATTTTCCATCACTGGAAACCACTTATTAAAGTCTCACACAATGTATTTAGAAGTGAATTCTATTAGACCCCTTACAATTCCATTCGAATAAAGTAATTGAAAATGAGCATCCAAAGATATATCCTATGAATTCATGTTCTAAAGGTTGTCATAATTATTCTGCAAAAAACATTGCTGGTTAGAAAGCAAACACTCACTAGATTGTACTTTCTGGCTAGTTAGAGGAGCAAACTCACCTTTCTCGAGGTGGAGAGGATGGATCCGAGAGTGCCTTGTTCCTATTTTATGGGGAGAACCTAGAAGAAGAGACATAAAAGGAAAACCGCATGTATCATGTACAACAATTTGAAACCCCATTAACTCCATAGATTCCCCAGATGATCAAATATGAATCATGTTATCATGAATGATTATTTTACGTATTGTAAATGGATGGTTTTTTTCTAATCAAGCATGAATAAATGTATGTGAAATGTTTGTGATTGTGCATTTGACTTCTTAATGAATCATTGATCAATTCTTGGGTTATTGAAATTATTTATACTTATTATCAATTACATGAATTATTATAAATCATGATGGGATAAAGAGTAGTTAAGAAACCTATAGAGAGATTAAAATCATTAAAAAAAATCAAGTGTTCCCCGAAGATATTCTTACGTTTTCTTACTCAATATTTAGTATATTCTCTTCCATATATGAACTGTTAGACTACCTTCCATATCTATATACACCACACTTCAAGTTAGATTTATTGCCTACTTCTTTAATTTGAATTATACACACATAATTAAGTTAGGAACTCAAAACTTAATTCAATTAAAACACAAAGCAATTAACTAGTATCGTGCCAAAACTAAGTGTCCAAAATATAAATATTTTGATAGGAGAAAAATTAAATTGGAGAAGTATAATATTATACATAAAATGAATGTAATTGAATAACTATTAGCTTACCAACATATACATTGCTTGTACTCTTCGATTAACTTAATGATGAATAATTTGTAATTTTGAAAAGATGGTCATAAGTTCAAATCATATTTAAAAAGTGTGTGTGTGTACATACAATCCCAACATACCATAGCATTAGATAAAATTAATTAAAAAGTTCATTATTCTATCCTAAATTAGACAACTAATCTATTAGATAAAAATTTTTATATTCACATTTTACACACACACACACACACACACACACACACACACACACACACACACACACACACACACACACACACACACACACACACACACACACACACACACACACACACACACACACACACACACCATTATTTCTATGATTTCAATCATCCATTTAATCTTATGCAATACCTACTCACTCCATTATACTTGGGCTTTAAACGAAATAATACTTTTGGGAAAAGAGAGTATCTAGTGGCAACAATGATCTTTGATGAAAAGGAGGTGAGCCAGAGGAGGAGAGTGGTGGTGAATCCAATCCCAGATGGTTTGATATTTTTGACAAATGCAAGAGGAATTTCCCCAATGATCTAGAAGGGTATGAAGTTGGGTCACTTCCAGTGCCACCTTATGAACTTGTACTTGAATATATATAAAAAACATTAGACATAGCCATCTCTTTATTAAAAGTGGAAAGATTGCAATCTATAACTAAATGAGAAAAAATAATTGAATTTAGCTCTTTCCAAATGAAGAACAAGATTTCCACTCTAAAATAATTCTAGACTTGGTTGAAGGCCATGGGAAAACCCGGTCAATCCCCAAATAATATTTTTCCCAGAGGAATGGTTCCAGTTGAAACAAATGAAATAATTCATGAATCCAATCCCAAATGGTTTGAGATTTTTGACAAACCAAAAAAGGTGCATATTGGTTTCAATCCACCCACATAATCGGCAATTAGGATAAGGAAAACCTAAGTGAATGAGCCTGTGGCCAGTGGGTAACCTCCGATAAAGAATGCACCATGAAAAATGAGAAAGCTTGTGCTTAAGAATGGAAGAATACATAGTAGGGAATTTTTGTTGCCAACACCAAGTAAAAGAGTGTGGTGACAAAAAAATTTTGAGTTTATCCACCATTGGAAGCTTGGGAGATAACAAATCATAACCTTTTTTGGGTGAATAATTGAAAAAAGGTCTATCTAGAAACCATTTCCAATCCTTACACCAAGGCTTAAAGGATAAAATCCCAATTTTGTGTGAGATATCGTCATGAATAGCTTCGAGAATGGCTTGATATGAGTCCTAGTTGCTATTGGCTAATGATAATTTAACCTTATATTTTTTCCAGGTTATAAGTCATTCACACAAATGGCTAAATGTGTTCTGAAACATGTGAATCCATTGTCTAAAAATATTAAGGGTATAAACCCATGGAACCTCTGCAAGAGGCACATTATGAAAATTAATGACCGGTGACCACCACACCGAATGGGTATTGACGGATAACCTAGTTCTAAACTCATATCCATTCCAAACCAGCTAAAGTTTTATTTTCTCCCAAGATTTCCAAATACTTTGGATAAAAAATAAATCGACCACTTTCAATAGATATTTTATAAAAAGTAAGCTTGTGAAAACAAACCCCTTATAGGTCTTGTGACCTTGAGGCAAACCCTCAAAAATGCAATTACACAAAAGGATTTTCCATTTCTCTTTTATTAAGAAAATATTGAATAAATAGATGCCTAAATCTAATTGCAATGTAGTAGTAAATGAATAAAAAAATTAGGTACAAAATAGACCAAGGAAATTTAAGTTAGAAAATATGAAACCCTAGTTATAAAGAAGGGATAAGAAGACTTAGTTGATTCACAACCAAATCTAGAATGTGTTGAAGTGTTGACCTAATGAACAAAGAGGGAGAAGTGTCGCACAAAACCTCATAAAATTGTGTGAGCTGAAGATCTGCTTGGACTGGGGCACCTTGAATGGGTCAGGGGCGCCTACGGGCACCACAAACCTGCTTTGGGCACCCGTGCTTTCTCAAACCCTCAGGAAACCTCCTTCACAAGGTCGCACGATTTTTGATGTCCTTCACTTCCTACGCTAGTATGTCACACAATGATCACCAAGGTCACTGATAACCTGCAAAACCCTTAAGAGTACATCAAATCCTAAAAAGAAAAGAATGCAAATGAGGGGTTAGACTATCCTCAACTATCAAACAAGTGAACTTACGACTTAGTGATGCACTACATTTGAGAACCAATGTAGTTCTAGGTGTGTGTGTGTGTGTGTGTGAACTTGTGCCCTAGGTGGCTCTTGTGTGTGTCACACTTGATAGCGAGAAATAGCTAGATGTAGAAGATGTAAGTAGATGTGTGCATGGAATAGAATGAACTTCCCCTCCTATGAAGTGTATGGAGAAAAATGTAGTCCCTTTCCCTTGAATGTATGCTATAATGGATGCTTGAATGCTCTTGAATAGCCTTTGGATGAAACCTTAGGTGGGAATAGCTAATGTTTAGTTTTTGGTCTTTTATTATGATCACATAAATTTATATATATATGATTCCCTTGCTTGAATTTTGTAATCAACCCTAAAAATGATGACTACCAAAAATATAAGATGCTCAAATGGCTAGAAAGGACCCAAAAGATGTAAACAAAGTACAAAGAAGTCAAGGGCACCCAATGGGGATGGGAGCACCTGACGGTGGCATCCTGACTGGGGGCTGGTGTCCAGGATGAGAAATGCCGAAGTGTGAAAAGATAGACTAAGCTAGAAAGAGTGTAAGACAAAAAGTGGAAACTGAAAGAAAGTAAAGATTTCTAAGGACATGGGTTAATTTGTACTTTTCTTACTTAGGAATCATAAGAATAGTAGTATGCAATCAAGACTAGATAATTACCCAAAGTGTGTGATTTTGTGTATACATTTTCTCCCACTTTATGTTGGTGAGAAAATGCTCTATAAAATAAATTAGATAAGAGATAGTGTACCTAATAACCATGTAGATCGATGGAGAAAACATGTGCGAGAGACAAGAGAAAGTGTGGAGTGATAAAAATGTGAAGCGTGGAAACTAGAGAGGAGAAAATACAAAAAAAGTGATGATGAATGATGACCCTAGGGTGGAAATTCATGTGTAGAGGTGTCGTGATTGTGCTTGTTGTTGATGTTGATGCTGGTGTAATTGATGTTATTAATGTAGGATGATGTTGACTACTGCTTCACATAAGGACGGACTTGTGAAAGAGAAGAATGAACAAGTAGTAAAATACACATGTATATGATCAAAATGTGTAAACAATATGTAAGAAACTATGTAAAATGTGAAAATGTGAAAAAGGAACATATGCACCTGATCCGTGATGAGGAAAAGAGTGTAGAAAGGATCCTATAGCTAATGTAGAAGAATGAGTTTTTTGAGTGATCTCACGCCAGTTGAGTCGACTGTGAGTTTTTTGGGTGATATCATGCTAAGAAATGGAAGAAGTGTAGGGAGAAAATTCTAGTGTTATCCTCCAACCTTTAACCGCTTCCTGATGTATGGAACACCAACGTAGATGGTGTTTAAAAATGTGATCTGGTTTGGCCAATTCTGATCCAATGTAAAAGTAGAAACTGCTATGTAGAGTATGTATGATGAGTGCTAAGGTCTGTATGCACTGTAAAAGCTGATGTGTGAAGTGCTATAGATTATGCTGCACTGAATAATGGTGTGTAACTTCCCCTTGGTCACATGCATCGAGGAAGGGAACACGGTTCTAATGTCTTGGGGAGTCTTGTTGTCTAGGTCCTAAGTCAAGAAACCAGACTGATGATTGTGTTGTACTGATAGAAATGTGGGTGATGATTGACAATTATATGGGGTGAATGATTCACCCAAATTATGTCCCCCCTCATTAAGAACATGTGACATCACTGGGAGATATGCGGCCCAAATGAGTTGACCAATGTCTGTAGTTAAATGTGATGTTGGGGGGAGTTTGTCTTGGATAGAAACCATGGCACAAAAGAGAAGTGGCTAGGAAAAGGAGGTGGATTAGTTCTCATGAAGAGGAAGAGGAGGAGTTTGAGGAAGAGGAGTGAGACCTGAAAAGGAGGTTTCAAACTGAGGGGGCATCAAGAAAACCCAGACAGATGAAGTTAAATTTAGAGTCTAACATGATGCAAAGGATATCAAGGAGGATAATCCCTCTAAAAAGAAAAAAGAAAAGTAAAGATGCCTTGCGAAGAAACTTCTTCTGAACAAATGTTACGGACTTTCGGGGAAACAATCTCTTTTTTTTCTTGTAATTATCTTGGCTTAATCTCTCCTACTCATTTATTTCTTGGACCCCCTTCTCTATTTTTGGAGTTAGGTTTGCTTTAACTCTGGGGGTCCTTTTAGTCTTGCACCCTTACTTGCTCAGTCTACCTTTCTATTCTTCCACATTTTCTTCTTTCACTAACGCCCAATGTAATATTTTATTCTCGGCCTCTGGGAGCCTATCCCTACTTTTTTTCCCTATCTAATAAAAAACATGCATCTAGGAAGGTTTAGGGTTAATTAGGTGCCACTGTCCTGGTTTGGGCACTGGTGTCTGTACTGTGATACAGACCCGAGTAAGGATCTGAGCCCTGTTTGATACTGAAAACTATGTTGTACTAATACTAAAATGTTGTGTGATGACTATAGACTGCTGTATCGGGTGACTAATTCACCCAAATGATGCCCCCTCATTTGGGGTGCATGTGAATTTTTTGAGGCAAATGTGGCCCAAAGGAGGAACAACCGATGTGCTGAAACTGTGCTCTATAGGGGGGAGGGAACTTGGTAGAAAACCAAGGCACACTAAATTGGGTCTAAGATGTAGTGAAAACGCAATTGTAAGTCCACCGTTGGTGTAAGAAAGACAATTAAACATGTAAAAGGTAAGCTAACAGACAAGAATACAATTTGTAATCTAAGACACAAGAAGAAAATACACAAGAAGACAATGTAGACCAGGCAAGAAGCGGGTTTCAAACATGGGACATCACTCACGATGTCACTAAGCCAATCAAGGCCGAGTAGGCTGAAAGTATACAAGTGTGCACTCAAGACAAAGGGAAAATCCTGCAAAAAATGACAAACAATGATAAGCAAGGACAAACAATGTAAAATTATAACTATGGAAGAAACTAGACCTACAAAAAAAATTCTGCACATGAAGCACCCATTAGCATGTTAGGAAGATAAAATGCATGTCAATATGTGTATAATCCGATAATAGTATGCTACGAAAAATGAAACAATAACACATGTAGTATATGAAAGTGGATGCCCCCAGGAGCCGTTGTGGGACTGGTAATAGGTATGACACCAAAAATTAGTGCTGCGTGTATAAAGCCATAGAATATGCAATCAAAACTAGAAAACAAGTGAACGCACATGTGTGTATAGAAAGATATAATGACATATGAAATATCTGATTAGAATGTGTAAAAAGTGTACAGGTAACAAGTAAATGTAAGCAAGATTAAGTGCAACCAAGATATGTAGTATGCTATGAATGAGATGGAATGGAATATAGAGTGAATGATAGGATCAATTTACCCCCCCTGACTAGATGTGTATATATGAGATAAGGTTCATTTTTTCATGCCCCCTCAACAATCAAGAATGAATCATAGAGCAAGAGTGCATCATTGGGAAATGGTTTGAATTAGGTGAACTAAAAAAGATGTGAGCGTCAAAGTGCAAAGCATAGAGTGTAAGTGAATGAGTGAATGATTGCACACGTGAGTGTGGTGAGGTACATTTGAGCTATAGACCCTCAATAGTCAAGTATGGACCGTGGAACTAGAGTGCATCATAGGGTAGTGTGTCATGTTGACTATGTGAGAGATGTTGGATGTGTAATGTGTTGTATTGTTTGTGAATGTGTCACTTGTGTAAGGTTTTGTGAAGTTGTGTTAGATGTGGTGAATATTTTGATAGTTTTTGAATGTTTGTGAAAGAGATTGATTGTGAACACATTTAGTGTGTTATGCTTTGCATCGAGAGAGTTGTGTTGTGAACACTTCAGACTTGTAGTAGGTTGTGTAAGATATTGGCGCTGATTGTGCGCAAGAGAGATGTGTTATGTGATGTAAAAGATATCTCTCATAAAAGCACTAAGTGTGTAGTATATTGTAGATATGTTGAGCGTGTTGCATGTTGTGTTGAAGATGCACGAAAGTATGTGTTGCTGTTGTGTTGAGTTTGTATTACATTATGTTGAATGTGTACAATAGGAAGAATGTGTCGCAAGTGTGTTGATTTTATAGTGATGAATATGAGTGTGTTAACTGTGTTGTGTGTAATATGATGTGTAGTGTAGTGTGTGAGGTTCATGTGTATAGGATGCCCTCAACAGTCAAGTGTGAACCAAAGCACAAGAGTGCATCATCAGGTAAGATGATACTAATGTATCAATATGTGTATGTTGTATGTGATATATTAGATATGAAATGATGGGAATATAAGGCGTGTGTCGATGTAAGGGGGGAGAAATATATAGTGTGATTCCCCCCAAGTGTGTGATACTGAATTTTATATCAGATGAAAGTGAAAGACGAGGGTCCTCCACCTGATGCTTGCAGTGATAAAGGCATGTGACCATGCTCTAAGAGTGGTGGTATATGAGATAGACATTATGTAGGTGAGTGAAGTCTATATGCATGTGACTGATGAGTATACTATGGAGGCGATGGAAAACTTTGTGTAACAAGATGCTGAGGTGATGGAAACCTATGTGAAGTAGAATACAGAGGTGATAAAAATCTATGTGAAATAACATGCAGAGGTGATGGACACCTATGTGAAGTAAAACATGGAGGTGACACATACCAAGGTGAAGGAGGTGTCTGAATGGTGGACCTATACTGATGTGATGGACTAACAAAACGATGAGACCGTATAGGATGTGTGTGAATAAATGAGCTAGGAGAAGATTGTGCTTTTGTTTTAACAGGCCACAAGGACCTAGATGCTCTAGATAATGCAATGGAAACTTCAAGAGGAGGTTGCGGCCATAATATAGATGGTGGAACACCATTGATATAAATGACTTGCTTGTTATGAATGAATTTTAGATATAAATGGGTCATAGAGATGATAGATTGAGTTGTGCGGAGCTAGGAGATACCTAAGAGCATGTCAAAAACTTCAACTGATGGTGCACAAAAAAGGCATAAGCATGGTGAGAGGACCAACAACGAATGAAAGTTTGACAAACACCATATGATTTTGGAATTGGATATGAAATTTGTGATAGCAGATAGCCGATAGTAACAAGGAGTGCAATAGAACACGTGTTGATGTGCCATGATGGATCAAATGTAGTGTTATTGATAGAAGTGGATCCAATGGAATCACTAATGTGTAAGTGATCAGAAGAGAATGTAGTGTGATAATCATAATCAGAAAAAGTAATGAGTGGTGGGGATGTCTCAATATGAGCAACTAGAAAATCAAGAGCCCCCGATGTAGGAGGAGGAATTGAACGATATGTATGGTTTGTCAAGGATTCATCCACTTGTTTGTCATGGTTTGGTAGAGGATTTTTAAAGATCTTCAACTTATGATTGACATTGATAGGTGCAGAAGCCGTAGGCTCTGGAAGCTCAAGTACATTATTATCGATCATGTCTTGAATAAAATTACAAAGTTTGAAAACATGATCTATAGAATGTCTAACACATCGATGATAGTCATATCTAATCTTTTCATCATAATTACAACCTTTAGAACGGGATGGATCTAAATTGAGCAGAGGAGGGAGCGTAATAAGATTTCTTTCAAACAATTGTGGTAGTAGAATATGTGGAGCGACAATAAATTTTGTGTATGTACGCCTTGGCGGTTACCATTAAAGTACCTTAGTATTAGATACAACGTTGACATTGATTTTAACATTAACAAGTTTGGTGGATGGCTTGAAAGTTGATTTACTATGAAAATGAGCAGAAGATGAAGCTTGCTCCTGATATTTTATTTTTCCTATAGATAGGAGATTTGTTTCGCGTAGCTTAATAGTGTGACATAAGTGATCAAATGATGGGGAGGTCTCAAAGATAACACTCTCTCAAAGAGGTGGTAATAGACTTTGTACAAATAAATCCTAAAGTTCAGAGTTCGCAAGCACATTGGACATCTTAGCTAGGTTGTTTTTATATCGCAAGACATAATCCACTATATGTTTGTTAGAACCTTGTTTAAGCTAAGAAAGTTGAGCGTAAGAGATCTTAGAGCCGATATTGATAGAGAAATGAGTGAGAAAAACATCGGCTATATGCGTAAAGGATGTTACCGAGTGGACATGTAGGTCATAGAACCAACACATTGCATAATTGTGTAGTCTGTGAGGAAAGAGCTTAACCAGGAGAAAATGATCATCTGAAAAATCTAGACACGCCACATGAAAATATTGGAGATGCTCTTGTGGGTAACCATGCCCATTGAAAATGGGAAGCTTGGGGTGACAAAATTATGAGGAAGAGGGTAAGCGGAGATAGCGAGTGTGAATGGAGTGTGAAGTAATAAAGTGGAATCCAAAGATGGAGATGCACGAGAAGTAATAATTGTTGGATTTGATCTTGGAGATCTTGATAAAGGGAGGCTAAATCTGTAGTGTCAGTGGAAGAAACCTGCCACGTGTGAGAAACAAGAGGTGGAGTGATATGATTAGTGGGAGTGGGAACAAAAACGGGAACAATAGAAGTAGGCGGAAAAGTGGAAGCAAGAGGTTGAGTAGAAATGGAAGCCACGAGATTGGTGGCCTTCTCACGAGCAACAAATAAAAGCAAGTCTAGATCCTGTGGATTCTCAACGATATGATCATTAAGGTATTTAAGGTGGGATTCATTGAATTCGCCATAATATTGAGCCATAGTGAGAAGGTGGATTTGAGTGTCGGGTTCACCAAATGATTAAGAAAATATTGAATAAATAGATGCCTAAATCTAATTGTAATGTAGCAGTAAATGAATAAACAATTACGTACAAAATAGACCCAAGAAAATTAAGCTAGAAACTATAAAACCCTAGTTGCAAAGAAGGGATAAGAAGTGTAGACACCTAAATTCCACTTTTGCAATCTTATTGCCAAAACACACGCAAATCATTCTTATTCTTCCCAATTCCATCATAATTAGTACTCTTTACTAATTAACTAATGTTTCTTACCACTTTAGCCAATTAACACCATGTTGTTGATTGTGTAACCCCTTTTGGATTCAGGATGCCACTTTACGGAAAATTGTAAGCCAAAATCCTCTTCAAAACAGATAATTAGCGATTATAAGCTAGTTAAGCCTATTTTGCCTTTTTATTTGGTCAATATACCCTAGTATTGACTCAAACCCCTTTTCTAACCACTCAAAATCACCCCATTCACCTCCACAACGTCTCAACAAGCTTCAAAAGCTTATCCTAGCCTCGTAGTTGACCCTAAGCGGTTGATTAAGGCTTCATACCTCTTGATCACTTGGTAATTCACTAATTGTGATTAGCAATTCTAATCTAATTTGGGGATTTTAGTCCCACATGCACCAAAATACAATTTTATCCCAAAAGGAAAACTAAAAAAAAGGTGCACCTCATTCCTTTATACTTTACACCATGCTTTGATTTGCATCTCATATAATAAATATGATATATAGCCAAGTTCAATCCTTGCTTAAAGTCGTCAATGGGGTTAGTAGATGGATATTCAAAATTACCAAGTAGTCATTTGGAGAGGCCATTTCACCTTGTTTGGAGTAGCAACCATAACCATTTGATTTCCCTCTTAGGTCTATTTAGGCCCATGTTAGGAAATTCAAGCATATTAGTAGGCATGTTTAGTTAGATTTTGTATTGTTTTCATACTAGTTAAGCATTCTTTTAAGCTTCTATCTTAATATTACATTCCTAGACTTAGAACCTTGGCTAGATGGATGGCAATGGTGTTAGTTTTCCTTGTTTATTCATGCAATTTACTTTGTAAAGTTTAGGGTGCTTTCAAAAAGACTTATCTGATTCACAACCAAATCTAGATTGTGTTGAAGTGTTGACCTGATAAGTAAAGAGGGAGAAGTTTAACACAGAATCTCAAAAAATTATGCGAGATGAAGATCTTCTTGGACTGGGGTGTCTAAAATGGGTCAAGGGCATCTGCGGGTCCCACAGACCTGCTCTGGGCACCTGTGATTGCTCAAACCCTCAGGAAACCTCCTTCTCAAGGTTACAAGATATTCATTGTCCTTTGCTTCCTGTCACTATTATGTCACATAATGATCACCGAGGTCACTGATAACCTATAATAAAGAAGCGACATGCAAAACCCTCAAGAGTGCATCAAATCCTAAAAAGAAAAGAATGTAAATGAGGGGTTGGACTGTCCGCATATGTCAAACAAGTGATCTTACGACTGAGCATTGCACTACATTTCAAACCCAATGTAGTTCTAGGTGTGTGTGTGTTTGAAATTTTCCCCTAGGTGGCTCTTGTGTGTGTCACACTTGATAAAAAACAAATAGTTAGGTGTAGAAGATGTAAGTAGATGTGTTCATGGAATAGAATGAACTTACCCTCCCATGAAGTGTATGCAGAAGAGTACAGTCCCTTATCCTTGAATGGATGCTAAAATTCTCTTGAATAGCCTTTGGATGCAACCTTAGGTGGTGATAGTTAATGCTTAGTGCTTGGTCATTTATTATGATCACACATCTTTATATTTATATGATTCCCTTGCTTGAATTCGTTAATTAACTCCGAAAAGGCCGACTACCAAAAAGATAAGATGCTAAAATGGATAGAAAATACCTAAAAATGTGAACAAAGTACAAAGAGGTTAGGGGCGCCTAGAGGGGACGGGGGCACCTGGTGCTAATGTCCTAGCTGGGCACTAGTTTCTAGGATGAGAAATTTTGATGTGTGGAAAGACATAGTAAGCTAGAAAGAGTGTAAGGCCAAAAGTGGCAACAGAAGGAAAGCAAATATGGCCAAGGAAATGGGTTAATTAGTAATTTTCTTACTTAGGAATCATATGAATAGTAGTATGCAATTAGGATTAGATAATTACCCAAAGTGCATGATTTTGTGTCTACACTCTTGACCATTAATGGCATGAACAATCCATTTGGCACAAAGGGTAGCTCCATGGAAGCCAACATCTAACAAGCCTAGAACCCCTGATTATTTGGGTAGGAATTAATATTCCCAAACAACCCGATGAAAACCCTTTTCATGCGTTGAGTTGTCCCATAACAAATCTTTGAGAAATTTCTCAAAAAAATGTAAGATTCTTGAGAAGGGGCCCATTAGGAATAATAATAAATATGTGTCGTCGTAAACACTTTTGAACAAATTTAAAATCTACCTAACAATGAGATATGCTTCATGATCCAGTATAAAAACTTCTTTTCAAATCAATCCATGACATATTGCTAAATACAGGAGGGGGTTACTTGGAATGAAAAAGGGATGCCAATAAATTGGAAGATTTCTCCATGTTGAATCCACTTCCATTGGGAGAGAGATAACCATGGGGATGGAGCCATAACAAATTGTCTATAGCACCAGGTCTTCTGCCATTGAAATATTGAACCCGAGGTGAGGTAATACACATCAAGGCATGATAAAGCCTATTGAACATTAGCCTCATCTTCAATTAAGGAAAGAAAGGAATCATCCGCAAAATGGTCATTGACTAGTTGAGTAGGAGGTAACCTTATAAACAAAATTCCTTTCACTAACCCAAGTTGAGTGGCATTGGTGAGAAGATATGAATACCCTTATGTCACTAACACATAAAAAGTAGGTACCATAGGGAAACCTTGATGAACAGAGAGAAAAATCCCAAACATCTTGGAGTGAATTCCATTAACAGAGAGATAGGTAGATGCATCATAAAAAACATGGACACATAGATTATAAAGGTATGCCCAAAACCAAGGACTTTGAGCATGACCCAAATGACGTTCCATTCAATCCTGTCATAAGCTTTCTCGAAATCAATTTTAACAAAAAGGGATTTTTTGTGACTGTCGAGCCCATTCCATACCTTCTCATACAATAATAATATTATCCAAAATGCATCTATTTTAGATAAACCTTGTTTTCTATGGACTAATAATTATTGGTAACAAGTTGCGGATGCGCAAATCCATGGATTTGGAAATGATTTTATATGAGACATTGAGCAGAGTAATTAACCACCTATCAGAAATGAGTTATGGATCCTCTATGTTGGGAATGAATTCGATGTGACCCATGTTGATGAACTATCCAAGTGAATTGAAATGAAAGGCTTCCAAATAGACCTGAAAAAGGTCATTACCAACAACATCCTAAAGGATTTTATATAATTCGTAAGGAAGGCCATCATGTCATAAAGCCTTGTCACTATCCATTTAGGAAATTTCCTCATAATGAGCCACAACGATTAACATTCTATCACAAATGATCCTTTTTTCTTGACAGAGTGTACAAGGGCTAACAACTATGCATTGATCAAGAGCCCCTTTAGCTTAGGAGAAAGCTCATGAGCTTTGAAAATCTATTGATATTTATGCACAAAATCATGTACCATCTCTTACACTTTAGATAGACAAAGCAAACCTTCCCAGATGGCTTTGATTTGTTGGTGTGCATGTTTGGCTTTGAGAGTGTGAAATAATTCTATAGAAACTTGATCACCCACTTTGAGCCAATGTAATCTAGATTTGATCTGAGCACCTCTAGCATTATAGGCATTAGCAATTTGGATATGTTGCCTAATATTTACCACTTGTCTTTGTAAAGGTTCGTCAAAGGGAGATTTCTCTAGATCGGCTAAGGAGTGGTTCAACTTGGAGGTGGTGGCAAAGTAAGTGTTACACTAAATTTGGGCCATCTGTCTCTCAAAAGTGTGCAAAAAAAACATCAGTCTTCGAATGACATCTTTCCACCATGTAATGCACATTATCCTGCTAGCTCGGTGTGACACTAGGTGCCTAATGTGGTGTAGGGTGGGTCTGTGATGTAATAGAATGGTATTGAGATAAAACTATGTAGTGTGAACACATGGCCACTGGAAGTTCCATTCCATCCTAAAGCGAATAGAGAAATGGTTGAAAAAGACCATATTCGACATGACTTCCATCAGTAACTAAAAGTCATTGGTGAAGGGAAAAAGGCTCCGTTGACATCTTAGCACAATTGAGGTGCTTGAACATGTGATCATATCCTTGTCAAAAATTAGACCAATTGTGCCAAACGACGAAGTCAAAATGACGAGAAACATTGGCATCATAAAACCCAAATTTATTTCAGATATACAACCAAGCCACCCTTTTGCTAGCAATCCATTGCATGGGTAGGTGGCCAATTTTTTCCATAGCTAGCTCAACCATATTGAAGTCGCCACATAACACCCAATGGGCATCAGAGAGCTTGTCGACAATCCTTTTCCAGAGTGTCATCCATTCAACCACGTCATTGGATGCATAGACATTAAAGGAATACCACCCTTATCATGTAAAATAGTTTGTAAGCCCGTTAACTCCACATATGTCCCAGATGAATGAATATGAATCATGTATCGTGAATGATTATTTTTAATATTGTAAATGGATGCTTTTTCCAATAAAGAATGAATAAATGTGCATGAAATGTTTGTGATCATGTATTTGGCTTCTTAATGACTCATTGATCAATTCTTGGGTTATTGAAATCGTCTATACTTCTAATCAATTACATTCATAATTGTAAAGCACGATGGGATTAAGAGTAGTTAAAAAACCTTTAGATAGACCAAAATGATTTTTTAAAGGATTTTTCAAGTGTTCCCCAAAGGGATTCTTACATTTTCTTACTCAAACTTTAGTATAGTCTCTTTCATATGTGAACTGGTAGACTACCATCCATATCTATATACACCATATTTCAAATTCAATTTATTGCCTACTTCTTTAATTTGAATTCTACACCTATAATTAAGTTAGGCACTCAAAACCTAATTCACTAAAAACACAAACCAATTAATTAATCTCGTAGTAAAACTATCTACAATATAAATATTTTGATAGGGAAAAAATGAAATTGAAGAAATATATGTTCTATATAAAACAAACGTAATTGAATAACCATTAACTTTATATAATATATATATATATAATAGAGTGGTTGTCTAATTTATAATTTATAATTTATGATAGCATATATATACTATATATATGAATATTATATATATGCTACCATAAATTATAAATTATAAATTAGCTATCATAAATTATAAATTAGACAACCACTCTATTATAAATTAGCTATTATAAATTATAAATTAGACAACCACTCTATTACCTATATATATGCTATCATAAATTATAAATTATAAATTAGACAACCACTCTATTACTTATATATGAATGATGTCGATCGTATGTTTAAATGAAAAAGACTTTTGGAAGAGAGTATTTGGCCATATTTTTCATAAAGCAAAGTCTTTTACCCGTGAAGTTACTATATACATGAAGCCTAACCGAACCTTTGTCTTAATTTATAGAACTTGAATGTATCATATTCCAAATCTTCTATAAATAAATTACTATGTTTTTCCTTCTTTTCTTTGGCTTATCCTGACCATTAAACTTTTCTCGCTTAATTCGGCGACCTTTAATAAGAAAAAAGTGTATCAAAAGTAAAAATCTTTATCCAATCAAAAGTAGAAGTAAAGGTAAAAGTAGAAGTAATAAAATGAGTAAAGTTAGCTTTTGTAAGGTCACACGGTCAATATCATGATAATATATTGATTTTTAATACTTGAATTGAATTCAATCCTAAATGAGATAAAATAAGAGACACTAGGTTGTTATCATGGCACTATAAAAGTTTATGACCTGATTTGGAATCATCTTTGACAAAATAATTTATATTCAAGATAAGGTATGAGACATAAAATATTTATTATGGCAATTTTGTCATATTTATTACTTTATTTGGAGTTCATTCTACTAACCTATATCACTTAGTTTGGTGTCCATCTTTAATAAGATATCATATATGAAAGAGACATTAATTTGATATATGGGACCCCCTTTCTGGAATCCCCACTCTGAATTGTTTTTTCTAAATTTTTTATGTATTTGTTCAATGTGGTGTACAACCATATCCTTACCATTTTAAACCACTAATCTCCACTTTAAAATACACATGCTTTAACCATCAAGAAGGGTCATTCAAAGATATTATTTTTTATATATCATATATTTTGTTCACATTAATAATAATTTCAAACTTGTGAGTACAATTACATCTCAAATAAGGTAGGAATTTACCCTTGTATTAGGTATAAAAGTTGTGGCGACGCCCAAAAATCCTAAGGTGACAGTAGCATGTACCAACGCAAACCACAACTCAACTAGTGTTAAAAAAATTAATTTTAATGGTCCTCATGAAGCCAAAATTTGTAAGCTATGACACATCAAGGAAACACTTCAAGATTTAGGGTAGTTATAGTGATTCCTCCACCTTTTTAGAAGATATTGAAACCCACCTTTGTGGCGGTGACGAATCTCTAAGGAGAGATAATAAGGGTAGACACCAGTGCATTTTGATTGCTGAGTTTTTGCATCTAAACCAAGCTCTTTTAGGGATATTGTGCTAGATAACAATGAAATGGGTGAGGGTAAATACACATAGATGATTCCCCCACATAAATATTCTCTCATAGAATGTGTATGGCCTTGTAGAGTTGTCAAGAAAATTATCTGTGAGGATTGTTTGCAACCTTTGACATTATATACTTATAAGAAATCAAAGTTTCTAACTTTCTTATACTAAGTGCTTTACAACTCATTTTACCTAATGCTTTGTATTACACCACTACTCATGAGGATGGGCATGTCTGCTTGGCTATCTTGTTTTCCCCTCAACCAACCTTTGGAATAATCTATGGTGGGACAGTCTAACACACCATGTTTCTTGTGGGTCAAATTTGATATAGGTGGTCGTGCATTGGCCTTGTCAACATTTATGTGCCTAATGATGGTATGGAGTGGGATGGTTTATTACATCGACTTGTTGAAATTTTTCCTTTTTTCAATTAAATGATCTCCAATGTTTTTAATATGATTGGAGAACACGAGGACAAGAAATACACTATTTTTATGTGTTGTTGAGCATGAAGCTTGGTTTTATTTTAAAAATTGTTTAAAGATGTCAAGTCCAATTTTTTGATAATGGTTTTAAAACATGGATGCTTGGTTCACATGGTCCAATTTTTGCATTGGTCTTAACTACATTCTCAAACAATTGAATTATGTCATGATTGTTGAGAAATAAGTCTTCAACGTTTGATTCAATATTGGTCAAGTTGTTAAGGATCATCTAAAATTGGTTCTTTACAATATAACCACATCACTTTCTGGCTTGTGTGGGATGACAACTTATTGAACATCCCCCACACAATTCTTTATGAACACTTATTTCCTTGTGCATGAAGGCATAATTTGGCTCGTTGCCAAAATTCTAAATTTGGTACCAATGCCCCCTTATATTATTGACTAGATTGTTTGGTGGAATGAATACATTGTATGTATTCTCTCCTTTCTCAGATTTCATGGAAAACATCATGCATTAAGAATTCACAAAAGATTTTATAATTATCTCATTAAGGACTTTAATACCTGATTTATTCCTTGTTTGAGGTCATCTTGTTTCATGTTCAATTATAGTCCATGATAGCTCGCCTCAAACATAAGCTTAAGCTTGTGGAAATCCATGAAGCTAAAAGGGATCAATTTTTTGCCTATCATCATTAGTTGAAGTTGGAGAGACTATCAAAGCAATCAAAGTTTCACGTGAACAACTAATCGAGCTTCCATATATTTCCAACGCCTCTCTAGATCACTACACATTAGTGCTTTGGGTGTAGTTTGACTCTTAGGAACAAGATAAAGCTCTTTCATGGTGTGTGGATTTTCTTCCATGCAATCTTAGCATATATACAAACACATTTTGTGATGCTAATCTCTTCAAAGGATCTACATATTTCTCTACTTTAGATAGCAAATGATAAATTCCTTGGCTCGTATAGTTTTCTTTTTAAATTTTGTAAGGTCATTAGTATTTTGTAAGACCAAACTTGCTTTATGTTACTAAGAGCCTTTGCACTTTGATTCCTTAGGAAACATTATAAATTAAGGCAATATCAATTTTATATTTAAGAGCGGGATAAGAAGTTAATTACTTATTAGAGCCCTGTCACTTTGTTGATTTTTCAAGCCAAATCATAATTTTGTGTTCCGCTTGGGGGAAAATTTTCAAAAAATAAATCATAAAAAATAGTTAACAAACTTGCATTTATTTGTAATTATGTTGATTCAACTTGTCCTCGTATATTAAAGATAAAACATGTACACATTATTGATTTTGAGACAATTAAAATCAAGTTTAGTTGTCTAGAACACTCTAATGTTTGTATCCCCAAAATTGGAAAAAGTGGGAAAACTATCGTTTTGTCACCCACTATAAGATCCTTTCCAAATCTCGTGCTCTTCATTAGTGTTTTCTTCTTATTGCAATTGTTAGAGCAAGGAAAATATGTTTTATTGAAAGTTGTTATGTGTTCCACTTGGGGAAATCTTTTAAAAAATAAATCATAAAAATACTTAGCAAACTTTCATTTATTTGCAAATATGTTGATTCAACTTGTCCTCATATACTAAAGATTTTACATGTACACATTATTGATTTTGAGACAATTAAAATCAAGTTTAGTTGTCTGGAACACTTTAATGTTCATGTCCCTAAAATGGAAAAAAGTGGGAATAACTATTTTTGTCACCCTGTAAGATCCTTTCCAAATCTTTTGCTCTTCATTAGTGTTCTCTTCTTATTACACTTGTTAGAGAAAGGAAAATATGTTTTATTGAAAGTTGTTATATTATTAATAGTATTGTCCCAATTTTAGAGGGCATGGGATGGGATTGAGCCTCCATAAAATGAGTTCTACATCTCAAATTAGATTTTGAGAAAGTGTATGATTGTATCGAGTGGTCATTCATTCTTTGAATGTTGAAAGTACTAGGGTTTGATGATTTTTTATCTTCATCATTTGAACACAATTTGCAAACACTTTGGCTTGTCTAAATATCAATGAACCTAAGTATGAGATATCTGGTCTTTTTTCTTGATTAGACATGGATTCTTATTTTCCTCTTCATGTTATTGTTGTTAAGGCCTTTGGGCATCTATTAGTATATATAGTTGAGAAAAGTCTCACTATAAGGATCATTGTCCTCAATGGAAAGTTTCAACTATGATTGCAGAGAACGAGGCTTCATTATGTGAATCTCTTTAATGCATCAATACTTTTGTAAATCTTAAACCAAGCTAAGTATACAATGGACTAAAATTCGATACTATTAATAGAGTATATTGTTCCTGCTTGAGTGGCTTGATTTTTTAATTTATTTAATGAAATAGAGCTATAGTAACTTTAGAAATATGACAAACTATATTTTGTCAACATGACAGTAGGCCAAATAAAGACCTAATTAACAACCAAAAAGTATTGACACAAACTAGCTGGAATCATTACATAAAAATTAGACAACCATTGCAAAAAAACCAACAAAAGGCATATCCTTATCATATGGCTTGCTCGAAACATAATCTGGAAGGTCTTTCCCCTCATGATCTGGAGCCCAACCAATATTGGCTTGAAATTTTCAACTAGAAGTGGACCGATAAAGGAGAGATGTACAAAATAATGGGCATTCACTTTCCCTTTGAAATGTCCTCATCTTTTCTTTATTGATATGTTCTACAATAGGTTGAGAAGAATATCTATTGTATTATTAAGCAATCATCTATGGTTACTAAGTTTTAGATTTGCACCAAACTTCTTGTGCTACTCATATCAATTATTCCTTGTGTTGGACTCAATCTAAGACAATATAGGAGAAGGTTTTGAAGCTTTTATGAGATTTCATTTGGGATAATTCCAAGCATACTTGTAGTTTTCATAGCATGGCTTGGGATATCTAGTCTTCCTCAAGAAAAAGGAATAATGGGCACCATAAATGTACATGGATAGAGTATTTCCTTATGTGCTAAATACTAATTCCAAATATCATACATTTCATGTATGCGGGTTCTATGGTATAAAAGTTTGGAATGGGTTGGACCACACACCTCGCTCATTACCACCCCCATGTTAAATTTAGGGTGTTTTTGTTGTCCACAATATTCAAAAAGCCTTTGAGTTTGTTAAATCATTTCTCAACTGGGTAGGTAACAGTTTTAAGAGTGGTCTTTCTTTTAATGACCATATCCTATGGTGATCTCCCATCATTCCAACAACCTACCATTGGTAGACTCCACGTATCAAGGAACTTAGAAATATTTAAAGGGGTATTCATATTATTCAGGATCTTATGTTTTCGTGATATTAAACACTGTGGCTTATCTTGGAGAAGGAATACAATCTTATTACCTCTAATTTACATTCCATCATGAGGATGTAGGAGCTCATTCAAGATGTTATGATGCATAAGTTGGATTTTCAACCACCGTTTGTTTGGTGTGAAAACTAGCATTGAAACTTTAATACACATTTCAAAATTTATTATCTTGTCTTGCTATATAAAATTCTTAGCTCATTCTCCTTAACTCTTGATAAAGTTAATAGATGGTGGGATTTAAACTTTTTTCTTAGGACTTGACTTTTTTGCCTCAATTGTAAACGGGAGGGTCAAATTGAGCCAAAGTTGACTATTTTTTTGTGGTGCTTGGTATATCAAGTGTTGTTGTTGGGTGACATGGGGCATCACATGGAAATCACTTAAGTTCTTTGCTTGTGATAGCCTAGATACCTTAATGTATAGTATTTGGACTTGCACTTGCACCTAGGGCACTTGGAAATGGACTCCTAATCTTTTTTCTCAATGTGATCCCAATCCCATCTCTTGAAGGATTACTCTATTTATGGATTCTACATAGTGGCCAAGTTACATTGTTTTTATTTTGAATATCTCTAAAGCTACTATTCTCTTCCATCTCTAAAATCTATAAAGTGTGGTACTTGTAACATGGAGCTTATATCTTGGCATTCTTGATTGATAAAAATGTTCATGTGCTCACATAGTTGTTTTTTCAAATTCGGGGTCAAGCAGAGAAAGTATCTCTCAAGTTTAAAAACTTGTAGGACCTTCTCAATAGCTAGGGGAATGTGTCATACACCACAAGATAAATCATGTGCAATATCTAACCACAAAGTTCTCCTCTTCTAATGCTTAGGTGTCAACAGGGCCACCCTCATAGTTTCTTCTTGTCTCCTCCCGCTTAGTGGGGTGATTGGAGTTTAGTTGCTTGTATTAAATTTATTTATATACCTTCTCAGCGAGCTTCTCTAATGCTAGAGGTGGTTGATAATGGTGAGTTTGCTCTCCTCTACCCAAGTGAGGAGTTTTAGTTCCTTTGGATATTAGAAAAGATGATGGGAATAATGGTTTGTAAGCGCTTAATCACCATTGGTGGAACCTTTTATCTGGGACTATGTCTTTGAGGGATGATTTACGTCTTCCTACTCTTAGTGTTGTTGCATCCATTTGACTATGTTTTGAGATTTTTTTGTTGATGCCATGATTTGGCTTATTTCATGTATTTGAGACTTTTATTTTATATGTCGTGAATACTTATCAATTGCCTTTTATTACAATCTATTAATTAATATTTTATTTAATAGATATGCTCGGGCCACTGCAGAAGATACTGAAAAAGGAAGCCAACTTGGCTCTGGTTGGAACATGCTGGATAGTGGCAAAGACTTCCCTGGCTGCAACTGACATGATCAAGACCCACCCCCTGTAAGATAACAATTCACAACGGCGGCTTAACTTCTCTGCTTTTCGTACTCTCTGATGTTATGTAATCTGTTGTATTCCTAGACTTTGTTGTTGCCTAGTTTACTTTCGAGGTTTTGAGGCGTGCTTCCATACCACCTTTTTTGATGAATTAACTTGTATCATTTTACTTGTTAATATAATTTAAAATCTTATTCATAAAAAAAATAATTTTCTACTTTTTAAAAAAAATGTAGGAAAACCTCTCATAACTAATGTAAATTTTTGAAAAACTAAAAAACTACCTTTGACATTATTTTCTTGATTTGAATAATTGTCATGTGAATAATGGTAAAGATACATATAGATTTGAGTCAAAGGCCACTTGGGGATGCTTACCTTTTAATTAGGAAAAAAACAATATGGCCTACTGCCTTTCCAAAGAAATATTAAAATATTGTATTATGACAGTTTGGGCAGACCATATTCGTGATTTTGATGTTTTCGACGTGACTTATAAGTTATAACCAGAGTTCAAACATTGGTGGAAACTGGAAACTTTCAAGACATGACTACCTCCATGAGTTAATTTCTTCATTGCCATGTTTTGTTTTAGAGTTCACCTCAATAACTAACAAAAACAACAATGTGGGTAAATTTCGAAATTCTGTTTTTCACTCTGTTGTCACTTCCTTTAGCCTGCCGGGCTCTTGGATCTGGCTATACACTGACTTCAATCACACAAGCACCAGATGGCAAATCCTTAACAGCCCAACTGCAGCTCATCAGAAATAATTCTCTTTATGGCGCAGATATCCAACAACTCAAACTGCTAGTCAGGTAATCATAAGTTAACCAATCCTAAAATCACAATTCATCAAAAAATTAAAATCCTTTGGTAATTTGAAATTTTTTTTGAGATAGGTTCAAGCCTCGTCTGACAGTGATGAATGTCGTGGAGTTTTTTCAGGTATGAATCCAACGAATGCTTAAGAGTTTATATCACTGATGCAGAAAAACAAAGGTGGGAGGTCCCCAAAGAAGTGGTGGCCAGATATAATGATGACCATGGTGCTAATAACGATGGTAGCATTAATGATCATGAATTGCAGTTTTCATACACTAAAAACCCATTTGGGTTTGCAGTTACAAGGAGCTCTAATGGAGAAGTCCTGTTCAATTCCTCCGCACAAGGTCAATATCCATTTGGGAACATGGTATTCAAGGACCAGTACTTGGAGATATCTACTGGTCTTCCTTCAACTGCTTCTCTGTATGGATTGGGGGAAAGCACCAGGCCTGGATTTATGCTAAACAGGAATGGAAGCCAGTATACCCTCTGGAATTTGGACATCGGGAGTGTGAATCTGTATCTGGATTTGTATGGGTTTCATCCATTTTATATGGATGTGAGAGCAGGAGGGGTTGCTCATGGAGTTTTATTGCTTAATAGCAACGGGATGGATATCCAGTATGGGAGCAACTACTTGACATATAGAGCGATTGGGGGAGTTTTAGACTTTTATTTCTTATCTGGTCCCTCTCCCCTCTCCGTCGTTCAACAGTACACTGGCCTAGTGGGTAGGCCTGCTCCAATGCCATATTGGTCTTTTGGTAAGATGTTCTTTGTTTCTTTCTTTTTCTTTTTTTCTTTTGCTCCATAGATGTTAACTTGGGTCATTTTGCATGTAAATCTAAATCCACATGAAAAGACCCATTTCCATGAATTGCTATGATACTTAAGTTTACAGCCAATAAGCAGAGTGTTCAGTATGGAAATAGTAATCATCATTGCCTTGAGTATAGGACACAGAGAACAGACTCCAAAGAGTGGGGAAGAATGAGTTTAGCTTTTATATTAATCGGACGAACAGTTCGTACATGACTTTGGTTCTCAATTTTGATTTTGAGTTTGTGAGGCTCATGGATCAAACACTGACTTCCATTTAGTTGCAGGCTTGGCTGCTGGGTAATTTTCCCCTACCCAGTCCTGCAACCCTATTATTACACCTAATAGCAGGAGGAATCATCTCAACCTTGCCAACAGTGAAATGCCAATAGGTCAGGTTTGTATGTCTGGTAAGACGGATTCCCCTATCCGATCAGGTGTTGGCTCAAATTGTATAATTCTGAATCTAAGGAATTAAACCCAATAACTGAATATAATATATGTATTTATACAAGTACAAAACAGTTACATTCCGGGAATCACAGAGGCCTTTTAGTCTCATAATCCTTGATAATCCATGGCATCAAGTTTCACCTCCTACAGTACAGGAGGCTTCCTGCAGCCAACCTATATTTGTGCTACCCTTTTGATGACTACTATCGTGGCTTATTATCAAATATCTAGGCATACTTCCAACTTTGAGACACTTAACATGTACATTCAAACTATCTCTGACAAATCAAATGAGACGGTTTCTGTACCATTCCTTACTACCCTGCTAATCCCAATATTTACCCAATTTTTAGTAGAAAAAGAAAAGCACTCCCACCTTTCCTGTAAGTGGAAGTAGCAGGCTGAAGAACCTTTTCCCCCTTTCTCTGATGGATTAATGGACCATATGCAGATGACTCAGTCCCCGATCTTATAATAAGAACTCTATGAGATGCAGAAAACAGCCCATCCTAGTGTGTTAGCAGTACAAATCTCTATGACACAAGGAGGTGGTTGCGTTGTGAGATTGCTGCTTATTTAGAAGGGTGTTTTTGAAACTAAAGGTGAAAACATCAGAACTGGGATTGCCCATTCAGATAGGAATCTCATCAATTGTAGAAATCTCTCTAAATTAGGATATTTTTCTGTTACTGATTGTCTCTCCAGCAGCAGATATTTTTGCATTATGAGCCTAGCATGTGTCTTTGCAGTTGTGGCTATCCAGTTCCACTATAGCGTGTGGTTCTTGATTGAAATAGCTAGCTTTGTCCAGTATGCCACTTACACAGCAAGGTGGTTAACCAAAATAACATATCCTTCATTAGGGTATTAAATTTGGAGTGAATAAGGCAATGAATTGTCATAAGACATCTCTTGAAAAGTTTCTTTTCAAAATTGTCAAACTTGATGAGAGTGTCAGCTTCAGCCTTAGCTTCTTGCTAGGGAATCTCAGAATCATGACTTCAAGGCCACTTTGCATATTAGGACCAGCAATTTCAAACTGTAACATGACCTAGTGGCAGTTTCTGTAAGCATTGGCAACACTCCTGTCTTTTGTGAAGTCAAGAGTAAAATCCAGTAATTTGCAGGCTGGAGACATTTCCATTAATTTGCTCCTATACCATTACCAACTTTGGGTAGGATAGAATCATCAGTACTTGTAAAATTGGAAGTGATAAGTGCAAGTTATACGAAGGGCCATACTTCTAAATTACTTTAGAAGGTGTCACAGGGATATCTGGCACACAGTGACAAGTGCAGAAAAGCAGATGAAATCTTGGAAGGAGAAGTTTGTAACTGACAATCTGGTACTTAGCTGAGGAAAGTAGATTTGAATTCTGTGCAGGTTAGTAGCCAAGACGAACAATAACTAGCAAAACCATATATGAACCTATTTGGTGGGGGAATTTAAAAAAAAAAATACTAGTTCACATTGTTTCCTAAAATGAAAAAATGTGGAAAATTCTTCTATTGCCTGTAAACAGTACCTTAAGTTTGTATTAAAAAGGTAGTAGGTTTATGGAGCTGCATTTACTTGATAAGCTGCGAGAACCTAAATAGTAGAGACTCGAGAAAGAATGTCCTGTATTCCATCATTTCCATGTAATGGAATGTATTGGTTCTGGTAGAAGGTTATGTTTCTGAAGTAATTTTTTTATGAAGTTGAAACTTCTAATGTGCACTCTTTCTTATAAATATAATCTGGGTTCAATTGTACAGGCTTTCACCAATGCAGGTATGGATATAAAAACATTTCAGATCTTAAATCAGTTGTAGCTGGATATGCAGAAGCAAAAATACCTCTTGAAGTAATGTGGACAGACATTGATTATATGGATTATTACAAGGATTTCACTCTGGACCCAGTGAATTTCCCTCAGAAAGAAATGAAAGAATTTATTGAAGGAATCCATGCTAACGGGCAGAAATATGTTCTCATAATCGATCCAGGTAATGCTAAATATCAATTTTCAACATGAATTATTAACCTATCTTTGCATCTTTTTGTTGTGCAAGCATAACTATATGATAAAGTCAGAACTTAGGGGCAACCAAGTTATATAAGAATAACACACAAACCATATACTTAATCATTACAGGAATAAGTGTAAATGAAACGTACAAAACATTTCAGAGAGGGATACAAGAAGATATTTTTGTGAAAAAAGGAGGTGCTCCTTACCTTGCACAAATATGGCCAGGTCCAGTGTATTTTCCAGATTTTCTGAACCCCAAGACTCTATCTTTCTGGACAAATGAAATCTCTGAGTTTCACAATATGGTTCCTTTTGATGGCCTTTGGCTTGATATGAATGAGGTTTCCAACTTCTGCTCTGGAATTACATGCTCCTTGCCAAAGGATGGGGATTGCCCGAGAAAAGATGCACAAACAGATTGCTGTCTAGTTTGCAGTGATGCCAATAAAACCATCTGGGATGATCCCCCTTACAAAATCAATGCTGCTGGAATTCACAGACCTTTGGGGATCAATACCATGGCCGCCAGTGCAGTTCATTATAATGATATATTGGAATACAATGCACATAATCTATATGGGCTCACAGAGGTCATTGTCACCAACAAGGCATTGAAATCAGTACTAAACAAGAGGCCATTCATATTGACCCGTTCTACTTTTGTTGGGTCTGGAAACCATGCTGCACATTGGACAGGAGATAATGCTGCAACATGGGATGATCTCTGGTACTCTATACCTACAATGCTAAGTTTTGGATTGTTCGGAGTCCCAATGGTGGGTGCTGATATTTGTGGTTTTGCAAAAGACACAACAGAAGAGCTCTGTAATAGATGGATTCAACTAGGTTCATTTTATCCTTTTGCCAGAGATCATTCAGACAAGTATACGATTCGTCAAGAGCTTTACTTATGGAAGTCTGTCGCAGAGTCTGCAAGGAAAGCATTAGGTCTGAGATATCGCCTTCTTCCTTACATATACACATTGTCTTTTGAAGCCCATACCAAAGGATTTCCAATTGCAAGGCCTCTCTTTTTCACCTTCCCTAATGACACTAACACATTGGGAATCAGCACCCAATTTCTACTGGGGAAGGGGATTCTTGTGTCCCCTGTTTTGAAGGAAGGAGCAAGGACTGTGGATGCTTATTTTCCAAAGGGGACATGGTACAATTTGTTCAATGTTTCAGATTCAATAACTGTGGAAAGTGGTGCATATGTAAAGCTTCAAGCTCCATTAGATACCATCAATGTTCATGTATACGAAGGCACCATATTGCCTATGCAAGAAATGGGTATGACAACAAGGGAAGCCAGAAAAAGCCCATTTAGCCTTGTAGTAGCTTTGGGCACTGGAATGGAAGCAAATGGAGAGCTATATTTGGACAGCGGAGAGGATTTGGAAATGCAAATAGAGAGTGGCAGATCGAGTTACATAGAGTTTTATGCAAATGTTGTAGAGGGAGGACTTCAGCTCAGATCAGTGGTCCAAATGGGGGAATTTGCAACTGAAGAGGGATGGATTCTCCAGAGAGTTACAGTTTTGGGATTCAACTTTTCTTCTGTTTCTGTTGCAGATGTCTCTATTGCTACTGCTTCTTTTAATTGTGATGGTGGGAAGGAATTTTCAATAAAGCTCAGAACTATAGTGGATGGAAAATCTGGGAGTGTCGCTTCATCATTTTCTGTTAAAAGAACTGATGCTCCTCCTCGTATTGATGATTATGATGGTCCTGGTTTTCTTCTCGAGATTTCAAATCTCGCACTTCCAATTGGAAAGAATTTTGAGATCCTTCTAACGTGGAAGAAATAATTGAGCACAATTCATGTGATGAACACTTGCATGGTTAATATATTAACGATGAAATAAAGCTTGGTCGGCTCTTTATGATCATGCATACATTTATATAAAAATGATTTCAGTTAATGAAATACTTAATGATTTCCTTAGTGGAATTTGATTGAATTTCTTTCGCCTTATTATTTCCACTAGGATTTTGGTATCTACTCAGTTACATTTTATCTTGTTTCATTTTATTGGATTTGAAAACTTCTTTGTTTCTTTGCTCTTTGGGTTGAAAGTCCTCGTTGGATGAATGTAGGTAATTTTTCAGAATGTAGGCAGCCCCTGATGGTGTATTTTGGAGACTATGGAAATGTTACGTGGAGTGAGGAGGTTCTATTTAGTTGACCATACGGTACTTCATTCCTTGTAAAAGGGGTATATGTAGGTGGCTCATGATGGTTACTTGATGGTTCTATGGAGACATTATGTTGACGTCATTTCCTTGTGTTGATCGGTGTTTTATGCATGCTAATAAACAACTCTCAATTAGGGAAAAGGGGGTTTTAATTCTCTCTCCTACTCATTTTAGAACCCTAGTTGGACATATGGATTCAAGAAACATATTATTATAGGACATATAACTTTAGTTGGGATGTATGTAGCCTAGTGTTAATCTGCAAAGGAACCGGTGTGTCAGGGCATACCACTTGTGAATCCGGATATTGGATCTTGTTTATCCGGAGGTGCATTCAACTTATTAGTGCATGGATATGAAAATCCTAATTCACAATAAGGTTCAACATATTGGTATTTACAATGGTTCTAAATGATATGGGTTTTAATAAAAAACTCAAAAAATGAAGGAAGGGTAGGACATGAAAGGATACTAAACTCCCTTTCAACCTACAAATTAAACACCTTTACCTCACCCAAACACACATAAAACCAAAATAAACTATAAATAATGTTAACACAGTTCTTTGTAAACTCAAGGCAATCAGTCTGAGAAAGCAACACACAAGAGGAATCACAATTATGCATTAGCTAAGTAAACAACACTTCATCATGTTTAACCCTAAATTAAATTTCTAGGTGAATTTGATTAGGTATATGAGAGATTAGAGATAATTATTGATCTAATAAAGATAATTTAGTATAAACACTCAATAAGATTTACAATTCAAATCAGATAAGAAAGGTTGAAACACATCACTTAACCTAACATGCAATTGAAAGTACACAACAAAGGTATAGAGGAACTCAACTTGCCATAGTTCATTCTTGGAAAAATATGAGAATATACAAAATACAAAATGAGAGAAATGAATATGAAGAAACCTCATAAACTAAACTAGAACTGGAAATCTTCTTAGGTTAGGATTGTAAAAATTGGTGAGAACCATATGGTATGGTCTAGTCCCTTTTTTTATGATCTTTGACCTACTCTAAAATTGTCTCTACAACTTTTTGGGTTGCTTAACTTACTAGATTTGTTCATCATTGTCAAACCCTATTTTTCACACATGCAGTAACACTCTTTGAATGTGACTGATGATGATCAAATCAAACCCTATTCATGTGATCAAAATTTCTAAAAGATAAAAAACATTAGAAGGGTTATCGGGAACCCCCATACACCACCGATAATGAAAGTAATCCAAAGAGGCCTCAAACCACACATCAATCTCCAACTAGCATGTGATATCTAGATAGATCAATCAGATTTGGCAATTCCTTTGACCATACTTGTTTTGACTTAGCTCTTGCTAAAACACTTGGAGAGAGGATGTTTGGATGCTTGTAAATGAGAGATATAGTACCTTGATCTGGTTTGTAGCTTCAAACCTGATGTGGGTATTTCCATAATGACTGTATATGTGCAATTCCAATATTTATGGAGCTTTGGATGCCTTTTACAAGTGTATGAAGTGAATATCTTAGTGCATTTCCTTAGGAGTTTCATGGTTAGCAAATGTGGTAGTATTTACTTGCTTATACAAGGCTCTGTAGATGATTTATCTAAGAAAGGTTGAACCAAAGGAAGTATAAGACCCAAAGAAATATTTGGAATTCTTGAAAAAGTCGGTCTAAGACCGTTAAAGAAGACATGTTATGGCCTTCCAAGGTCCTGTACAAACATGGGTCAGTGATTAGGAACTGGTATGATATTTCTATATGTCTTTTGACCAGAATTCTATTGTCCATGGATAGTGAGCAAGGAACAGCTAAACAATGAATGAGTGTTTGGAGTTTATCATGGCAAGTTGATGTTTCTCAATATTTAGATTTTATGCATTGTGTTCTAAGTGTTTTGTCATTTCATGTGTAAGGATAAACAAGCTAAACAATCTAGACCTCAGAAAGTGCTAACTAGGAAAGGAAAAGTTGTGTTTATTATAGCAAGAGTGCATAGTCAATTCAAGGGTTGTCTAAAGTGCAAATTGTCAAATTTGAGTATCTACATTTTTCACCCTTTAAGTATGAAATTGAAAATTACACGCGTAATAGAAATTGTACTTGAGTGTGTAAACACACTTTATATTTTCTTGAATGTTTGTTTTGTAGTTGCATTGTTGTGCTTGGTGTTGGCATGCTCCATGATGAAACCTGCAATACAAAGAGTGGTCAATTTCCAAGATAGATAATTAACCATAACTCAAATAGAACTTTTAATAGAAGAAGATTTGCATTTGCATATATGTAAAGTGAAAAATATGTACACAAGGAATGAATACACTTGTTTGTCAATTATTTTCTTGTGCTTGGAGATTTATATTGTTGAAATTTACTGAAGGATTGGGGGTGATCAGTCCCCAATCAATGCTAAGGAGAAACCAAAGTGTTAGGTGCATGCAACCCAACATAGAAATGTGTAAGTAAAATAAATAAGAAAGAGGTACAAATGCACCCATGTAAAAGGAAGAAGACCATGTATCAAATTTATTCAACAACTTTGATATCTTCACCTTAAAGTGAAATAGGGGAGGAAAAAATTCCCATTAAGTTATTATCTACTTCTGTTTCCTTACCATAACCCCACCGATCACACTACTATAGATGGATATAAACCCAATTTTACAAATAATAACATATAATATAAAAGAGAACGGGTGCCCCTAAACTCTCCCCATATGCCAAACAACTAATGTATGTACTAAAACTAAACACTAAAATATGATGAAAATGTGTATAACAACACTTGAACAAGGAAGGAGATCCATGCCCCTAAGCTTCTTGAAATTGAAAGTGAAAGGTGTTGATTGGTGAGAAGGAATGAATGATTTCATGCCCCATATATTGATCTGAACTATGAAAATTTGTTGAGAACTTGTTTATACAAGTGAAAATATGAAAATGTTGTCATAGTTTTCTAAACTTACCCCATTCAAAAACATATGGGGGGTTCAGGACCATACCGTATGGTCTTGACCTAGTTGTATGGTCTTGAACATGTGCTGAATTTTGCCCAAATTTTATGTGTAATTAATTTTTGGGTACATGTGCATTGTTTATACCTACATCTTCCCCCATAATTTTGTCTGTATTTGTTGAAATTGTAAAATAAACATGTATAGATGCTCCCTCTTTTGAGCAATGTTTGAAAACCATGTTTGAGCATATGGCTCACAAGAAATAGGTGTGCACTGCTGAAGGAAATGTATGAGAAGTTGTGTAGAGTGATAAAGAGGTGGCCACCTTGGAGAACCTATACATACAAAAGGAAAGGTGTTTTCACATGGTGGCAACTATGACACGCAAAAAAACAATGCTAGCAAAAAACAAGCAATGATACTAATTTAACAAAAACAACAAGTAGAAACACTATGTGTAGAAAAACACAAACAACATCCATGTAATCAATTTGCCACCAATGTCATATAAGAGCATACAAAAGGATTTTAAGGCTTGCAAACATGGGACAACCATGATGTCACAATACAATCAGGTCCTATAGTCAGGGAAACAAGAAACAAGAAATGTGTAAATAAGATAGGCATGATGGCACAAACATGGGACACCCACAATGTCACAAGACAATTGAGGCACATAGGCCACAAGGAATTAGATCAATCAAGCAAGAATCACTACAAACATGTATACATGAAGAAATATGTCAAAACATGAATGATATGATGTAGTAACCAACATAGGTGAGATATATGAAACAAGGGATGTTAACACTACACAAGACACATGTGTTAGTCTTATTAGTCTGAAAAATAGCAAGTACACAATGTAGATAATTGAGTGTAAATGAGGGAGTTTAATATGAACTATAATAGAATAATAATACCTATTAAATGTGGAGGAATTGCCCCCAAATGATGTGAATGTAAGGAGACATTATGGATCCTTTAAACATGTATCAAATTGTGTGTCATGCATCCAACTCAATATACCAAGTGAACACATGTGTGTTAAGAGATAAAGCATGTTATCTATCAAACCAAATTAACCAACAACATGTATAATTTGAAGTGCGACCAACTCAAGTGATATGCATAGGTCCTGATTTTGGATTTTTACAAATATTTGAATGTTTTTGTATTATCACAATGCATAGCTATGCGCAAAAAATGTGGGTAGGAAGGAAAATAAACAAACTAAGTGTAATATTATCGTGAATGCATAATATTCATAAGATTTTTTAATGGGTTTTTCATCAAGCGTGGCCATAAGATAAACACCAGGGACAAGCCATGTAGTTACAGTGTATGCACCAAGCCAATTGTTTGAATTTTCCCTTTATTGTTGTGTCGACGTTTGTATTCTTTTTATTTTCTTTGAGAACCAAATCACCTATTTGAAATTCATGGGTATGTGTCTTTTTGTTGTAAGCGCACTTGATATGTTCTTGATACATACACAGGTGCTCCAATGCTTGCACATGCTTGGAGTCAATCATTTCTAATTCCTGCAGACACTTCTTACGGTAATCATTTTTCCTTGATGATTTCCTTTAGAGATATACGAAATGAAGGGATTTCTAATTCCAATGGCAAGACGACCTCCGTCCCATAAACTAAAGAGAAAGGGGTTGCATTGGTAGGTGTAAGAACACTAGTGTGGTAAGCCCAAAGGGTGCATAGAATTTGGTTGTGCTAGTCAGAACCATACTTATCAACAATCTTATGAAGAATATTGACAATGGTTTTGTTAGTAGCTTCAACTTGGCCATTTACTTGTGGGTAATAAGGAGTGGAGAAAGTGTTCTTAATTCAAACTGTCATAACAATTCTTTTACAATACAATTTTTAAAAGAAGGCCCATTGTCTGTAACAATAGAAAAAGGGAGACCGGTTTGGCTGAAAATGTGCGTTAAGAGATAGTGGCATATATTGTCATAGGTGGTAGACTCCAAGGGAATGAATTCTACCCATTTTGTGAAGTATTTTGCAGTTGTGATAATAAACATATGCTCTTGTGTGGATTCGAGGTTTAACCTTGCCAACTAGATTGAAGCCCCATATGTAGAATGTCCATGGAGGTATAATAGGTTGTAATGTATGTGACGAGGCGTGATGAATATTACTATGACATTGGCATTGATTGCACCATTTGGTGTACTCAAGGTAATCTTGTTTCATGGTTGGCTAGTAATACCCTTGGTGTAATAATTTCTAAGACAGGTTCTTGCCACTAAAGAAACCACCACAATTTCTATCATGTAATTGGGATAGAGCGAGTTGAGCATCCAAAACCCTTGGAAAACGTAATAAGTGACCATCAAAAGATCATTTAAAAAATGAATTACCAATAAGGACATAATGAGTGGCCTCATGACATACACGACGAGTGTCGTGGGATGAGGCATTGGCAGGAAGTTATTTTCGATAGAGGTGATTGTAGATGTTAGTAAACCATTCAGGAGTATCGATACTGAGTGGTGACAAAAACATGGAGGGAATGAATGGCGGGCAAGAGTGATGGAAGCCTTTTGGAGTTGTCAGATACTAAAGGTGGCATAATTGTTAATAATGTCTAAATGAATCAAGGAGGCCGTACTAGCCATAACATCAACATGCCCATCATCTTTTCGAGGGATAGTAGTGATGGAGTAAGAGTCAAAATTTGTTAGCAAACTTTTGACGAGGATATTATATGGGATTAAGTAATCTTCTTTAGTATTGAAGATATCTCGTACTTGATGAAAAATGAGTTCTAAATCTCCAAAAATTTGTATATGTTGAATGTGCACTGTACGAGGAATATATAATCCCAAGATTAAGACTTCATATTTGGAAATGTTGTTGGAAAAGGAAAACCCTAAATGATAAGAAAAGCGAAGAGTCTCTCCCTAAGGAGTAATAAATACTATGTTAGCAACAGCACCAAAAATACATCGGATACATCAAAGTAAATCATCCATATTTTAGAATCAATGTTGTAAGAGGTAAACTCATCACAAAATTCATCATTAATTGCCGAGGGATTAAAGAGTGGGGCGTCGACTAGTTGATCAATGAGGACTTTCCCTTTAATAAATTTTTGAGCTACAAATTTGAGATTAAATCCAGTTAATAACATGACCCAATGTGAAATACGGCCATAAAGATGTGTACGAGCTAACAAATAATGTAAAGGGTCTACTTTTTTGATAACTTATTCTTTAGTGCTAAACATATAATGACACAACTTGGTTTCAGCGAAGACTAAAATAAGACATAACTTCTCAATGGGGGTATAATTGAGCTCATATGGCAGTAGGGTACGACTAACATAATAAATGGCACGTTCACAATTGGTGTCATCATATTATGCAAGTAAAGTGTTGAGGGCATATTTAGTAGCAAAAATGTAGAGCAAGAATGGTTTGACATGTATATGTGAGACTAACACTAGGGTATTAAGTAGGAAGCTTTTAATGTCTTCAAAGACTTGTTAAAAAGCATAATCCCGGTTAAAGGTTGTATCCTTCTTTATAATTCACGTAAAAGGTTGTGTTTTATCAGCTAGTTGGGCTAAAAAGTGTCGAATGGCTTGAAGTTTTCTTGGGAGTGATCACAATTTATTGAGATTTTGTGGTGGTGGCATGTCAACTGTAGCTTGAATTTTTTTAGGGTTGACTTTTATTCCTCGACTAGAGATAATGTTTCCTATTAACTTACCTATGGTAACCCCAAAAACACAACTATGTGGGTTTAAGTGAACATTGTACAACCGTAACATTTCAAAGATAAGATGTAAATATTGTGCATGATTATGATGATTAATGGATTTGGCTAAGAGGTCATCAACATAATATTTGATAATCTTGTGGATATAGTCATGAAATATTTGATTCATTACACGTTGGTAAGTGATGCCGACATTCTTTAAACCAAAATGTATAAACGTGTAGAAAAATGTACCCCAATGGGGTTGTAAAAGATGTTTTTTCTTGGTCTACAGAGTTAATTTTAATTTGGTTATATCCAACAAACCCATCCATAAATGACAACATGTCATATACTATAGTTGAGTCTATGATCATATCGATACCAACCTATGGAAAACTATCCTTGTGACAAGCTTTATTAAGGTCACAAAATCAATGCAATAGAGGATCTCACCATTGGGCTTGGATACATGTACTATATTAGAAACCCATTGGGAGTAATCGACAATGCGAATGAATCCAACATCTAGAATTTGTTGAATTTATCATTTGACCAATAAATCCACCATAGGGTACATATTACGAATCTTTTGCTAGACTAGTTTGGCATCCTCATACAATACAATGTTATGTATGACAACAAAGGGGTCAAAAATAGGCATGTCATTATAGGTCCAAGAAAAAAGGTCAAGGAAGTCTTGTAATACTTGTTGGAGATCATCTAGTTCGACATGACTAAGGGCAGAAACTAAAAGGACAGGGTGCAGGTCACCATTGGTGCCAAAATTGAAAGAAATTATTTCTTCATTTAACAAGGTTGAGCAATCTTTGATGTAGGGTTGGGTGGGAATGATATCCAGCATATCAGATATTGTGTTAGAAGAAAACCCATCTCTAAAATACGCCTAGGGTGATAAAGTATGTGGAAACCTATTTTTATGATAAAAGGGAGGGAGATCCTCATATGCACCAATGTATTCAAGGAGGGATTCTTCATTAAGAATAACATATGGGGATGGGAGATCTTGTGATGTAATATCATCAATAAGTTTGGGGTGCATTCATTGTAGAGGTGATGGGGATGGTACTGTGAATACCTTAGGAAGTAGGTGATGTGTTGCTGGTACAAACTATGGAACAAATGAAGGTTTACACCATGGACACATGGAATATCCAATTCCCTATTTGGACTATTGTGACTTTATGTCAAGAGGCTCTTGGATTCCCTGATTATGATGACCAAGGCCCTATCCAGCGTAAACTTTTCATAATGAAAATTGGTATCATTTACCATAAGTGTGATAAGAAAAAAAACATGGATGAACACAATGTTGGTGTGTGTGACTTTCCTCGCCATCTCTCGGTGTCTTTACCACCTCACATGGTGAGTCATCTCTCTTAACAAGATCATAGTTCATTAGGTGTAATTAGGGTTTCATGTGTCATTCACGGGAGTTATAAAACACTCTTATATATGTACCCATTTTATTTGAGATAAGGGTATGATTAGACATATTATTTCATGCATTATTTTCCTTTGTGTTCGATTTAATCTTGTTGATTACTTTGACCATTCACATCACTATTGGAGTGTAACCTCTTCGATGTGCACGACGTTTTGTATTGGTCCTTATAGAGTAATCTCACATGGTATCAGAGTGGTTGTTTGGTAAACATGTGCTCGTTTATCCTGGTTGTTAATTACTTCTGGTTTCAGTTTTATGGCTTCTCGTGCAAGCTTTTGATCATTTTTGGAATCTTGCTAACTATTTTAATATTCTCGTTTTTTGGAGTTTGTGTTGTCTTAGGTTTTGTGCATGTGCAGGTTTCAGTAATTTCTCCTCATGATCTAGCTAGCTGCAACTAACCTTGGAGGGAAAGTAAATATGAAGGTAGGTTCCTTTTTTGATTTTATCATTTTTATTTTTTCATTAAAAGTACAAATTTTATTGAACATTTTCTGGTTTGAATCTACTATTGCCTCATATCTTGTTGTTATACATTTTTCCATGTTGCCTTTGCTCCTTCCTTCCCCGAGCTTGGACGAGCTCACTCTTGGCTCGGCGAGCTCTACAACGAGTTGAGCTGGTTGATTTCTCAGCTCAACGAGTCGGGTTGTTTAGAGTTTGCATGTGAGTCAAGTTTTCTTACTTCGCATCGAGTCGGGTTTTGCATTAGTATTGTTTGAAGATTCATGTGATTGAGCTGAATGTCTTAGACAAGCCGTGTTTTTCCTTGCATTATAGTGAGTCGTGTTCTTACATCGAACTCATGTTTCAAATCCTGGTTGATGATTTGTGTTTTGTTTGCTTTTGTTTCCTCTTCAACACATTCATTTTGTTATTTGGCTACCTTTTCTTGGCTCATCGAGCCTATTTCCACTCTCAGTTTGCTTGTTTTAATCCCTACCCAGTCGGTTCCAACCCTATCATTTTATCTCTCTGCACACCATCCTCTTCGCTTTTCTCAACCCCTTCTTCGACCTCTAACCTCTTCTCATTGCATGTTTCCTACTCAATGTCTGATCCATCCTTGGCCTCGCCAACCATTACCTTGCTCCCATCTATGGGTTGTTTTCACTCACCCGTCAAACCATTCTTCACCTTTCCTTGTAACTGTCGTGGTTGTTTCAACCAACTCTGGTCTTTTCCCACTTGATCTTATCCCCAATGCTTGCCTTGGTCCTCGATCCTTGACTTATATCATAACCTCCTATGACTGTTTTATGTGATAATGTGCACCTTCTTCTCAAGCCCAATGCCCACTTTGGTCACCGAGCTCACGACCAAGTTGGCTCCACATGAAACCCCCATCCAGCTTGCCCTCTTCCTCCTGCTAGCTTGCTCCCACGAGTTGGCTATCAACCCAACTTCCCACCTTTGTCCTCCCTTATATTTGTAGACTTGTTTTCCACCTCAATTTCCTAGGTGTGTTGTCAATTCATTCAGATATATTTGAACGCACACCTGAAGCGTGCGAAAATACCAGGTTCCTCCTTTGTGAAATATTGTCAAGATGTTAGCATGCACGTTCAAATCAGTCATTAGCAAATCATATACTCAAATTTAAATCATTATAATCATCACAAGGAAACACATATAATAAGGTAACTTAACAGCTCAAGCAAGAATTAAGATCAGATTCACCATACAAGTACCATGATCATAAACATCTATTACCAAAATCCATCCACAGTTATCCATTGCATTAATCCATCAAGTAACAAAAGATGAATACATAATCATAATAACCAGAGAGTCATGCACGCTAGAACATCAAGACAACATAACTCTACAATAAATATTGTGTCCAAAATTATGTAAATAAAAAAATATATGTAGGGGTGGGGACTTTCCCATCACTACCCATGCATCTCAAAAGACTACATGCTCAAAATAGCCATGCACCAACAACTGCATGATTTTACAAGAAGGCTAATAATATATTAATCTATAAATGAATCTACTTTAATCCTATTATTAGCGTGAACTATACATGACCTTTGATCTTCCACTTTGCTCCCAAAATAAATTTTTCTTAGTCGTGACGTCTTCTACCTTAATCCATTGTGTGATCTGCGCTCCAACCTGCTTTTTCTATTTTTGGCCCATGCCATACAAAATCGGCTAAGTCCCAAACATGTCTTCCTAGGTGCGCCCCTCTTAACTGACACTTGCGTGTGCCTGCGTGCCCCATTTTCACTCCCTCTTAACACTTAGGTAATTTCTCCAGCCTAACATTACCCCACACTAATGATATTGCCGCCCTCGGAAATAGGGTTTCTCAACTTATCTCTCCAAAGAATAAAGAAAAAAAACATCCGTACAAGAATGAAATAATAAATAGAATGGAGGAATGATCATTGTGCCATACTCCTCAGTTGGTAAAAGGAATTCAGGGAACTGATTATTTATGTCTGCCTCGACCTCATTCCACTCACCTAGCCCCGTCTTTTCCTTCGCAGGAACATCTCCAAATACCTGTTCCATCTCATTCAAGGTCATGTGAATGTCTTCATATTTATGTTTCAGTTCCCTTATTACTCTAGCCAAGGCTTGAAATCATCCCATCCATGAAATCCATTCTCTACATGTGAACTAACGTCCCCAACTCCTTTATTCTTTCCTCATGGGGTCCCTTGTTACCTTCAGTGCTTTGTGCTTCTTATGCTATTGCAACTAACCTCTCCTCTCTTCCCAAGGTTTCATTCTTTCTTTACTCTAAGGACTTCATTTTCTTCCTGTAATTTCCTTGTATCTTGAGGATCTGTTCCAGGATCCTCACATATTTCTCAGTGCCCATCCTACCTTCTTTCAACTCATCTTTTAAAGTCTGGAGTATGACATCATACTTAACAATTTGGCGCGCCATGCGCTATAACTTCTTGGTCCTTTCTTTCTCGAGCTGTAGCATCTATATTTTGCGTCTGAGCAGCTATATCTTCTTCACTTAGGCACATGTGTGTTGGTCTTCTTGGCTAATAGTAAATGGACAAAGTCTGTAAATAGTGCAGCGTGGAGGGAAAAGTTCAAGAAACCTTTTCTTCATACTACAAACGTGCATCCAAAATTTATTCTCCAATCTCCTCGGTCATCTCTAGTACAACCTTTTCCTTGCGCTCCACTCTATCTTGCACCTCTATCAAATGTTGGACCTCTTCTTCCTTATTCTTTTTTTCCTCCAGCAAGGTTCTAAGGGTAGCCCCCTTATCCACATTCCTCCAAGTGACCTTGTCTGTTATTTTGGTTAAGGCATTGCTTGCTTGTTCATCTGAAAACTTTATGGGCTTAATTGTCACATGTCTTCCTTATGGTGTTTTCTTCATTCTTCACTTGACACATGCCTCCTCACTCATATATAAATCTGGTTCATCCATGTGAGTTTGCATACTCCATGAGAGTTGTTTCCTTGTGCTTACGTTTGCCCTTTTAGGATCCATCAACTCCCAACCGTATAATTGTTCTGTGGCAAGATTGATCTAGAACCTTGCATGAATAATCTTTGTAGGGTTATTTATATACCCAAGGTCTATGGTTTATACCATATCTTCTCCCCTCTATCCATTAGTGCACCTATCTGAAGTTACATGTGTTTCTAAACCTTTGTGTATCCCTTCTCCCATTTATTCCTAAAACGCTTTCATATCCACCCATCTGCTCCTCCTCGTTGTTTTCTATTTCTATGTCATCTCTAGCGTTGAACTTTCTTCTTCATGTTTGTGCTCATTGGGTACTTCTGTGTCATGTTGAATACTCTTCACCTCTCAAGCCCTTCTTCTTCATCGCACCTGTGTGGACTAGGTGGGGAAACATTTTCCACATGCATCTTCTATCAGATCGACTTTTCTTCATCACTTGTCAAGGGGAAGTGTTAAGTTTGTGCCTCTTCTTCTTCTCTCCGGTACTTAGTTTGACAGGTGTCATCCTTAGTGACCTCCTCATCATTTGTGATGTACCAATTCCCTCATCAGTATTCTTGCTCCACCTTTGTAAATTTCTTCTGTTATGATTCAGCATGGTATTATCTTATTTTTCATCTTCCTCCATGTCGAGGTCAATCCTTACTTCTTCCTTCTCCTTTTACCTGGGAGGTGTAACCTTGAGTGGCCCTTTTCACACCTACTATCTATTTTTCCTTAATGAGGATCTAGAAGTGACACAGTCCTTCACCTACAAAAGATTTTATCATACTTGAATCTTGGCCTCAGATAGACATATAGATTCATGCAATCTCTATCTATCCAAACTTTCATAACTCTCGGGAGTGATATCAATATTATCTGACTCTACCCTTTCTTTGTATGCCTCCTTATTGGGGTAGACATAAATATTGCGCATATGATATGAATATTTGTGTCTACCTTGTTTACATCAAAACTTCAGATTCCTTTCATTATACAATCTATTTACCCAGTCTATAAAATACCGTGCTATAAAATCAGAAGGGAAACTTACACCACAGTATCTTCTCTCCACTTTTCATGAATAGAATTTGCCCAAGAAAAAAATGTTGGTACACTACAAAATCATCTTGTCCATTCAAAATGCTTAGGCAACTCTTGAGGGATGTGTCACTCTTCTTTAAATGCGTCACACGTGTATCCAATATGTACCACTTGTCCATGCACTTTCTTGTAAGTGCCCGATAGATACTACCTTGACACAGTGAACTTTTCAAATTTCTTAGATGGGGACTTGTTCTCCTTCAATCGGATATACCCACATTTTCTCCTTTGGTCTATGTTAGGTACATTGATTTGAAAAAAGAGTAGGAGAAGTAAGATAATGCACCCTATGTAATCTTCTCACCTTTATCCATTTGTATACGCACGCTTCCTCAATGATGCTCTCTATCAATATAGCTTGTAATATTATAGTAGGTCTTTTATTCACCATTTTTTTGCACAATATGTAAGCTAACACTTGTTCACTTCATTCCATACCTTTCTGATTTGCACCTAGATTGTAACTAAAAAGGGCACGTAGCTACCCTTATAGCCCAGTCCTTCTAATCTTGGCAATACTCATTGAAAGTTTGGTCTCCCTTCTGATACTTCAATGTGGCTATGACAGTGGTAACCTCTACCCCCTCATCATCAATTCGGGTCTAGTCTAAATTTCTGAACCTGGAATCTGCGCAAACTAATGACTTTTCCCAATCAACTACCTTATAAGCCTCATCCTCTTCTACCTATAAATGTAGAAGTAGTCCTCGTGGATTCTTGATATCAGCCACTAGTATAAACGTTCTGGGTTTTCCAAAGAAGGGCATCTCATAAAGCTATACATCACCCCGATCGCTTTTCAGAAATTTGTAAATCAAAGTTATCATATAATTTATGTCCATCTGCCATCCTTTGATTGGTCTTAAGAATGGTGTCATCTCTGATCTATCCTTCAGTGTCTTACTCGGTGCGATGATTGATATTGACTGATCTTACACTTCATCATTTGAAGAATGTCCACATCCTCCCCTCAATGACCTTCCTATGGGAATTGCATCTCTAGCAAATTACTGTTTTTGATGCCTCCTCCTCTGTCATGGTGTTCTCTATTCCTTAGTCGCGTACTCTCTCTTAGTGCCATTGTAAAATAATAATTTGTGCTCAAATAGTAACATACCCTAAAATTTCAAGTGACTTACTAGTGCTTATTCCTTGTAACTCTTCAGCCTTTAATTTTTCTTTCTTTCTTCATTCTTAGAGAGCTCTAACTATGTCATATTTTTTCCTTCAAACCCTAACTCCTTCAAACCAAACCATCAATCCATTACTTTTTCTCTTCCTCAATGCCTTCCTTCTGCTTCTCAAAACCTCTCACAAAGGAGCATCAACACGGGCCATGCCACATTCTCAACAGGGTTGGACTTGATTCGATTTGTAACTGCTCTTCACAGTATGCACTTGCTTCACTCTCCAATTCACTCTAAGGGGTGCAATCACTTAAATATGCAACGCAAGAAATGGGGTCGCATGTGCTCCTTTTATAGGATTTTCAAAAAAATCTACATTAATTGCTCCTTGCCTATTACCATATTCAGATTTAATTCTCACTTTATTTTCACTTTTTCCACACTTTACATTGCCGTTTTCTTTCATGCCCCATTCATAACCTTCTGTTGCACACCCACTACTTCTCGGCCATAGACCTCCTTTCGCATGACGTGTCCCCCTGCATAGAATTTACCTATCCACTACACCTTGTTCCAATTAGTTTCCCATGTTGTTTCCTACCTTGCATTACACTACACATTCATCCTTTTATGTGTGGTCTTCAATCTGAGCAAATTTCCTTAAAAACACATTTTTTGTGCGCACCAAATGTTCTAGATAAACCATAGATCATATATGTACCTGTGCACCAATTTGCATATGAAACATAGCACTAATCAATTATTCTTTATTATCCACCCACTTAAATTATGTGTGGTCCTCTGCGCATGAATCCAATAGATAACAATCAACTTTTGGCATGCAAGCATGTTTATTATAAAAAAACACTAAACTAAATTGGCAAAGCATAACAACAAAGAAAGGAAACACATATAAGGGAAATTTAATCTAAGTGACAATATTGCCTTATTACAAATACCAAGAAGCATTGTTTATCGTAGGGCTTTAGCCTACTCCCATTGAAGTTAGCAGGAAAATAAGTGCCATCCAACACTTGAAACTGGAAAACACCTGATTCAAGTATCTTTTTTACTACAAAAGATCTCAACCAGTGCACTTTTAATTTCCTTGGGTGGTGCGCAAACTTAGAATCATACATAATGATTAACTAAAATTTGGAATAATGGTAGTTAATCTAAACTAGGAACAACAATAAATAACAATAAATAAAAGAACTAAATACATGTAGAAAGTGACCCAAGAAACTGGGCTAATGAGAATAGAAACCTTAATGTGCAAGAAGAGTATGAAAACTACTTAGCTGGTCCGGCAGTTGATCTGGACTATATCCTAAAATAAACCGAATATTTTGGAAGTAGGAATGAACATGAAGAGGTCCCGAAAATGAAAAATATGAGATGTTTGGTTAGATTGGGGCACTTGGGAGAGGATCAAGGCATCTGTGGGTTCCCTACTTTGAGTTCTGGGTGCCCTGGTCTTTGCAGGAGGTCCAGAAACTAGATTTGCAAGGTCAGATGATGATGCAAAGCCTTCACTGTCTTTTGTGTGTAATTTTCTTCTCTGTGCCAAATGTGGCCAATGATCAATAATGAAAGATAGACCTGCAAAACCCCAAAACTAGCATCAAACCCTAAAAAATAAAAATGCAAATGAAGGGGTCAAACTATTCTTAGCTACCACAATGGTGGACTTACTAATTGAGTGTTGCACTACATCTTAGACTCAATGTAGTTCTATCTGCTTGTGTGTGCAATCATGCCCTAGGTGCTCTTGTACCAGTCACATTTTGTGAAGTAGCAAGCTATAACTATGTGTAGAAAATGTAATAGAATGGTGGATGCAATAGAATAAACTTTCCTCCTATGATGTGTGATACAGATGAATCATCCTTGTCCCTTGTGATGGAGCTAGATGGACGCAAATGAGCTCTAGATGCTTTATATGGATGCAACTCTAGGTGGATGATAGTAGTGAATAGTGCTTGGTCCCTCATTATGATCTCATAACTTTATATTTATATGGTTCTCTTGTTTTAATTTCATAATTAACCTTAAAAAGGTCGACCACCAAAAATATAGAAATCTTAAATGACTAAAAAGTGCCCAAAAAGTGGCGGGAAAGTGTAAAAAAGATCAAGGTGCATGACTGGGACAAGGGCGCCTGTCGCTGCCCTAGTACTAGCTTGGGTGCCCCAGTCAAGTGCAAAATAGCACAAAATGACAGAAAAAGACTGGGAAAGTATGTGGTGAAGGTCGAGAATGACGACATATATAAAAATAAAATGGTCAAAAGAAGGGGGTTAATTAGTACTTTCTTCACTCAAAAACCATATGAATAGTAGTATGAGACCGAGACTAAATAATACCCAAAGTGCGTGATTTAGTGTCTACATTTTCCCCCACTTTATGTTGGCGAGCAGAACGCTCGGTACCATAAAGTAGATAGAGATGTGCACCTGATGTCTATATAGAGTGATGTAAAAAACGCACCGAAGGACTAGAAAAAGCATGGAGTGACAAAAAGATGATGGAGCGTGGAAACTAAATATGTAAAAGCAAAAAAAAGTGATGAGAGTGAACCTAGGGCGGAAACCCGCGTGTAGTTGCTGATGTGTGTGATGTACCTGCACGTTAGTATGAGGTGTGTGCTACCGTAAGATGTTATTTTTGATGTTGTTGTTGTTGTTGTTGACTACTTGCTTCTCATACGGTCAGACCTGCAAAGAGAACATGATCAAGAAGTCAAATATGCATGTATATATGCAAAAACACATGTAAAAGATGTATGCATATTTATGTAAGAGTATGTAAATGTAAAATATGCAAATGAAAAATGGAACATGTTCACCTGATCCATGATGAGAGAAAGAATGTAGAAAGAGGATATCTTGTCTTGGGTTTTTTTGGTGATCCGAAGCCATATGCCGAAGAATTATAGGGAGGAATTCCACCATATCCTCCAACATTTAACTATTTCCCTGAACATTTGTGAAGAGATCTCTCTATTGCTTGGTTTTTTGGGTGATCTGACGCCACTTGATGAAGTATTGTAGAGAGGAAGTCCGCTGTATCGTCTTAGTTGTAACTACTCCCTAGAATGCTAAGGATTACCATGTCCTAAAAAGATGATGTATACAGGGTTCATAGACTGTTCTGAACTCACTCGCTGTATAACCCACAATGCCAAGGGCAGAAAATGAACTGAACCGACCCAGTGTAGAAGCGCTGTATAATATGTAAACCCCAAATGATGCCCACCTCTTTGGGGTGCATGCAATGTTGTTGATAGGAGAATGCAACCCAAAAAGAGGACCAACTGCATGAACTTTGTATCTCTGCCCTACAGGGGGAAAGGAATGCGCTTGGTAGAGACCAAGGCGCACAAAAAAAAGAGGCTAGCTAAAGACAAGGCTTACTACAAACAAACATGCATGTATAAGACAATGCATAATCTACGCAAATAATGTCTAAGCTATGAATAAATATAGTAATGTAAACACAGAAGAAGACAAAGTAAGCTGCACAAAGCAGGCTGCAAACATGGGACATCACTTACGATGTCACAAGACACACAAGGCCATCATGGCTGCATGAAACAAACAAGTGTGCACACCAAACAAAGGGCAAGGCCATATAAAATATCAAACAAAACAAGCAAGTACAAACAACCGATAGAAATGGAAGCAAGTAATCCTACAAAACAAATGCTACACATGAAGCACTTGTTAGCATGTTAGAAAGATAACCAACATGTCAAAAGAATGTATAACCATGTAATATAGAGTGCTAAGTACAAAATGAAACAATAACACCTGTGAGAGATGAATCTTGATGCCCCTAGTGACCAATGTAGGATGGGTAGAAGGCGAGCATCTGTACTGCGTGTAAAATACATGTATATGTGATCACAACTAAGAAAAGGCATGAATGTGCATGTGTATATGGTATAAACAAATGAAATACAATAGATCTAACTAGAATGTCCTTGCTAGTCCAGAATCATCGATCATGCATCACACCATTTCCATGATAGTACAATTTCTTCTCTCAACGACACCATTCTGATGTGGTGTGTGTGGAGGAGGCATTTATTGATGAATTCCATGATCTTGAAGGTAGGCTTTGAGCTCATCACTGGTGAATTCCCCCCTCGATCTGAGTGGAGAGTTATGATGTGATGACCCGTTTCATTCTCAACAGCTACTTTGAATTTATTGAAGGTTTCAAAAGCTTCACTTTTCATGCGAAGACATTATATCCACATTTTCTGTGAGTAGTCATCAACACAAAGCATGAAATATTGGAACCCAGAATGACTTGGTTGCATGGCTTTGCAAATATTGACATGAACTAGATCAAGTTTTCCACGAGCTCAATACATACTCTTTTGGAACAAATCTTTGTGTTGTTTACCTGCAAGGCAGTTAGGAAATTTATCGGTATCATTCTGAAGAGATGGTAAACCATTTACCATATCATACCAGCGAAGTGTGTCGAGATACTTGAAACTTATATGACCAAGTCTCTGATGCCACAATTGTGTAGAGGTAGAGTTCTTAGCCATAAGTGCTTGATCTTCTCTGTGAACAAAATCAAGTTGGAACATACCTCACATTAGAGGCTTTTGTAACTATTTTTGAGACTCGTGATTTGTCTCGAATCAAACACATTTTCCTGCCCGAATGACTATCAAATTCAATTTTCAAGTTGTGATCAAGGAGTTGGCTGACTGATAGAAATTTTTTAGTTAACCTAGGGACATATAAGACATCTGATAATCTACAGTTGTATGATCCAAGAGGTAGAGAAATGTTCCCAATCCCCTTAACTGTGTATGAAGAATCTTCACCTAACGAAACATGGTTTTCCGAAGGTGTGTCCCTCATTGAAGTAAACCAATCTCTGTGGCTTTTCATGTGTCGAGTGGCTCTTGAATCAACATACCAGACATCAATAGATGGCGTGGAAGGTTCACTTGATCGAGCAATGTATATGTATTCTTCAGTATCTGAATGTTCTTCTTACTCAACAATATTGGCTTGTTGATGGGGTATTATTTTCTAGTTCCCCTTTTCTTTCCCTAGATTGTAGCTTGTATGTCCTTTGTGAGATTGTTGGTGTTGAGGTCCAAAGTTGCTTGATGAATCTTTCTTGTAAGTATTATACCAACAATATTTCAATTCATGTCCTCTTTTATAGATTGGACATTTATTTGTCTGTTGTTTATCCCCTTGTTGATTCTTATTCTGATTTTGGGGTTTTTGATAGGAATTTGGTTTGAATTTTCCTTTTCCTTTCCATTTTTGATGAGAAGAAAGTGCCTGCTCCTCTTCGTCATCTTTATTGTGCATAGCTTCCTCTTGTTGCAGTAGGTTTACCAACTTTTCAAAACTCACTGTCGTATCTGACAGGTTTAGGGTTGTCACAAAAATGTGGTATGAAGAAGGGAGAGCTCTTAGATTAATGGGAACAAGAGCATAATTAGTGACCTCCTCTTCTAGGGATAGAAGTGAAGCCCTTAACTCTACAAATATTATCAAGAAAGCTTTGATTTTCTCATTTTTCTTAAACTTCAATGTGTGTAACTAACTTTACAAATTCAGTATGACATTCTTTTTTTTGGCCTCGTACACCGTGCTCAACTTATCCCACGCTTCTTTGGCTGTTTTGGCATCTTGAATATGGGATTATAAATCGTCAAACACTCCTAACAAAATGATTATTTTGGCTTTCTGATATGATCTATCAAACTGTCGCTATTGTGTTGTATCAATAGTTGATCTGGTCAGAGTACCATTCATAACAGTCTAGATCTCTTCAAACTCAAGTTGTGTCTTGATTTTTGTCTTCCATACAACATAGTTATTTCCTCTTAGGAGTTGTGAATCTGGAAGAAATAATTTGGGGGAATTGATGCCCATTTTACAGAAATCACTGACAGGATTAGGATCTTTTCACTCCAAGTATAAGGTCTCCCAATCTATATACCATCATTCTGATATACCGAACCTTTCTATATATGTGTCCTTCTGATATACCCGTCGGGTACGTGGAATAATCTCACCCTTTCGATATACCCAGTACGGTACGTGAAAAAGGCATTAACGTATGTGAAATAATTTGATACACGTGGTACTCAAGAAAGTACTAAAAGGGGTCTATGTGATTATTGACACTGGCTCAAATAAATATCCTCATACATGCACACGTAACTTCTCTATATACTCAGATAATTTCTCAGTTTGGATTTATGTCGTGCAATCAGTTCAGAAAGGGACGGGATGGCTTAGAGTGTGTGCACCGTGTCCTTATTACTCCCTGTCAGTTTAAAGGGTCAATGCCCAGATGACTTTATTGTATCTATATTAGGCATTAAGTGTAGTAGTAGTCATGACGGATTTACCCGTAAGCACTTCCTAGAGGCACTATATATACCAAAAGTTGCAAATGCGATCTAGGATCTCATGATTATTTTAGAACCAAATTTCTCTATTTTTTATTACAATTCTCTGCCTATTTTTGAGTAGTTACAATGTTTATGATTGACTATGGCAACCTGTAAATTAGTATAATATACAGAAGCATGCAATTACATTTAAAAATTTTGAAAAATTGAATGGCAAGAAAAACTTGTTTGTTTTTTGAGCCTTGGTGGCCTCTGAAGCCCAATACTACCCTTTATGCCAAAAATTTAAAAAAAAAAAAAAATCTGAAAATGCAATTTTTCAGGTATATGTCCTTTGGAAAAAGTTTCTCGGAATGAAAAAATAAGCAGGTCTAGGAGAAGTTTTTTTTTTCCCCTAAAATAGGGGTTTTCTCTTGTAAAATTTTAGTAGGGCCTTTTTACTTGTAACGTTAGAGTATTTTAGACTGAGGTTTTCACCACTAGTTTTATCTCCAAGTTTGGTAGTTTATCCAAATTCTCTCCACTAAATCTCAATATTTTTTAAATAAATGAGGTTAGGGGTAGGGGGGGTTGAACCCCATAGACCCCCCACACCGAGCACCTTTGCATTATCCAACGAAGACGCATCGATTGTGCTTTGTATATCAGTTTTAAGCAACTTTGTATTTAAACAAAGTAAAAAAGGAACTAACCTTTCCAAAAAAAATTTGACTGGGAGGCTATGCTAGGATCCATGTGGACTGCGACTGGAGGATGTCGATTTAGGTTTTTTTTACTAAAAAACTGGATCTCCAACGCTTTTTTTCAACGTCGCTATTTATTCACGGCTTTGAAATGTTTCTATTTGTTGGCCATTGTTTCTATATCCTCTGCTTGGGATTGATTGCACACATCTGTGTTTTAATGTTTTGTTACAAGATCTGATCAGACTCATGTGGCAGGTGGTCATTGGCAAGTTTGGTGGGGGCTCAATCAGCTTGCAATCAGTCATGTCAATTCATGTCCTTGGTCCACTTGTGACTCGCTTTCGACGCAGTGCAAGGTTTCCAACTCAGTGTTGGTAAAGAAAGGAGACTCGGCTCGTCGTGGCAAAGAATTGGATTGCAATGATGGGGGTATCGGCTCGAGTTTGTCAGATATGCAAAGCTCACCCTAGTAGATCCCAATTGGATTGTGGATCGAATGGCTTAGGCTAGCTAACAGACCTTACAGCGATGCAACTCGCTGCTAACCCAGGTTGACATAAAGATACACGGCTCGACTATGAACCAATAATGAAGCTTGGTCTATAGCTTGCTTAGGAGAATTCACAAATATCTCAATGCAACTCTAATGTCACCTCGGTTGTAATGCAAGGATCAACTCGGATCTACTGTTTCAGGATTGCTGTGTGCTAGAACATGACTTAACAATGGTAACAGATAATGAGTTCGGTCAAAGTGCAACATAATGGTTCGGTAGTGCAGGGGTTGGTTTACACACCTCCAAATTGCGATAATAAATAAATAATATTGGCTATAGCTATCCAGTCCTCTAGATTTTGACAGTGAAAAACCCCTGATTGGGTAAAAATACAATTTAATTTTTTTTTCTATGCCAGGAAGTAAATGTTTTCTGGTGCAAAGATGCACCAAGTGCAAAAATAAATTTGCTTTACGTTTACCTAGATATCACACAGAGGGGGTTATGGGGACTGTATGGATGATTTGGGAAGTTGCTGGAGGTAGTACATGGGCTCTCCTGATCATGCAGATTTCTTCTCCATGACACTTGTTCTTCCTACTGCAACCTTTCTCCAACCCTTAGCTACTTCAGGAGCTTTAGATTCCAGCTCTAGTACCAAATGTAAAATAGGGACAAAATCTTGTAGAATTTTATTAATAATCAAAATCAAATTACAATAGAGAGGCTGCAATGATTATAGGAATTGAAGAACCATGTGCAAACAAATCCAAGGTTGCACAGGTACAACCGAAATCATAACAACTTCCAAAATACATCTAGGAATCAATAACCAACTAAATACAAACAAATAATAAGTTGTAGCTATAATGCAACAAACATAAACAATATGAAAATAATGTGGTTTTTAAATACATAACTAAATTATAATATTAAATGTACTAATTAACTTATGCATAATAAATTTACCCTAACAGTTCAAGCAAATGCAAGCAAGAGTAACAATTCAACCAACATTTGACCCACATATTGTGGATGAGTCGAAGGGATTTCAAGATGGAACTGATACAAGTGGTCAGCGTACTCCCCGAGTTTTCATGGAATTTCTTTCAGTAAAAATCTATTTTGCGATTTCCCCCTCATAAGTTAAGACTTTACACGTATAATGCAGAGTGCGTCATTTGGAAATGGTACAAAAATATTTGAACCTATGTGCTCACATACTTGCGCTGTGATGAATGTGTATATGTGTTGATTATACCTGTGACCTATACCATTCAATGTGTATGTGAGCCTTATAGCTGAGATCCTTAAATTCTCAACAAGATGAATCAAAAACTTCAAAGTTTTATCTTAAGACAAATATCACTACAAGTGTAAATTGAAAATTCATCATTGAAGGTACATATATAAATATATATAGTAATCACAAGCTAATAGAGGAAGTGACTATTTAGCCTATAACATATTTCACTATGAACTTAGAATGTCAAAAGATGAATAGCTCTCATGGTAAATGTTTCCTTTTCCAAAAAATCCATTTGGGGTACTTCGCAAGGGTAGAACCCTCATTAGTCACAGTTTGGACTGAGTACCCTAAAGTGTTTCTTAACGGGTAGCGAGTGTGTTAGCAGGCAAGCAAGTGACACTGTAGTGTAGCATGGGTATTAAGATGACCAAGTTGTGGGACTTGCTACTTGAGATGTGTACCTCCAGATGAATAGTATGGTAATGCAATGTCTCCTAAATAGAATAGGAGTGCAAACTACACATGCTAACGAAGGACGGACTATGTAGGCTATCTAGTATCCTACCATGCTAGATGTAAGGGAAAATAGGAGAGAGAGAGATGTATGATGAGAGACTAGTATGATGTATGAGCATGCAGACGTGTAAAAGTCAAATATACATTGCAAAGGCGATGCACCAATATAGAAGGGTATGGTGAACAACTCTGAAATATGTGTGAATAAATGGAAGAAAAATGTCAGTACTTATGAAAGTGTAGTGATGATGGGTTCTCCACAATCTAATAGTAGCCATTCATGATAGTCAAGTTTCCATACCGAAGAACAAGAGTGTATAATCAAATTTTCACAATGATATACAAAGTGGATAATATGTGCCTATGCAATAAGAGTGATGTATGATAGTGCAAAGATGAGAGATACATCTAAAACTTGCATAGTATGGGGGGGATGTGATATGCACAGATCATTCTATTACAAGAGAATAACCAGGGTCATCATGCAAGAAGTCCTCTATAAAGTCCTGTAGTAAATTGGCTTAACAAAACAAAATGGGTAGAGTTTTGCTACCAGAATTGATCCCCCCTAATGGGATACAATGAAAGAGACACCCCATATAATATACGTGACGAATGATAGAGGAGGAGAGAGAAACAAAAGTACTCAGATAGTTACCTTTCCATCAGATATATACAAGGTACCCACAAGTGGGTGGAAATCATGATATTATGACCTGCAAAAATATCCCCTCAACAATCATATAAGAACCTTACAGCAGTATGAGAAATGTCCATCCAGGAGCCCAGGGTTAATTGCACCTTCAACCTACCATTCAACAACCAAGTTTATGTGAAGCGAGGGAAGCATTTTTCTACAAGATTTACCCCCAAAGCTCCATTAAATTATGGATTTATTCATTTATTTGTAAATTTCTTGGAATTGATTCCAATGAATAGGAGTAGTTTCTGTGACAAAATCAATTGATTACTGAAATGCTGTAAGATGGGGAGCTATCTTGAGCATGGTGGCAGCTCTTTGTGAGTTTTACCAGGATTGTTTGCATTACACGAAGACTGTGAAATTAGGGAATCTTGGTTGGAAATCATCAGTTTTGAAATATTTTGCTTAGATTGAATTGTTAAATGTCCCTAGCATGATTTAAGAGGAGGTGGATTTTGAGACTACTTTAAAGAAAGTGGGGGCTTGACCTTGAGTATGTTGCATAGGTTTTCCTAAAAGTGATGAAAGATGCCTATATTATATTTGTTTATTGCCATGCTCATTAGCCAAGTTGGACTCTATTATTTCATTGCTACATCATTCTACCTTGAGAATTTGTCGATGGCTCATATTTTGAGAATGTTGTGTAGTCACACTTAGGCACCAAGTCCTTATATCTCCTAATCCATGCATGTATCTGACACTCCACCTACCCCCAAGTCATCCTGTCATTATATTGGTTGCTTCAATTACCACCTGACTCATTGGCTTCCCATTTGGTGTATTGACCCTCCTACACTGACCACCTCACTTTCTTCCTCGTGCCAAATCAATGGGAACATATCTAACTCAGTATGTGGTTTTAGTGATCATTTCCATCACCTTAAGGAGACTTAGTGACCAACCTTTTCATGCCTTGCTTAGTATTGGTGTTCTTCCCGACCAACTTGCCTTGGTCATTGTTCTAATGCATTGTGGCCCATTAGATCCTGAGCTACATGTAGACAGTCCACCTAATGAGACCGCGAGCTTGTAGCATATTGTGCCCCAAAACATGTTCATTTCACCAAATCATCTTTAAGATGCTGAATTTCAGATTTGACAGATGTAATCATGGATCCCACGGCCTTAAATTCAACTTCAAAGAACCTACATGTCATCGCAGCATTAATATTTCTACGCCCCAACCTATGTGTTGATTAGATGGCTTCGAAAACCCCGGCACATACCGAGACCCATGTTGGCTCGATGCCTGAAGATTCCACTAACTCTTCCTTTCCCTGGCGTATTTTTTGCTTGTAGATATAGAGTGTGGGTATCTTTTTATAACAAATGTTCTGAGTGCAACTTGGGTACCTTTTAAGAAAATGCAGTTCACCGCAACTTGAGTCCATTGATGAGGCCTTGGTCGAAAATATTGTATTTTTGGGGCTCCGAATGTCCTGAAAGACGTAGGGTTAAGTAAAGTTTTTCTGCCTCGACCAATGAGGACTCTTCTGGGCTCACCATGACATTTGCATCACTTATTCCTCCACACAGAGCCAAGATGAACTCTCCTTACCATAGCTCATTACATCAACCTGCATTGGGATCTAACTCAATATCTTTGCATTCATGAGCCAACACTTGGAAATGTTTTGTTGTTCCATCTAAAATCCATTGACTCAACATTTGATTCCATGCAGCTCGATGTCTATGTTTTGAGTTTGTATGGATCTGAATATATGAGTTGGCTAGGGGATATAAGGGGAGGCTCTTATAGCAGTTCACCTTCATGAAAGGTAGCATGCCCCTTGAAAAAAAGCCCAAATATATGTTAATAATAGTCCTACCTTTGTTTAATGGACCAAAGAAACTAGTGAAACAATCTTATGATTTGAGATGAGATCCATGACACCGATGAGCCTAGCTTGAATTCCCCTGCAATGTAATTGTCTTTAATGATAAATGATGAAAGATAGACCTGTAAAACCCAAAAACAAGCATCAAAACCTTAAAAAAAATGTAAATGAATGGATCAGACTATCCTCAAATGCCATAATGGTGGACTTACCAACTGAGCGCTACACTACATCTCATACCTAATGTAGTTTTAAGTGCTTGTGTGTGTAATTATGCCCTAGGTGCTCTTGTGCCAGTCGCACTTTGTGAAGTAGCGCACTATAACTATGTGTAGAAAATGTAATAGAATGGTGGATGGAATAGAATAAACTTCCCTCCTATGATGTGTTATGCATATGAACCAACCTTGTCCCTTGTGATGGAGCTAGATGGATGCAAATGAGCTCTAGATGCTTTAGATGAATGCAACTATAGGTGGGTGATAGTAGTGACTAGTGATTGGTCCCTTATTATGATCTCATAAATTTATATTTATATGGTTCTCTTGTTCTAATTTTGTAGTTAACCCCGAAAAGGCCAACCACAAAAATATAGAAAGTATTTCCTTAATGTATATATTAGGAATAGGGTGTTATTAAGTATAATTAATAGTAACATTAGATAGAAGATAACAACGCTGCCAATATGATAGTGCCAATAATGTACAGTATGGTAACAGTCAAAGTACAATAGGAATGTTGTGGTAAAAAGTAAATATTTTTCGTAAGTGGTTTGGGTAATGTTAAAAGGGTCAAAAGTCAATAGGGTCTACATGATTAGGAATTAGAAATATTATATTTGTAATAATGACAAGGAGTGATGTCATAAATATTTTGTGTATTTTATTTGTAAAAAGTCTAAAAAAGTGGAACCCATGTGAAATGATAAGGTTTATCTTATCTTAAAAGATAAGCCTACATGTAAAGATAAGAGTTAAGGTATGGAATATGATTGGCCAGAAGGGATTCCCTATCCTATCTTAGAGATAGGGTGGATAAGCCCAAATGTTCTATAAATAGAGAGGCCACCCCTCTCATTTAGCATAGAAGGAAGTAGTGAGAAATATTGTATGAGAAAGTGTGTTAAGGAAGCCATCATTTAGAAGGTGTGTTAAAGAAGCCATTAAGAGGTGTAATTGTGAAGTTTCTCCCATAGTTATTGTTGAAGGAAAGTGGAGTTGGTAACACTTGGAGAGTACTTCATGGGTGAGATTGTAACAATTTCATGTTGATAATATAATTTACACTTGTATTTCAGATTTGTCATCATTCCTTTGTATCATAGTCTATGGTATTCTTGTATTATGTCTATTATTGTGTTTTCTAGATTACTACCACCAAACTAAAAGTTGTGAATTAGTAAATAATCATAACACGAGGAGTTCCCGGTGGATAATTATCATAGTGTTGGATTGGTGTTGACATTTTGGTTCCATTGCCGAGACCATTCCTGGTTTGTGGATTTTTTAGAGAAATATTCCCACTTAGTCAGAAATCATTTGGAGGGTAACCTTGGTTTTACATAGTAAAGTCACTTTTTACCATGCATGTTTACCACAGTAAAGTCACTTTTTACCGTGTATAGTGTTTACCACAGTAAATTCACTTTTTACCGTGCATAGTATTTACCACAGTAAATTCACTTTTTATTATGAATAGTATTTACCCTAGTAAAGTCACTTTTTACTGTGAATAGTATTTACCATAGTAAGTCAAGTTTTACCATAGTAAATGTAAGTTTACCGTGGTCATTCCTATTTTACTGTAGAAAGGTGTAAAGTCACTTTCTATTATAGTGATTCCAATTATTTGTGCACATAAGTCTTGTTGATTGTACTTGTGGGTTGGTATTTCACTGTGGTTACTTTTGAAAATGGGAAAGATTCTTATTTTTTCAGCCCAATCTAATGAATATGCTCCCTCTTTCATTCAAGAATTTAAACGATCTTGCATTTGTAATGGCCTCATAAGAAGGGAGCAATGGACTGAAATTTTTCCTACCTTTTTGGATGGTTCAGCCCTTAGGTGGTTTGAAACACTAGGTGATAATGTTAAAAACTCATGGGATTTATTAACTGAAAGTTTTCTTAAAGAATTTGGTGAACAACAAAGGTATGTAGATCTCATGATCAAGATCACAAAGCTAGCCCAAGGAGAGAAGGAGAAGATCAGAGATTATCATGCTCATGTTCTATGGAGTTAAGGAGAAAACTTTATGCCCAAATCTGGAAGGAAGGATTAGCAGATGGGTTGATTAATGGCATGGATAATCTCCTTGTAAGAACTTCATTCTTGGGATGAAGCTAGAGATCAGACAATGAGTGAAGTATGACCACCCAGCCACCCTTGAACAAGCAAAGGAGATTGCTAGAAGGTAAAGAAGAAAGCATGGAAGAGGAGCCCAAAGAATTTGTTATTAAGGTAGAGCCTACACCAACACCTTTGGTCCAGACACCACAGCCACTATTGGTGAGCAAAAATCCTCCCTCTAGTACTTCCACTGAGTATGAAGATCTCCTTAGGAAGATGGGCTAGTTAACTATTAATCTTCTTCAAGGAAAGGAATTTAGTTCCCAAAATTCCCAGGGAGATAGGGGTCCAAAAATAAATATATTTGAAGTTGTATGTTATGGTTGTCATAAGAAGGGTCATTATAAGTATAATTATCCTGATAGAGCTTCCACATCTGGTACAAGAGATAATGATAAAGGAAAAACACCTGTGAATTATTTTGATGTAGTAGATAGGAGTATAAATAATGAAGTAGATGTGCTTGTGAAAAAAAGAAAGAAAGAAAAGATAACCAAGATGGAAATGATCCTAAGAAGATGAAAGGAGAAACTAGTAAGAAACATAGGAGAAGAAAGTTGGGTGTGCAGGATTTTCTGATTTCACAGGGGCAAAGACCGTACTCCATCTTAGAAGATCTATCCAAAAGGCTTGCAAATATTACATATGGTAAACTTCTTGCTATGTATTCTGAGAAGAGGCGGGAGCTACGAAGTGGACTCAATGCTCGATGAAGGAAGGAGGTTGAGGTCCTTGTTTTGGAAGTAAAGGTGGATCCCTATGCTCCACAAGCTGAGGTATTATGTAATGGTATTTCAATTCATGATGTCTTAGTAGATGGAGGTGCTGAAGTTAATGTAATGACTGAGTCTGTAATGAATATGTTGGGTTTAAAAATTGATTACCCCTTGAAACCTATACTAAGATCATTAAATAAGGGAAAAACTAAACAAAAGGTGTTGTTTTAGATGTGACAATATCTGTCATAGGTGTTGTATGTGTGGTAGAATTTCAGGTGATGAAGAATGGTATGTTGTGTACCTAATGTTTTTGAGAAGGCCATGACTAAGGAAAGTTCATGCAAGAAAATAATAGAATGAAGGCTTCATGACACTTGGATGTGGCAGAGAGAGGGTGAAGATAAACGTGATCCCTTGACATCATAAGGAAGAACCTGTGGATTCAAGTGATGAAACTGATGATTGGATGTCCTCTGATTACTCTAGTACTAGTGAAGTGGACACAAAAGATGAAGAAAGTGAGGTTGATGTGTCGGTCATGGATATCCTTCCAGTCTCACCGACTCATGAACCCATAAAATTATCTGAGGAAGAAATTGAAAATCATCTCCAGGAGATAAATATTGGTGATGTTGTGATGGAGAGTGAGAAGGAATCATACCTCCAGCTCTTTTGAAGGTACATGCACTTATTCACTTTTGATTACAAATAAATCTGTCAAGTAAATTGGGAACAACATTCTATTGAGCCGGTGGATGGTGTTAAGCCAATAAAGCAAATGCCATATAGAATGAATCCTAATTTTGCCAAGAATATAAAAGAAGAAATAGATAAGTTTCTTAATGCAAGATTCATATTTGTTGTGGAGAATTTGGAATGGGTTTCTCCCATTGTGATCTCAATAAAAAATAATGGGAAGCTACGCATTCGTGTTGATTACAGGAAGCTCAATAAGGCAACAAAGAAGGATCATTACCCTCTTCCATTCTTAGACGAGATCTTGGACGAAGTAGTTGGCCAGGAGTGTTATAGTTTTACATATGGCTATAATGGGTACAACCAAGTTTATATAGCAGAGAAATATCAGCTGAAGACTATGTTCACCACTCCTTGGGGAACATTTTCTTATAGAGTTATGTCATTTGGGTTGTGTAATGCTCCAGCAACATTCCATGCCTAATGAATAGGGTGTTTGAACCCTACATTGGAAGCTTCATCAGAGTATTCCTGGATGATTTTTACATCTATGGGAGAAAAATGGACCACCTGCACTAGATGGAGGTGGCATTTCAAAGGTTAGATGAAGCACAAGCCTCACTAAACCCTACAAAGTGTATCTTTGGATGTTCTAAAGGTGTCTTGTTAGGGCATGTTGTATCCAGAGATGGTATTAGTACCGATCCTGATAAAGTTTCAAAAATCAAAGAGTTACCATTTCCTATGAATAGAAGTAAGTTGAGATCATTTTTAGGCCATGTGGGTTACTATAGAAGGTTCATCAATAATTTATCAAAGATTACACATCCACTAACCCAGTTCTTAAAGAAGGATGTTACTTATGAACCAAGAAAAAAGGCACATGAAGCTTTTGAACAACTAAAGGAAGCTTTGGTTTCTTCACCTATCTTAAAGAATCCAGACTGGAGCAAGCCATTCATTTTGTATATTAATGCTTCAGATGTAGCACTAGGAATTACTCTGAGCCAAAAGGATGAAAATGGGAATGATCATATAGTTTACTTTGGGAGCAGACAAATGAGCAGTGTTGAGGTAAATTATACTGTAACTGAAAAAGAGGCTCTAGCTATCATTTTCATTGTAAATAAGTTTATAAATTACTTACTAGGGAAAAAAATTATAGTTGTAATAGATATTTAGGATCTAAAATATATTGTAAATAATCCTAACCCATCAAGAAGGATAACAAGATGGATAATTTTGCTACAAGAATTTGAATTTGATATTATAGATAGGCCAAGAAAGAAGCATGTCAATGTAGATGCACTCTCTCAAGCCTATGATGGTTTAGGTTCATCTTGTGATGATGATGATTTCCCATATGCAACATTGTTATCCCTTGACACAATCCCTAGTGAATACATAGATATTTGGAATTATCTGAATGATTTCAAGTTTCCTGATGGTGCTAATGCAAAGACTAAGAGGAATATTACTTAAGCTAGTCGTCCATAGTCTATTCTGCATGAAGTATTATTTTGGATAGGGCTTGATAGACAGTACAAGAAGGTGATTGGGTGTGATCAAGGAAAGGAGATAATAGAAGAATTCCACAATGGTACATGTGGAGGACACTTCTCTAGGAAAATTACAACAAGAAGGATCTTAGATGCAGGTTATCACTGGCCCACTCTTTTTAGATATTCTTATAATTATTGTAAGATGTGTGATATTTTTCAAACACATGGGAACCATAATACTTCATCAAATCCATTATCCCTTATTCTTCCACTTGGTCCCTTTGAAAAGTGGGGAATATATATTATAGGTCCACTTCCAACTACCCCTGCCAAAATAAGTACGTTGTAGTTGCCACTGATTATTTAACCAAGTGGGTTGAAGCTAGGCCCTTGAAAACAACTTCCATGGATGAAGTGGAAAGGTTCATGTATGAACGCATTGTCACCAGATTTGGTTGTCCATTAGAAATTGTAACAGATCAAGGAAGCCACTTCATTAATGAGGTGGTAGAAGCCCTAGTAAACAAGTTTTATATTAAGCATGGGAAGGCAACAACTTACAATCCAAGCACAAATGGATAGGTGGAGTGAACAAATGATGTATTGTGTCAAATCCTAGCAAAATATGCATCTTTTCAGGTACATAAGTGGGATAAAAGGATTCATGCAACATTGTGGGCATATAGGGCAACATCAAAGTCAGCAACATGATACTCCCCATTTTAGTTGGCTTATGGCATTGATCCAATTCTTCCTATTGAGTTTGATATTCCCACTATGAGAGTTATGAAAAATGAAAGGATGGATGAAAGTGATTCGGTAAAGAGAAAGGTTGGTACATCTTCATTTGCTAGAGGAAATGAGGAAAATAGCAAAGGATATAAGCTATAAAAATAAGATGAAGTAAAAGGAGTACTTTAAGCAAAATATCCTCTGGTCTCCATTTCAAGTAAATGATTTGGTTCTAGTATATGATTCCCGATACAAAAAAGAGAAGGCATATAAAATTCTTCCAAAATGGATGGGACCTTACATAATAGTAGTTGTGCATGAGAATGGTACATATCGACTGGAGGAATTGGATGGTACTCCCATTATGAAATGGGTCAACCATGACAAGCTTAAGATTTTCCAGGCATGGCTTCAGATTGTCCATAGTAGTCTACTCCGAGGACAGAGTAGAAGCTAGGGAGGGGGAAGATGTCAACACTAAAATTTTCCTCCATGATTTCTATTTCCTTAATGTATATATTAGGAATAGGGTGTTGTTAAGTATAATTAGTAGTAGCATCTGATAGAAGATAACGACATTACCAATACGGATGCCACTAATAATGTAAAATACAGTAACAGTCAAAGTGCAATAGGAATGTTGTGGTAAAAAGTAAATATTTGTCGTAAGTGGTCCAGGTAATGTTAAAAGGGTCAAAATTCAATAGGGTCTACATGATTAGGAATTAGAAATATTATATTTGTAATAATGACAAGGAGTGATGTCATAAATATTTTGTGTATTTTATTTGTAAAAAGTCTAAAAAGGTGGAACCCATGTGAAATGATAAGGTTTATCTTATCTTAAAAGATAAGCCTACATGTAAATATAAGAGTTAAGGTATGGAATATGATTGGCCAAAAGGGATTCCCTATCCTATCTTAGAGATAAGTTGGATAAGTCTAAAGGTTCTATAAATAGAGAGGCCACCCCCCTCATTTAACATATAAGGAAGTAGTGAGAAATATTGTATGAGAAAGTGTGTTAAGGAAGCCATCATTTAGAAGGTGTGTTAAAGAAGCCATTAAGAGGGGTAATTGTGAAGTTTCTCCTATAGTTATTGTTGGAAGTAAAGTGGAGTTGGTAACACTCAGAGTACTTCATGGGTGAGATTGTAACAATTTCATGTTGATAATATAATTTACAACAGAAGAACCATCTTTCCTTCCTCAAGTGTTTTTTTGCTTATGTGCCTATCATGCCATGATTTATGTCATGCCTTTTCTGTCTTCTGGCTCCATTAGGTAATAACGGACCGCTCATCCAACTACATCAATTTATCAATGTGCTCTTCCACAACTTGCTCATTAGCTAGTCCTCCTGCGCACATAATACGTAAGGATGGTAACATAAATTCAACAAGCAATACAACCTCTGCGCCAACAACCAACTGAAATGGCTTGGCCTTATTTAACCTCTTATAGGTGGTCCTATATGCCCATAGTACAAAAAATAATTTAACATCCTAGTCTTTCCTTCCAACATCATAGATTTTTGTCAGTGTTTGTCCCAAAATATTGTTGAAGGATTGAGCAGCACGATTGGCTTGTGGGTGATAGGGTGTTTTCTTATGGTTTTCCACCATAAAATCAGCCATCAATATTCTGATGGTCTCATTTAAGAAATGATTTCCCCTATCACTTGTTAAACTAGATGGAAATCCATACCTGCTAATAATATTTTTTGACAAAAATATTGCTATTGCAGCTATTGTACAATCATTTGTAGGTGTTGCTTCTTCTCACCTTGTCAGATAGTCTACAAGTTATAATATAGCATGTGCAAATCCTTCAGGCGGGTGGGTAAGTAAGAACTACAAAAATAATAACCCATTTATTAAAAGGTTAAACACTTGTAATATTCCTCAAAGGCATCTCATATTTGGTTCCAAGCTTTCCAAGGCGCTAATAATGGTCACATGCCTTGACATATTATTTAATATCCTTATATAAGGTTTTCCACCAAAGAGCATCCATCAAAACCTTGTGCACAATGGCATCCCTAGCATAATGACCTCCTGCAATTCCACCATGAGATTCTTCCATAATAGCCTCACACTCATGCTCCACAACACACCGACGTAAAACCTCAACATGACCTAACTTATACAAATCTCCACCTATCAACTGGTAAGGTGTCACGCATATTGTAAGTTGATTATTTTCTAATGTCTTAATCCCCTCAAATGCCTGTCTAGTGCATAAGAATACTGAAATGTCCTCTAAATCTACGGGCATATGGTTTAACCTTAAAAGCTATGCACCAGGCATTGTATCTTCGATGCTCTGCGCATCCTCGCGAGAATTGATTCTTGACAAATGGTCAGGCCCTGAATTAATTTTTCCTGGTTTTACAGTTGTAAACTCAAACTCATGAAATATTAATTTCCACCTACAAATGCACCCTTGCAAAATAGGCTTGTTGACCAAATACTTAAGTGCCATATGATTGATAAAGAAGATAAATGGTGTTGCTAATAAGTATTGCCTAAATTTGTGCGGCATGTAAATCATGGACAAAGCCTCGTGCTTAGTAGTTGTATAATTTTTCTTTGCCGGTGTCAATTTCTTGTTTGTAAAATGAATGGGGTGGTCTACAATTCCTTCTTCTGGTTACGCCAAGACTACACCAATTTCCATTCCAGAAGCATCAACGTGAACATGAAAGGGCTTATCCCAATAAAGAAAGTGTAAAATCGAGGCAATAGTAAGCCCTTCCAGTAATGCGTCAAATGCTTGTTGTTGCGTGTCATACCAATAGAATTTTTCCTTATCCTTCAACAGTTCTTCTAAAGGCGTGACAATCTTTGTATATCCCTTAATAATTTTTTTTGTAATAACCTGTATGTCCTAGAAAACCACACAATTCACTTTGATTATTATGTTCATCCAAACCCAATATCACAACTACCTTGTCTGGATCCACCAACATCCCTTCCTTACAACTTAATTGTCCAAGTAAAGTGTTAAAAGGTGTTGCAATGATGCACTTCTTAATATTAAGGGAGATGCTTATTTTCCTGCACCTCTCAAACATGAGCCTTAGATTCTCACAATGGTCTTTGACCAAGCCATAGACTATTCAATCATCTAGATACACTTGCAAAAACTTATGAATGAAGTCCTGAAATGCTTGTACCACAATGTGTGAGAACACCACTGGCGCATTCTGCAGTCCAAAGGGCATCAATGTGTATGAAAAGCTTCCCCATTCAGTGGTGAAGGTTTGTCTTTTCTTGATTTTCCTTCACTTTGCACACTTGACGATAACGAGAGAACCCATCTGTAAAGGATTATATCTCACGACTTATAACTCCCTCAAGGATCTCCTCTACAAATGGTGTGGGGAAAGGATCAATAAAATTGAATAATTGATCTCCTTATAATCCACACAAATCCTTATCCTCCCATCCTTTTTAATATTGATGACCATGGGGCTAACCCATTCAGATTCCTCAATGGGCTAAATTATACCAGACTTGAGCATTTTATCAAATTCTTCCTTTACCTTGACGCGTAGAGTTGATTCATCTTGTAAGGACTCTTCCTAATCGGGCCCACACCTTCTTTAAGTTTGATTCTCATCTCACCTAAAGAAGGGTATACTCCTTTTAGCTCATTATAGCCCTGCGGAAATAAAAATTTTCTGAAATTCACGCAAGAGTTTAATGATCTTAGCCACTTCCTACTCTGACCAATAATCACAAATAATGACCTCCTTAGGCTTTGTATCTGTGCAAATGTTAGCCTTATTTGTTTTCATAGGATCATGATATGCGTGAACCTTTGCATCTGTTGTGGCCATCATCTCGTGCGTACCTTTAGCATGATTAACATCCAAGTTATTTTCCTCCTCATCATTAGGATTTATCAGGCATACCAATTTACCCTTTTATTTATCTTCTCAGGAATGAACTATTTCTTCTTCCTTAGTCTCTTCAAGGTCAAGAAGTGCCTCTAAATCCATATCTCCAAACATTTTTAACTGGAGTTCCTCAGCCTTTGCAATATCTCCTGAAGTAAGGTGCTTCATAATCTGCAGTGCTTCGTTAACCAGAGGCTTAGTAGAAAAATAATTAAAATTATGAATCATATCAAAGGTCATTCCTACCAATTAGTTTTTTCCATTTTCAATTCTGCATGAATATACCATGCGCGTGTGAAACTACTTAAAGTGGAGTAGAACTTATGCACCCAAAGTGATGGTGACAAGGCCTCTTATCCCTCATTCCAAAATCTCTCACAATCCTGGATGTGATGCGAGGCAGAAGAATTCCCATTGAATTCACATATCTGAGAAGGTATATTGCTCCTTAGGAACCTATTAGAAAAGGTGATTCTCACTTCTTGCCATTCCAATAGGTTGTTGTAGACACCTAAATTAAGTATTATACGCTCATCGCTCACGTGCACATACTTTATTCAATCATGTCCCTTATTTAATTAAATGCCCATCTAATCCTTATGAATTAATTAAGTGACATTAATTAATTGATCATTTTAATATCTTGCATGCCCAATTATCCCATCCACATTAATCTTTATGCCCATTAATTAATTCATATTAATTAATTAATCCTCATCCATGTCCCTAACCAACCTTCTATTTCTATTGCTTTTATCCTAAATTCATCACTATACTTTTCTAAGCTCTTCTCCCATCTATTTCTATACGCTAACTAACTTAAATTCATCCCCAAGAAACCTAATCCTGCCCGCATGCTTTAATGCATTCAACTAATCCTTCAAAACACCTAAATCCTGTCAAAAGCAAAAAATCATGCCCATTAGGGAAAATTTCCCCGTAGTCGGAACGTTTTCCTTCCCTTTGATGTACTGAACCTCCATGTCATACTCACATAAGAACTCCATCCAACGCCGTTGACGAGCGTTGAGGTTCGGCTGTGAGAAGATATGCTGCAAACTCCGGTGGTCTGTCCTCAAAATGAAAGGCCTACCCAAAAGGAAATGTCGCCAACGCACTAGAGCATGTACAACTGCTGCAAGCTCCAAGTCATGAGTAGGATAATTAAGCTCGTAGTCCTTGAGCTTACGAGACTCAAAAGCAATAACCCGACGCTCCTGCATAAGAACTGCTCCCAAACCCTCTAGTGATGCATCTGTACAGACAACAAAATCCTCTGTCGGGTCTGGAACTGCTAAGATGGGCGCCGTGGTTAACCGTTCCTTAAGCAACTGAAAGGCTTGCTCACATTTTTCTGACCAATCGAACTTCTTCCCTTTCCTCTGAAGAGAAGTAATAGGGTGAGCAATCCTAGAAAAATCCTGTACAAACCTGCGGTAATACCCTGCCAAACCCATGAAACTCCTCACCTCAGTAACTGATGTGGGTGCTGGCCAGTCCAAGATAGCCTGTATCTTAGAGGGATCTACAGATATACCCTCGCCTGAAATGATATGACCCAAGTACTGAATCTCTGTCTGAAAGAAGCTGCATTTTTCCAAGTTCCCATACAACTTCTGCTCTCTCAAAACCTGAAGTACCTGCCTCAAATGCTCCTCGTGTTCCTCCTCGGAACGAGAATAAATCAATATGTCATCAAGGAACACTAAGACAAAGCGATCCAGAAATGTCCTGAACACTCCATTCATGAGGCTCATGAAGACAGCTGGGGCATTGGTCAAACCAAATGGGACCACTGTGAACTCATAATGCCCATACCGTGTGCGAAATGCTGTCTTATGGATGTCTGCATCTGAAATGCGCAACTGATGATATCCTGACTTGAGATCAATTTTGGAGAACACTCTCGCTCCCTGCATCTGATCAAACAAGTCATCAATCCTAGGGAGCGGATAGCGGTTCTTTATTGTGACTTTGTTGAGCTGCCTGAAGTCTACACAAAGCCTGAGAGAACCGTCCTTCTTCTTCACAAATATGACTGGCGCTCCCCAAGGAGATACACTAGGGCGAATGAGACCCTTATCCAACAACTCCTCTAACTGAATCTTGAGCTCATGAAGCTCTGGTGTCGTCATCCGATAAGGTGCCCTAGAAACTGGTGCTGATCCAGGTACTAAATCAATGGTGAAATCCACCTCTCTGCGGGGTGGTAACCCTGGAAGCTCACCTGGAAAAACATCTGCATACTCCCTCAAAACTGCATGATCATCTAAAGGTGAATACTCTGGAACGCTCTCAGATCGATCACTGATAGTGATAGCAAACAATTGACACCCCCTACGCATGCTCCGCTTGAGTTGTTTAGCCGATATCATGCGCAAGGAGACGGGTCTCTGCATCCCTGATATAACAACTGCACTCCCAAGATCATCCTGACACTCAATGACCTTATTTCTGCAATCCACCTTAGCTCGATGAGACTCGAGCCAATCCATACCCAAAACTACCTGATAGGAACCTAAAGGAATAACTCGAAGGTCAAGCGTAGTGGAGAAGACTCCCAAATCAAGTATGCAACTTTCCACATACGAGTCCACGGCGAGTTTGGCTCCAGAGGCCAACTCAACCTGCCAACTATCTGGTTGCCTAGCCACCACTAGCCCACACTGGTCCACTATAGAAGGAGATATAAAAGAATCTGAAGCACCTGAATCAAAAAGTACAGAGACAGAAATACCCCTGATAGTACCTGTCGTCTCAATGACCGTGGCCTGATGCTCGGCCTAGCGGTTGTCAACCGCTGCATAAACACGATGGGCGCGTCCTACGTCACCCACCGTCTGCTCGGATCTAGCAGCTCTCTGAGCATCCATGGTATTGGGTTTGTGCGGGCACATGCGCACATAGTGATCTGGAGATCCACAAATAAAACAACCTCCTGCACCCCTCTGAGATGGGGTCCCTCCTGTACTCTGGTGTACTGATCCTGCTGGTCCAACCCTAGCAGACTGCTGAGTGCGAGCTGGCTGTGTCTGCTGAGTGCCCTGCCTCCTATCTCTGGCTCCACTAAAACCACCTCTAGAAACACCTCTCTGAAATCCCTGTGTCTGCCTAGCTCCCTGTTGCGGGTGGCTCTGCTGCTGTGTCTGTCGCTGTGGGTGCGGTGGAGCCCTCGTGGCTGCTGGCGGAGGCCAAAATCCTCCTCTAGGGGGTGGTGCAGAACCTCGTGACCTCTGACTCTGAAATGCCTGTATCCTCTCCTGAAACTTGCTCTTGTTCCTATCACGATGTTCCTGTGCCTTGGTCTTGTTCTCCTCAGCTAAGTAGGCCTTCTCAACGGCCTTCTCAAGAGTGGGAGGAGATAACATCCTAACTGCTCCTGCTATGTCTGCATTGAGCCCTCGAATGAACCTGTTAACCTGCAATTTCTCATCTTGCAGGTAATCCACGTACTGAAGAAGATCCAGGAACCTGCTCTCATACTGCGCTACAGTGCCAGATCCCTGTCGCAAGTCGTGAAACTCGTCGATCCTCTTCTGAACAAAATGCTCTGACATATATCGTGCCCTGAAACGCTCCTCGAACAACTCCCAAGTCACTGTCTCTCGGGTCAGATGGAGCTTCCGCTCCTCATTCCTCCACCAAACGCCTGCTGCGTCTCGGAGGAGGTGTATGGCGAACCTCGCCTTGACGTTGCTCTCGTAAGAGTGCAAGCCAAAGCAACTATCCAGGCTAAGGAGCCATGACTCAGCCCCAAAGCCATCTGTGGAGCCGGTGTAAGTGGGCGGCTGCAAGCGAAGGAGGTCCCGGATCACACTGCCTGTATCTCGATCCTGGCGATGTAGTCCAACAGGCGAAGGGAGTCGCCTATCCTCGAAAGGTCCCTCAAGACTGTGAGATCGGCTGCGACGGAATGAGGCTGCCCTCTCGTGATGAACGGAAGGGCTGCGTGACCTCTCCCGCCTCGGTGTGTCGTGCTCTGGTGGCTCCGAATGCGCGTCCACGCCTATCGGCTCCTCGTCTCCCAAAGATGCCTCCACTCTCGTCTCCTGTGGCTGTGGTAGGCGCTGCTCCACAACGCCTATCAGCTGGCGTAAGGCCTCTAATATCCGAGGCCCGAAATCGGGCGTCGTCGGCTCCTGCGTAGATGCGCTACGCCCCATACCTCTGGCAGATCGTCCTCGCTTAGGCGCCATCCTGCGCACGAGGTGAACGGGCAATTTATTAATTTAAAATTTAATGGAAGTGGGTGGTTTATTTTGTCTGTTTAGTTTTATTTATTTAATTAATTTTGTTGTGTTAAAATTTGATATAACTATTAATTACCCAGTGGTCCGCGAGTGCGAACCCCAAGCTCTGATACCAACTGTAATGCCTCATCTGGGACACCAAAAAAAAAACGCACTATACAGGCTAAAATTTTAAGGAAATTTTTTTTTTTTTGAAGTGTTTAAATTAAATACTAATACATCGTTTATACCTTTTCGTAACTACTAATTTTTATACCATTTAATTTCTTTTATTTTTTTTTTTTTTTTTTTTTTTTTTTTTTAATTTATTTTATTATTATTATTATTTGTTTTTATCTATCTTGTTCGCTAACCCTTACTCGACATTAATTATTTAATTATATTTTAATTTTATTAATGCCCCAAAAGGATAACCCCACACCACTTTTATTCTATTCATCCCCCTCCTTTATGCTAAGCTTCTCATTAAAACCCCAAGACACCCAAAAGGAATTAATTACGACACTAAGATCGAACCATTTTGGCCATTGTTTTAGAAGGAAACCCTAAAATTACCCTAACCATCTCCTTTAACTCTTTTCTCTTTGTTTTCTTTCATTCTTGTTTCTCAAGCAAGTTAAGGGTAAGCTATAGATATGTATATACCTAATTATAAACTCTAGTTTGTAAACCCTAATTAGTAAATTAGGATAGGTGTATACCTATTTATTTATTTATGTAACTCTTACTCTTATTAGTATTATTATTATTTTTATTGTTATTGTTTTTGCTTAACATATACAATTTCATTGTTGTGTGGCAAGAAGACAGACAGGGGGGTGCGGCTGGTCTGGTTTGGGCGCGGCAGGCTGAGGAGACGGCGGTGCAGGTCGAAGTGGGGGCGGGAAAATGCGGCAGGTGCCGCGTTGGAAGCGGCGGGTGTGGCGCATCGGTACAGCGGAGGGGATCCGTGGTTAAGGGCGGCCGGGGCGGAGGCTGGTGCAGCCGGGGCAGGCGTGTCGCCGGGACGGCGGCTGGTGCAGCCGGGGCAGATGTGGGGGGTCGGTGGGGGCAGCGCCCCCACCTCTAATACTACTGTTGCAGTCTGCGCGGGCGCAGGGGGGGGTGAGCCGAACCCCCCCACAAAATATATTTGTTTTTTTTTTTTCTGTTTTCAAGACCTTGCACAGGCGCAGGTCGGCTGGGGAGGGGGCCGACCCTCCCCAATGTAAACCCCTTTTTTTTTAATAATTTATTTACTGTAATAAACTTATATAATATATATACATGTATATATAACTATATATATATATATATATATATATTTATATAATGTTTACTTCTATCCATATTATACAGACAAATAAATAAATAAATAAAGTTGTTATCATACATATTTATACATTTACACAGCAGTATACTTCGAAAGATAAAGGAAAATATCACAGAGATGGAACATTTTGAAAACACCAGTATGTCATATTTCTTATGGTTATCAAAGAGAAATATTTCTTGTGCATTTTTCCTAGTCATGTGTTAAGGTAAAACTAAAAGAAATTATTACCTATCCATTTCACAAACTAGGCTAAAACCCAAGGAAACTTTGTTGTAATTTTTTTTTTTTTATTAAAAAAAGCAGAATGAGTTTGAAATGTATATCTATTTCACTTTATCAAATCTATGACCAACCAATAAAATTTCTTTATAGCAAATGTAAGAGGTAACAAGGAACCCAACCAAGACAGGAAACTTGAAAGTATAACAAGGGAGATACTACAGCCAAATACATACTTGGAAAATTGGTTTTCAAATACAAGTATTAATTTAGATTTCCCAAGCAAGAAATGCAAGAATATATCAGATTCATTTTCTTAACATAGTCCTATCCATGTGGGCAAGGAGACAAAAAAATTATGGCAACCAACACCTTCAACCCACTTTGTTTCTCTTTCCTTTTGTACAAGATTTACATTGAGGATTTAATTAGATATATCATTTGCTTCAATACTTCACATTCACAAACTTGGGCAACAAGCATGTTAAAACCCAAGTAGCATCACTTCATATATACATGTGATACAAAATATGCAAAAAGGAGTGTTTACAAGGAGATGTGAACTCTCTCATACTATCTTCTAAAAGAGGATTACATTTCAAGGAAGTATCACAAGGAAGGATAAGAACTAAAAGAGCCCATGTTGCCACCAATCCAACTTGAAAGCCATCTCCTATGTCTTCCCAAAACCATGCAAGGAGAAAAGAGCTTGTTTAACCACCCAACCTTTAGGCATCATCACATGCCTTTCCCAAAGGTTGGGATGCATGCTAGCCTCCCCCAAGCCCATGGGAAAGAGGATAGCTGCCAAAACTTGCACAAGGGAAAAGATGCACTAACAATAAGACAAACATGCAAAGAAATTTAGACCAAGCAACCAAGACTCCAAAAGAAAACCACAAGGAGGAGAACCCATGTTCATCCCCCAAAAATGGGGAAGAGAGGAGAAAGTTCTCCAAAATACAATATCAATATTATATGCACATAACACATCTTCTTAACCTCCTTATTGCTCCTTAGTCAAAACAAACCCTCCTTATTCCTCCCCCTTTCTCCATGTCCTCCTTGGAAGGATTTTCAAACCCCAAAAGGGGGTTTCCTTACCAAGGATGGGGAAGAAGATTCAAGCCAAATGAATCCACTTCCCCACCTCAACCATTGAGGGGAAAACAATATAAGGCCCTACAAGGCTTGGCCATCAAGCCTTGAGGGTTGAGAGGGAAAATTCCCTCTCTCTTCCCCCACACTCCAAACTCCATCATGCCATATGATGGAGGGAGTAAAAACACACACAAACAACACTAAGCTTCATTCAAAAATAAACAATTTCAACAAACAATCTAACAACTAAATGGAGCAACACATCTACAAGATCTAAGAGCCTACCTCAAGGAAAGCTTTCCAAAAAGCTTCCTAACTTCAAGATTTCCACACTTAGCTCCAAGCAAATCCCAAGCTCCAAATCACCCAAGCATCCAAGCAAGAAAATCCAAGCAAAAAGTTTTTTTTTTTTTCTCCATGAATGAGAATATGAAGAGGAGGAACCAAGCATCCTCACAAATGAGGGGGTGACATGTGTCACCCCTCTCCCTTCTCATGGTCAAAGATGCTAAGACAAAAGAGAGAAAGGGTAAAATTCTCTTTTTACCCTCTTCTCCCAAATTTCCTCAAATGTTAACAAGACAAAACTAGTTGCATTTTTGAAAAACACACAAATCCACATCCCTTACATGGATGTGACAAAACAAGGGTAGAAAGGGAGGGAAAACTCCCTCTAGCCTTGAAAACAAGCCCCCCTACCCATTAGGTAGGGTCCAAGGGCTTATTTTTGTGATAGGGGGACTCCCAAGCTACAAAGGGGTCCCCAAAAATACCCAAAATACCCTAATTTCGGGTTTTGCATTTTGGCACAAGGGTAGAGGGTGTGGGGACCACCCAAGGGTCTCACATGTGACCCTTAACCCTTGTGATTAAGAGACTAATTAACAAAAACAACAATTTAAAAGAAAGTGGGATTATTAACTCCCAAAGCAAGTTTACCACTTTACTAACAACCCTAAACACAATTAATAAATTAAAGCAAAATACTTTACATACATTGGGGTCACTCAAAGTGCCCAAAATTAACAATCATCTATCCTAGGGCTTCACACAGTGAACATGGCTAGGACTCAGCCCGTGGGCTGCTTGTGCAAGTTTTGAGTAACTGGCCTGAATCCCACATTCTCCTGTAAACCTGTCACCTGCACACTCATTGCACACATTAATTGCACCTGTCCAATACAATATAAATGACACAGTAAGATATCAATGCATGCTAAACTAACCTAACATCCTACTGAAATCCAGATGTAACAACGTGCACAATTATATTCCATATTCCAAAAGTTAGACAAAATGATAAAACGACATATAATCCCATCATGCAACAACTAGCCATCAATATAATTAGGCTCCAAGCACATCATATTTCATTAGTTTCCATGTCATAATAAGAAAATGCGACAATAAAGAGATTAGGCTAAATTGGCGCTATACGCCTGAATGTCACACATGTCTAATATAATCAAACATCTAAAAATAATGTCCAAGATATCACCAATTACTGTCCAAAACATGTCTATGAGCAAATAAACAATAAGCTACTGAGCTATAGAAAGTGTGGGCACTACACATGTGGTATGAAGGAAATAGGTTGGTGATGCTGATGAGTAAGACAACAATGATAGACCTAATAACTGATAAGCCTAAAATACAAATGTGTGTGTGACAAAACAAGAGTACAATTGTGTATGATTACAAAAATAGAAACTAAGGTGCATCTAGGACAATGTTAATTAAAGAAAAAAGTGAAATAAAAAATAGAAAATGCAGGGGTAGGTTTGTGTGTGAAAGAAAAACATGAAATGTAAGGGACTGAGTTTGTAATCAAAAGGGAAGAATAGAGTGTTTCAGTAAACTAGAGTTCAAGTACAAGGTGAAAAGAATGTTGAAATGTTGATGAAATTGTAGGCGAGGTAAGGAAGTTAGGTTGCAAATTTAGGGTCACAATCATATGTATTGCATCCAGAATGAAGAGTGATCACATAGTGTATTCATAATGAGTTGTAGCTCAGGATAATAAGGGAGTTGTTGCTTCCTTGCAAGTTGTAGCTTGCAGAAGGTCAGTGGTTGCTAACTAAATTAATTTGGGGGTTGTAGCTTCCAACATTAAGTAGTTGCTTGATTGTACTTTTGGGGTTGTAGCCTCATGAAGCTGAGTTGTAGCTCAGCTTGAAATCATTGTAACACATAGGAAAAATTATCCATAACTAGTTCTTTGATTTTTGTGGGTTTTCTCCCTTTTTGGGTTTCCCACCTAAACCAATGTGTACTGTCTCTCTTTCAGTTGTTTGTGCATGATTTTTTCTTAACTAGTTTGTGAAGTTTTAATATCAGGAAAGTTTAATAAGACACTAATTCAACCCCCTCTCAGTGTCCAAATTTTCAACAAACTCACCCCTTTTTTCTACATGTTATGGTTGATGGTTCCATTGTCTATATGCTCCAATGAGATCATCATAAAAATATATTTGAGAGGCACATTGATCTTATACTCTTAATTACCATTTTTCTAATGATATATCCTCTTTTTACATAATGATAAATAAGAAATTATTTTTGCCCAATCAATTCTTGATAGTTAGTGTGACTTGTCGAGATAAAATTCATGTAATCACAAAAGAGAAGTTGTCTTCATAAAAATCTCCCAAAATTTGGTTTGGATCTCCTCATCTTAAAACATCATTGCAAATGGGGAGATTACTTTCTATTTGGGTGTGTTGTTTGGTATTCACCTATTTGCACGAGATATGTGGGATTAGGTTCTCAATGAAATAAAAAATAATGGGAAATTAGTCTTGCAAATATATTTTCGTCATAGGAAAACTACTTTTCATCAATCACATCTTTTTTTCCCAATACTATGTACAACTCATCTTGATACTTTATTTCAAAATCAGCATATGGAAAACTTGTGAAAATCATTTGTAGTTTCCTCTGGATTAACAACTATGGTAAGAAGATGACAACTATATCTTGGGAAATTTGCACTCAACTTTAATATGTGTGTGGTATTGGAATCATTGACCCACTACAAAAAGGGAAATTCCTTGTTGATAAATGGGTTGCAAGTGTTACCCAAGGTACTAAGCCTTGGAAGATACTTGTCAGAGAAGTATTCAATCTGCCTCCCATAAAGGGTCTTGGACTTCCAATCCTTGGGAAAAATATATATAATAAATGCATATTTATTTGATATTTACGCCTCTCTTCCTCTTAAATGCAATTTGGAAGCTTGCAAGAAATGGCCCCTCTTCTCTAATCTTGCCATCAATCGCTTTGGAAAGGATAAAGTATCCATCAATCTTTGGTGGAATAAAGGTATTCAATCTTATGGCATTCCCCTTGTTGTTCAACATTCCCCTTGTTCAATTAGAGTTTAGTGCCAAATATTTTAGAAAAAAATGGCATTAATACAATTAAGGATATTTGGGATAAAGACAATGGAAATTAGCTTTCTTAGAACCTATTGCATCGTATATTTGGTTTTCCTACAAAACTTAAACTATAAGTATATGCTTCAATTATACATGTGATTCAATCTAATGTTCTCTATAACATTATAGACAATCCTATTCCCCTTGGAAATAATGTTGTTAGCCATATTAGGGGGCATTATTGTAGCCGCACTAAGGTTTTTGTATCAACTCATTCAACACTCATCTTTACTGGAAGACACTCATAATACCAAGTGGTCTATGTCCTTCTTCAACTCTCTATGATGATGAATGACTAATATTGTTTCATAATCCCCTAATGAGAACAAAATTAAATTATTGGGCTTATGTATTCTATATATCAAACTCCATATTGACCACATTTTGTCCAAACTTGACCTTGTTGCAAGCAAATATGCCTTTTTCCACCCTAAAAAACTATTCCCTACCTATCCCAACATTTCCAATCCATATTTCAACTCTGGTCTTCTCTCTGCTCGTCTCTTCCAAATATTTTTCCAACAATTTCAATTATAAAATGTCTTTCTTAGAATTCTCTCCCCCTTTACCCTCTCAAATATTTGGAACACTTCGTAATTAATCATCCTCTTTTCATGTTTGGAAAAATTGATGCCAACAACTATATGCTAGGAATTGTATTGTATTAGTTATCCATCAAACTCATATTTCGTGTTATCTCTGTTTGCAGCTTGACCAAATTAACTAAGAATCAAGTGATGCATGATGAGCTTCAGAAGATAAAGGAACATATTCAACTACTAAAAAAGAGTGCTTCAAGATCTTTGAATATCGTAAGTCAATATTTGACTAGATTTATTTATATGTGGTTTAGTTTTTATGCCCTTGTTTTGAGGGTTGTATTGTATCACTTATGATTGGTTTTTAGTTGGTCTATTTCACATGGGCCCTTGCTTTTTTTTTTTCCTAATTTATCCTTTTGAATCTTGTAATATGATCATAATATTAACAACATTTTCAATTTTTTTTACATATATCAAGAAATCAAAATTGAATGTGAAACAAAATGGAACTTGAAATTAAATTTTGAATTGGAAATTGAACTTACATGAGTTCGGAACAATACAAATGAAGGCATTCAAAAAATCTGAAAGACTCATAAATTTAAGCAGATTGATTAAGCCTTTGGCCTATGCAATAAGGTTGAATTTTAACATCTATATTCCCTGTATAATATTGGTTGCACTAAATATATATGATATATAGCTTCTAATAAGAATGCATTGCAAATTTGAATTGTTTGGAGTTCCAATATTGTCTGCAAAGAAGGTATTGGGTCTATGCTACCATATTCATCCATATATATACAAATTGTCTATTGAAGTCCACACTAAAGGATCTCAAATTGCAAGGCCATTATTCGTCACATTCCTCAAGGACAATAACACATTAGGAAGTACACCTTGTTTCATATCCATGTAACAATCACGTATGTTGGCATTGCAACAACTGGTTAACCCACAATCCTTGTGTTTTATTATATAGGTAATATCACAGTATATTATTACTTGTGTTAAAGCATATAATTGTGTCTCCCCCTTTTTTGCACTTTTTGTACTTTCAACAAAATATGTCCGACAACCAAAACATGACCAAACACATAAAATGACCAAAATATATTTTTAAGAGTTTAAATATACCAACATGTAAGGCATCCATAATTTACCTAATTTTTTAAAGTTTTAATAGTTTTGTTAAATATTTATTTACAGTTAGATTTTAAAATATTTTTGGCCACCAAGTGGGACACACTTAATTTACTAACTGCGAGTCAATAGGCAGTCCATTACATGCTTTCCCATGTTTCTATTAGGGAAAGGGGGTCTAGTCTCCCCTATTTTGGAAAAAAGGAGTGAGGACTTTGGATGTTTATTGTCCAAATGGAACTATTTAACGTCTGTTTAATGTATCATAATCTATTTAGGATGAAGAGTGGATCATGTGTGAAGCTGCAAGTCCTAGTGGATATCATTAATGTTCATGTATATGAAGGAATAATATTTCCTATACAAAGGAAGTTAGAAAAATTCCATTTAACTTTGTAGTAGCAATATATTTAGATAATGGAGTGAATTCGAAAATGAAGTTAGAGAGTGGGAAATCAAGTTATGTGAAGTTTTATGCAAATGTTTTACAGATGGAGGACTTAGGCTCAAATTTCTAGTCCAAATGGTGGATTATGCATTAGAGGAATGGATTCTATAGATGGTTACAGTTTAGGGATTGAAAACGTCTACTAATTTTGTTGTAGCTATCTCTCATGCCACTGCTTATGTTCATAGGTACGGTGGGGAGGATGAGGAAATTAAGACGAGAGCTATTTTAAATGGAAAATTTATGGTGATTTCAAGTTTGTCTCTTTGATTGGGAAGAACATAAAGCTTACTATGATGTGGAAGAAATAATTAACCAAGACAGTTTGGCAGTCATATGTGAAAGGGTGGGAAAAAAAACAGTATGCTCCAAAAAAAAGAGTTTGTATAAAATGAAAATATAAGCGTTGGGAAAAAAGATATGCTTGTCTATGGATTTTATGAGAGCCTTCAAATGGAATTACCATCAACATGAGGTGATGAAATATGAATTTGAATATATTGATATTTGCTGCCTTTTTAGTAATATTATGAAGTCAATCCATCAATATTCAATATTGTTATATAACATAAATTTATTGTCTTTTGACTTTTAACCAGTTGTATAAATTAACATCAATTGAGGTCCTTTTAATATATTTATATTTTATTTATTAATTTTTCACTATTTAAAAAACTCTTACTTATTGTTCAAGGGAAACTAGTTTCCAACTAAATAAATGTATTTGGGAGATTCCTAATTATTTATCTATATATCTTTTTACTGTCTCTGAATACCCATCTCTTCTTTTCCTGAAAAAAGAAGTATCCATAATCAGATATCTGTAATAATTACATGATAGAAACCCACTTGATACAACTTAAAATACCAATGGGCTTTTGGCAAGTAACATGTCCACAAATTTATTATTGCATTGAAACCTTACAACGGTACATCCAAACTTAATCTAATTTGCAATCACCATACAAATTGTCCTCGGTCTACATTCCAATCAACATTTTTTTTTTTGTGGAAAATGCTTCATAATGAGTCACTTTCCAAAACACAAGCAAAGATGTTCACAAATCCATCAAATCACAATATATAAGAGGACTTATTAAGTTTGAAAACTCAGTCACCGAACCGGAGGTTTCACATAGCCGAAACCTTTTTCCATGCAGGCCTGGAAGAAATATCCTCCCACCATGCATTCACATGTTTCCTGTCTTTAATCAGATATCCCTTATCAGTAGCATTCACAAGATATTCAAGAAATGGAAGATGTGAGAGATCAGCAAGGCTATAAACATCCCCTGCCAAGTACTTGCTCTTTGACAGCCTCTCTTCATACACATCCAACACTTGACCCAACTTTTCAGCACTGCTCTCAATCAAGGCCTTATCCTGAGGAACACCCATACTTGGGGCAAATATCAGCTGAAAAAGCAATGTAAAAGCATGAGGATTGAAGTTCTGCCCTTCAACTTCTAGCCACTGTTCAACCAATGCCTTTTCTTCCAAGCTGTTACCAAGCAGGGAAGTTCCCTGTCCTGCATATTTCTCAGAATAGTATCTGAGAATAGCTCTTGACTCTGCACATAACCAACACACAATAATTCATTCATACCAAAAGCAAGTCTATATATATTCAATGAAAATCACATGCAAAGTGATACTCTACACTACCCAAATCAAGTGTATATATACACAATTTATTTATCGCATGCAAACCCAAATCAAGTGTGTGTGTGTATGTATGTATGTGTCTTATGCAAAATGATAATCTACACTACCCAAATCAGGTCTGCAAACATGCTTGAGTTATTCATGTAAGTACTGTTATGTTTTGTGATGTTTGAGGCCTGATGCTCCTTTTTATCGACGTGCTATTGAATCTTATCTTGACACTGTGCATATGGTCGTAGTTTTGAGTCATATGAAACCGATTGCATATGTATTACCGTGGTGTCTTATTGTTTGTTAGGTACGTGCATGTGTTGGATCTATGACTGGGGCATATATATTGAGCTCTATGTTGTGTGGACTACTTATTTCTTTCCATGGTGGGTTAGAGGTCTTGTTGTGGTTCACTCGTAAAAATGTGATGTGGAGTTTTGTGAGTGAGTCCACGTGTTGTCTTGTAACAAGTAATGAAAGTCAAAAGAAAAAATTATCTCAATTTATTCTGCCTTGTGTTTTGATCAGTTGAATGTGGGCGTTACATATGAATGAATATATGGTATGGAAAGAGAAAATCTTCACTACCCACAATTGTTCAACTATATAGAAAAAATATACAGTGAAAACAGTACTGCATAGAAATTTAGAAAAAACACTACCCACATAATGTTTAAATCATTACCAAAGAGAGTGAGGTCTCCATCCTGGACTACTGGAACTTTTCCAAAGGGCTGCAGTATACATATACAAGTTACAACCAACTGCAACAAATAAATGATATATGCCTTGTAATTAACAATAAAAAATGATAAAACATAATGAAATTATGTTACTTGTAAGGCGAGGAACTCTGGTTTTTTCTGCTCTCCTTTCATTAGATCAACATGAACATTTTCAAAGTTTATGTTTTTCTCAAAGAAACATGCAAGAACCCTTTTGCTGCAAATTGCATAGGAAGCTCCGTACAGCTTCACAGCCATTTTTTGATGGTTTGTTTTTGTTCTCTCTAATACAGAACAGAGACTAAAATACTTTATCAGATGGCTCTCTGTGCTCTATCTTTGAGATTTGCAATGGAAAATGTATTATATAGAAGATTGGGACTAACAGATCATCATTACCCAGTAAGGAAAAGCCAGAATTGTGGGTGATTTTGATGTTGTTTGGCGGAGAAAATTTAGTGCAAGAAACAAGACATAATATTTATATCCATAAATGATTAAAGATTTCACTAGGATTGTAAATTCATAGCTATCTTTGGAGGAGCTAATTTTCTTCTTTATAAAGTCATAAAATTAAATTTTCTAATATATGAAGTCTGTATTATTCTGGACTGTATGCTTCTTTTAATCAAAAGATTATTTTGGTTGAGTGGTGTAATTTTAATTAATTACAAAATTTTAATATTTTGGGAACTTGATATATTATAGAATAAGTTATAACGAAAGGGGGCCGGCTGGTTTGCACAAAATCGTCAACAAAGGTATGGCTAAATACAAATATTATTTATTAAAATTTCAAGTGTGACATACCAAACATATGCAATAGTAGTGTAATGGACACATTCTATAATGTTTCAACAAAAGATTTGTGTCTCGATATCAAAATTTCAAAACTCTCTTCATGAAAATCTATACAATCTCAATTTTTTTTATTAAATTATATATTTTTATTAATATTTGTAACAAAAATGATATTGTTGGAATGTTTTATACATTTTGTATAGTTTACCTATTTATAGACTATGTATCGAGATACGGCGTACAATGGAACACATTAAGTGAACCCATGATATAGGGTATCACCCTTGTTGGGGGTTCAAGGGACCAACAACCCACAATAGAGAATTCAAAGGTTGGCCCCTAAATTTTATTGTGGTCCACACACACACACACACACACACACACATATTTGGGCTCTAATGGGTGTTTTAACCCATGCTATTATATAATTTTATTATTTTGTTTTGGGAACTATAAGGGGTTGTTTTTTAGGTCTTGATTTTGATTTTCTTATTGTATTGCAATAGTTTTGTTATGTTGTTATCTATTGATGTGCATACATAAACTCATAAATATATTACGAGAAAGATTTTTTTTTTTGTTATTATATTGTAAACAATTAAATTAATGAAATAAAGGGGAGGTTATTATGCTTGTTGAGATTTTTCTCTAAAAAAAATTCGCACTAAAATACTTTGTATTGTGTAATCTTATTTGCATGCAATTTTTCCTGATCTATTATTAGATTAAAGATTACGTTAAAATTGTTTTTCTTATATAAATTTATTTGGTCAATTCTCTTCAAATATTTTTCTATCACTTACCTACCCCTATTTCTTATAGCTTGCAACTAACTAGGGCAAATAATTCTTATCTATATATAGCCCAACAACATACTATATATAGCTCAGTTGGGGGAGAGGGCATCTATAGTTCTAGTTAGCACCCTATATATCCATATGGCACTTGCTCATATATCTATAGATGGACATCTATTGTTGTTACACATTTATCGGGTGTGTGTCCAAATCTTTGTAGATGGGACTGGGGGATTGGGATGAGATGAATAATTTGTTATTGATGAATTAAACAAATTGATGTAAGGGTTTTGTATAAAACCATCCTTTTTGTGGTATTAAACTATATTATCAATATTATTTAATTATGATTTTTAGAAGTTTATAAACAAGATTACGCACAAACGTGCACGCACATATACATGTGTGTGTGTGTGTGTGTGTGTGTGTGTGTGTGTGTGTGTGTGTGTGTGTGTGTGTGTGTGTGTGTGTGTGTGTCACACACACGTGTGTGTGTGTGCGGGTGTGTGTGTACAAAACATCCTTTCCAGAAACAATTCCAATGTCTCACTTTGTTTATAATAGTGATTTTCTATGTATATGCGCGCGCGTGTGTGTGAATAAGTAGTGATGGGATGAAGGTAAACTTCATGAAAACTTAACTTATATGAAGGTTGGTGGCTTCATAACCATGGTGAAGGAGAGGTTTTGCACACCTAAATTTTGTATGGGATTGGTTAACTATTATGGTGTTAGTGTACATTCATGTGTGAATAGTGATTGGAATGGATGTTTTGACCAATTAAAGTTAAATGACTAAAATGTGTTAAATTTAGGCACAATCTAGATTTTAACAATAAACAATCAAATACAAACTTAAGAGCTCAAGAAATGTTGATAAGCACCTAAAATTGATCTAAAATAGATGGTATTGAACTTGAAGTAGAAAAGGAGGAATAGTTACCAAAAATGAGCCTACGTGTGTGAAAGACAGGCTTGTAGAATGTTGTAATGTGTCTAGGTGTGTATAACCAAAATTAAATAAGACATATTCACCTACTCAATTTGGATTGAAACTTGAAATTAATGCAAAATCAATTGATTCTTTTATATAAATGCTCCAACATTTAGATCCAACAACATAGGTAAATGCTATAAAGAAATGATATTCAACAAGGGCACTATATGCTAAAATATAGTAAAACACTTGAGAGAATGAGTTGACTTAGTTTTTCTAATGTTTCACAAAGTGTTATGTATCTAGAAGTAGGTAAAATAAGATGTGATAGGGAAGAATGTGATTTGTCTTTGGAACAAAACCCTGGAAACTCACTCAACACTAGCATGTGGTGCTTCTATCCCACTTAGCGCTAGTGTCTGGCTATGTTCTACTATGTTGTTTCTTTCTAGGTAATTTCTTCTCTTTTGTTATTGCTTCCTACTCTTTCACTTCTTTCAAAACCTTCGTGCACGCACCTATAATGATCAAAACCCTAATTTTTAATGTTAGTAGTCAAGTATGCATTAGATAACAAAAGAAAAAAAGTTTGGTGGAGTTAGAATGCCCTTGGTTGACAACACCATTGCTTATTATGACAAAGCACTAAACTACATTTCCAAAACAAGGGGTTCAAACTCTATGTAACTCTTCTAACACTTGTACAATCTAAGTGAATTCAAATCTAGAGTTCTTCTTCATACATTTTCCCTTGTGCTTGAAAACCAATAGCCAATGTAATTATAGATGGAATGTATCCTTCATGGGTGCTGAATAAAATGTTAAAGTAGAGTGTTAAAGTAAAATGCTTGTAGATAGATATTACTAGAACTGAAACCCCTTGAAGCACCCCTTTAGTGTGTAGGTACTTGATAGCTCACTTGATTTGAATTTGAGGTACTCAAGGATTGACACGAAATTCTCCTAACCTAGTTTGGAGTGCTTTAGACTTGAATGTGGGTTGTTCTTGCTAACTTATCTTCATTTAAGGAAGTTTAGAGAAACATTTTTTGATATTTGATAGATATATGCTAGAGGAGAGCTTAAGAATACTAGGTGAATAAATTAGTATTTCTAAGATGCTTTCATACCACTCCATGGGATATGATTTCTCATCAAGGCCAACTAGGAAGGGGAAAAAATAATCTTAGGAAATTTTGATAATTAGACTGGTCTAGAAAGAATTTCCATGTAGGATAGAATTGCCAAGCACTTATGTTCATACTAGATGTCAGTGTTCAATTGGAAATAATGTTGAAAGTGAATATATAGATAAGTATGATAAGGGATATAAGATGTGCATGTGAGATTAATTTAGTCCTATATGTGTCTGAGTAGCTGAGAGAGTATGAATCATTTTCTCGAGTCTCGAGGATAAATAAGGTGCTAATTTAAGCTTCATTTGTGCACACCAATCATGATTAAGATATATAAACCAAATCAGTATTATCAAGCACCTAATTACCAAATTTAGGTGTCTACATTCCCACTCCCCCATTAAGATAATAAATTAATTTTGTATTTTTAAAGGAAAAATATACTTGAGTGTTCAAACACACTTTGTTTTGTTTGATTGTTACACCCTACACCCTTAGTCTCAGGTCATATACCAGGATATATCTAGGTGACATGTGGCTAACATAATATCCTAACATATAATATGTATTTATGTTTTCATATGCTTAGTAGATTGGCCTTGGTGCATTTCATAGCATAGTAGGGTATATATAGGAGTTAGTAAGTAGTATATGATCATCATATTCAACATTTGAGTCTTATTGTATAGTTTGGAGGTTTCCCCTCGAAGTGCCTAAGTCATTATACTTGCATATTGTGATCATTTCTCTCTGTTTTAATGTTCTTTGGTTTACTATTGTTGCTGATATTCAATTATATCTAGGTTATTTCCTTACAAGTGGTATCAAAGATTCAATTTGGGCTAGAATAAGGTCAAACCCTAATTTTTGAGATTCGGCTATATATCCCAAACAGTGGTGAGTTTTTCTTCAATGCTTTAGTTGGAAAAATAATTCAAGTAAGATTCTCACAAAATGTCAATATTTTTGACTTATTTTGCACAAGTCATGTCCAATTTAGGGTTTTTCATAAATTCACTCCACATGCTGAAATTTTTGGAATTTGTCTAAGTTTCTTATATTTTTGTAAATCTTATCAAAAATTATCTAAGGATCATTCTTTATGTTTTACTCAATTCACACAAAAACCATAACTCCAAACCATAAATTCTTGCCCTAAATCTTGGTACACTAAGTCTCAAATCCTACATCATAATGGATAGGTCCATTAGAGGTCTAGGAAAGGGGAAATCAACTCCTAAGATGACTCCAAATAAGGAAAATATGGATTCCAAGTCTTCATCTTTTCATGTATTGGAGGTTGTCAGCAAAATTTATGAAAAGCTAGAAAACATGGTGAATAAGGATGAGATCAACCACAATTTTCAATCATGAAGGGTCAATTGAAAGAAAATGACAATATCTTGCACTCATTGAAAAGTGAATTAGTGGCCATTAGTTCAATCATAACTACTTCCATGAATTCCCATTCAAGTCACTCAATTTCCTCAATCAATGCACACTAAATTCCAAATCATCCCAACTAGGGTAGATCATTTGCACAACCCGACCATGTTGGATCTAATAACCATATGATGCGCCAAAATTGGCAAGAACTTGAAAAGGTCATAACGTGTGCTTTGGGTGTCCATTTGAGTTTTTTTTTGAAACCACATGTTTTGATGAGACGAACAAACCGATCAACCCTCCCTACAAGATGGAACAAGTTTTGGCACATTTTTGGGCCCAAAATTTGCCATCTTGAGGCCGAAAATTAGGTTTTAAGTTATAGTTCGGTTTTTCCTATTTTAGGGCATTAGTTAATTTTAGTCTATTAGTTGCATTATGAGTTGGAAAGTTGGAAATTCCTTTAATTTAGGCATGTAAAAGATGCGTGGAAATTTTTGTTCCCGTACGATTAAGCGTGTAAACTTACTAAGAATAGCAGGTTTTAGTTAACTACTAAAAATAGTAAATTCCGCCACGTAGAGTAGATTTAGTCAAAGTTAGTTAGAGTTTTCTTGGAAAATTGAGTTGGGAGTTGTTTTCCTATTCAGGAAAAATTGTAATTAATGATTCAATAACGAAGAAGGATATCTATTTTCTTTTGGAGTTCATATTATAAGCAGTATATTGAGTTCGTTTAGAATTTGGCTACATTACCATAGTAGAATGATGATACAAAAGGTGGAGATTAGAAAATTCAATGGTAAGGAAATGTAGACACCTAAAATTTCCTCCAATTCAATCAATTAACGATACTTCGTTAATTCCCCATTCTTTGCTCCATTCTCGGATGCCCATTTACGACACCTTCTTGGTCATATTCTTCCTATAATCATCTAATTTGGTTAATATCTCTCTTATTAGCTAAACATTCCTCCTTTTGACCATTCAGAATCTCCCTAGTTCTCTCTAGACCACTTCTATTGGCTTCCTAGGCTATCTATCAGTCACAATTGGTTATCCAGACCCCTCCTAACTCTCAACGAGTCTCTAATCACTTGCTAATCAAGTTTAACTAGACTAAACCCTAGTTAACTAGCCTAAACCAAGCTTAACTAAGCCTAAAGCATGTTTATCCTAATCTAATCTAAAATAGCTTTAGTCCCACATGCACCCAAATTCCAAATTCTCCCAAGTGGAAAACTATAAATAGAAGGGTCACCCCTCCCATTCAGACTTACAAATTTACTCTCAAACACTTTGGAAAGGCATTATAAACCATTTGTGATAGCTTTAAGCTATATAACTTTTGGATCTTAGCCATACTCCATTGTTAAGAGATCCCCCATCTTGCATCCATCCAACTCCATTGAAGAAAACAACTAATCACATAATTTGATTGCTTAGGATCTAAACTAGGTTCAATTTTAATAAGCTTTCATAGAGTAGAGAGTAGTATACATGTTAGTTTTTGATGTTTTTGTCAAAGTTATAATACTTTTATGTTAGTTTCTCTTGTTTAGCTCTAATTAGCAAAGCTTTGAGGTTCTTTAGCCTCACTCCATAGCTTTTGCAACTTTCCATTGCATACATTTGGCATGCTGGGTGGGACACTTATGTCAATCCTCCATTAATGGAGGTCCTTTGAGTTCTTCAAAGTCTATTTTCAATTTTTATAGTTTAAATCACTTGTTATTTCCTCATTTTTATTTTTACTATTGGATAAATGACTTTCATTTACATATATTTTGTGGGTTTGACATAGAAATAAGAAGCTTTGACTAACTACTAACCTGTTTGCTCTTGAAAATTTGAAAATCCGTGTTTTTTGCAGGTTTTTCATATGGCACACGTAGGCATTGTGAAGGGGTGTGTATCCGTTGAAACAGGTGCGTACCCGTCATACTGGGTGTGTCTGTGTTACTGATTCTACGTTTTATGTGTTTTTGGGTGTAAAAACACTTGCTCGCACGCGTACCCATCATTCTAGGTGCGTCTGTGTCGTTGTCCTATGTTTTTCTATGCTTCTGGGTGTAAAAATGCCTATGCACATGCGTACCCATTGAAACAGGTGCATACCCATCGTTATGGGTGCATCTGTGTCGATGTTCTGTGTTTTGCTATGTTTCTGGGTGTAAAAACACCTACGCGCACGCATACCCGTTGAAACAGGGTTGTACCCATCATTTTGGGCGCGTCTACATCACTATTCTGTGTTTCTGGGTGTAAAAACACCTACACACATGCATACCTGTTGAAACAGGCATGCACCTGTCGTACTAGGCGCGTCTGTGTCGGACTGCATTCACCACCAATCTTCTGGAGGCCATAACTTTTGATCCCGAGCTTGAAACGACTCTGTTTTCATTGCGTTGGAAAGGTATTAAAGAGAAATACACAGTGAAATCATAAAATTAGGATTTGGACTTACAGAAAATTTATGCTTTACATTATTAGGTAAATAGTCATGTTCTAGCGTATCTTATAGTCTGAAATTTTTTTTTTTAGCCACTCTAACAAATTGATAGGTTTTGTGACACTAATAATTTGTTTGCAGGGTTATTTTGGTCGTTGTTTGAATAAATTAGTTAAGTGTTTTTCATTCCTTAGCTTGAATTGGGATTTGTAATAAGTGTGTATGCTCTCTCCTTGCGCTTTCCAAAGTGATCTTAGAGATCAAAAACACTGGCACAAATTCTATTTTTTATGTTAAAAACACTTACTTTTTAAAGGATAAAGTAACATTTTTATGTGCTTTTAGTAGGATTTCCACTTTGTGTATGCTCTTCCTTCTCGCCTTTGGGCAATCTTAGGAATCAAAAAGCAAGTGTGAGTTCACTTTTACCTCAATCGGTGAACCAGAAAACTACTAACAGGGTTCATTTTAAGACACCCCTATAAAATTGAAGGTGGAAAATACCTGGCGAATATCCCCGTAACCAGTTTCAGCGAAAGGTGAATTTGACAGTATTCAAAAACAAAATTTTTACCTGGTTTTTCATGGCTCCATCAGTGACGTGCGACAACACTAGTTCATAATGACGTGCATCACTGGTGCGACACTAGTTCGTAATGACGCGCGACACTGGCGCGACACTAGATCATAATGACGCGCGACACTGGTGCGACACTAGTTCGTAATGACGCGTGACACTGGCTCGTAATGACACACGACACTGGCTCGTAATGACGCGTGACATTGTCTCCTACTGTCGTGCGTCAGTGTCTGTTAATGACGCGCGACATTGCCTCCTACTGTCGCGCGTCACAGGCCCCTGATGACGCGCGTCATTTGCTCCTACTGACGCGCGTCACTTTCTCCTATTGACGCGCATCAGCTAAGACTATTTTCACGCGTCAGCTAAGACCTTTTGACACGTGACACTGGCTTCTATTGACGCGTGACACTGTACCCTAATGACGCGCGTCACTGGAACCTGTTGACGCGCGTCAAAGGTATTAGCTGACGCGCAACAATAGGAGGAAGTGACGCGCGTCAGTAGGGGACAGTGTCGCGCGGCACTAGAGAAAGTGTCGCGTGTCAAAGGTCTTAGATGACGCGCAACAAAAGTCCTAGCTGATGTGCGTCAATAGTAGCCAGTGACGCGCGTCAGTAGGGGCAAATGACATGCGTCAATAGGGGCCAGTGACGCCCTATTTAGCTTATAAATACCCTTGTGCCGCTCATTTTCTCGTTTTCATTTTCCCGTTCTTGAATTTTTGCAGGTCTAAATCGTTGTCAAAGACGCAATTACAGCTATAATGTCGACTTCACATGCTTCCCAATTGTAAGTTCAGCAAGAAAATCAAGAGAATCCAACTCAATCGATTTCCAAGATCAACTACAGGAATCCCTTATGCCCTCACATCCATACGGCTTTAAAGATGTCTTCAGAATATCAAGCTTTGATGGAGGAGTGTGAATTTACAGGGCTCGTTAATATGCCCCATTTCGAAACAGATCCGGATATTTTGAATTACCTTCTGTCATGCTACAATTCAGAGGATGGTATTTTTTATGTGACTCTGAACGATGGCCAAATGTTCCAATTCACTATTGAAGCAAATGACATCCATAGGTTTACAGGCCTTCCTTTCAGAAATTTACCAATTGTTACAACCAAGGCAACACTACTGGAAGAAGACAAGAAATTTCTCGAATCAACGTACGGTTTCCATGTTGATTGTAAGTATAATTCGTTTTAATTCATATTTTTTATTGTTTTTTATTCTGATACAATTTGCTGTTATAAATTTATAGTAATTATCACTGTTTCACATTTGCAGCCCATGTCAATAAATCCAGGCGTGGTGTAGATACACAATCAATTGCACACCACTTTCTTGCTGCACTTATTTCATTTTTTCAAGCCAGAATTGTTTTGCAGGGTCGCCAAACAGATATACCAAATTGGGCCATCGCATACATTTGTGCCACTATCTCAAAACGACAATTCGATTGGTGCACATATCTATCCAAAAAAATAAGAACTGACATAATAAATTCAAAACTCTCAGATAAACCTTTCATTTATTCAACAAACTATCTCCTCGGCTTCTACTATGAGGCAATTTTAAATTTAAAAGATAAAAAAATTCCTACTTGCTCTGATGAGGCTTTGAAGAAATTCTCAATTCCATTTGAAGAACAACAGGTATAAACTATTTAGTTTGTAATTGTATTTCAATTTTCGACATTACAGTGCACAGTTATTAAAACTTAAATTTTAATGTTTTGCAGAGAAGATATCTTGAAGCCCTTCCCCGAAAAAAGAAGTTATCAAGAGGAAGAGGCCAACAACACGCGGAGGCTTCGGGGGACTCCCAATCTGAAATGGAAGCTCACTCCTCTCCAAACCCTCAACATTTTGAACTCGTTAAACGCCAGAGAAGTAATACATTCTCATATATTATTTACAAATTCCAAAGTTGCATATTTATTTTTCAATTTAAATTTTAACCAAATGAATTGACATTATTTAATATTGATGAATTGCAGGGACTTTGGAACCTTCTTCCCCAACTCACTCCATACAGTCGCATGCATTCATATCTTCTGAACAGCCACTGAGTACAACTCCTACAAGGCCACCTGTAGCACCGAGAAAAACAACCCCTCGACAACAAGGTACAACTTTTCTATAGTACGTTTAATTTCGTAGTTTTGACTTTATGAATTGTTTTAATATTTTTCATTTTTTCCTTGTACTTTTCAGCATATGTCAGTCATGATCAAACCACAGCACCGACACCCACTCAACCATTAATTTTTAAAATGCCAACCAGAGGAATAGTGAAAAAGAACATTGGTAAACGCATGCCTTTTGCTCCGGCCCCTAGTGGGACACTAAACCTTGCCTCCTCGTTTCGAATTCCAACTCTATCACTTGGTGGCTTGCCCAGTGCAACGGGCATATCTGTTTTGAACAATATAAATTTAGATGAAGATTATTTGGGCATTGATAGTAATGACCCAACTAGTTTTTTCGATACCCGCGAGATGATTCAAGGCCAGCAGGTATACTTCAAATTTCAATTTTAATATGCTTTACAATTTTTAATTACATTCTGATTTAAATTTATTTATCTAAATCTTGATTAATTTTTTCAAAAACAGGATCAGCCCACCCAAAGGCAGAAACAAGGAGCAGTTGATCTTGGTGAAAGCCCCCATTCTTCTCCAGCAAGATCGTCTGCATCAGATTCAGATAGTGAACAGTTGCCACGTTTTCCTTTGGAGAACTTAATTGGTAATGATTGTCAATCCCATGTCAGTGAGTTTATTATTCCTCATATCCAACAGCTTATAGAATGGGAGAAAAGGGCTAAAGTTCTTATCAATGAGATTATTAGTCGTTATGAAAATTATTGGCAATAGGATAGTTTATACGCTGCAGTCCAGAATCAACCTGCGAAGATGGATTCCTTACTTACCCAAGTAAGATGTGGGACTGTCACGTTTAACAACAACTATAAAGATGACATTTTAGATAAGGCACTAAACAAATTGGAAAATATTAGTGCCGAGGCCCAGGCATATTTTAACAAATGGTCCAAGGACAAGGATTTGGTATCAATCGCAAATGCCGAAAGAGATAGAGCGGTTGTAAGTACTATTACATTTAAACAATCATTCTTGTTAATTTGAAATTTTGAATTTACATTAATATTTTGAATTGACATTACTCTTTTTGTGCAGTTGAAATATGAAAATTTGAAGAGTCAGGCGAAGGTTTTGCAAGTTCACTTGGAAACAGCAAAGAACAACTTATCCGCAGCAAAAAATTTGAAGCAAAATATTGTTTTGGTTAACAAACAAAACAATACACTAAAGCGGATAATTAAAGAGCATGGTCTCGACCCTGACATATTATTCAAAGCCAAAGCAGCTGCTGATCCAAATTTGCTGTCGCATGGAGATGCAACAAATCAAGAAGAAAGAATTATAAAAAATCTGGACAGTGCTGCAGAAGATCTTATAAGTTCAGGGGTTATTTCTGGTGTTGGGGAAAGAGGTACATCCACAGTGGAAGAAGCCGTTGGGGAAGAGAGCAGAGTAGAATTGTATAAAGAAAAAGAGTGTTTTGAAAATTAGAAACTTTTATTATTGAGGAAACTTTATATATTAAATTTCAAAACCTCTACTATTGAGTATGTACTATGGTATTTGAATTTAATTATATGGATTTATATAGTCTTTAATTTTAATTGCATTAGATGGTGATTATCATGAATTATATGTATGTTTCTTGTTTACTTGCATTGTCATGAATTGTATGTGGACGTAGATGATGAATGATGATAACTGATAATTAATGATAGATGATGATGAAAGACGATGATCAATTTAATGTGTATAATGTAAAATGTAGTGCCTAAATATCTTGTGGGACTTTAATTATCTTGAAAATTATGTTTTTGGGAAAAAATAACAACTAAGATTTGAAGCAGATCTTTAGGATTTCTCCTTAATAGACTTATGGTGTAGGAAAATTCTATTTTAAAGAGATTCACCTCTATATAAGTGCATAATCTCTCATTAGAGAGGTTGTTTGACATCCAAAATAGTCAAGACCATTTGTCAGAAAATAACGTTTTGTTGGAAACAATCAAGACCATGGTTTAAAAGATATGGTTTTGTTATCATGGATATTGTTTTGTGTAGAGTAGATTGACAAGTTGCCGTAAATAGTCAAGGTTATGGAGGCTAGATTAACCAAAGTTGGAATAACCATGTGATTAAAAGATAGGTCAAGCTCGATATAGAACTTTGAAGTTTAATGTAAAACATATAAGGTTCTTATCATGAAGATTAGTCTGTATAGATCAAGTTCATAGGTTGAAGAATCCTATCATTTTTTAATATTTGATAAGGGTGAAGAATAATTGTGGATTAGAACTGGGAGGCTATAAGTTGGAATAATTTTGAGTTTGTAAGAAAATATTGAAGGTTGTAAACTAGATCATAGAAAACTATGTGTGTAAGTATGTATGTAGAGCCTTAAAGAAGGCACACTACATTTGCAGGATAGTTTGAAGAAGGCACACTACAATGTTCTAGTCAGTTTTATTACTAGAAAGGATTTTTATTAGATAAAGACTTTGTCAAGTTGATTTAAATAGTTGTGATTAGTGTAGATTTGGGTGGGTGACTATAGGATATGGAAGATAGCATTAGAATTGAGTTTGAATAACTTCGTGTTAGAGGATGATCATTATAAATCTAAAAATAGATCTATTTCTTCATGGAGAAATCTGAAGAAGTGATGGATCTATGACAAAGCAGGGAATTTTAGGAATTTTAGGAAGAAATCAAGAAAGAATCATCACTGGTAAGAAATTAAACATAACTACAAATATCATAGGGTTTAGCTTACCTCTTGCGTATTAGATTGTTGTGAAATCATCAAGGGTAACGTGATGGATCTTTGTTTTTCTTGACATTGTAGATAGAGGGGTGAGTTGCCTGACATTGTCAGTCCTGAGAAGTGCCAGAAACATCTTTAAATATATAGACCAACAATATCTTTAAATAAATTATAACAAGAGCTGAAAAAATGTAAAGTAACAAACAATAAGATGATGTTGAAGAAGATACCTATTTAAAATTGAAATCATCCCCGGTAATGTGCTAGATCTTTGTCTTAATAAAATTCAATAGAAAAAATGGATTAGTAGATAGATGGGTGAGTTTCTTGACATAGTCAGTCCGGAGAAGTAACAGCTTCCTCAGATGGATGTCAACCCACGTTTTCAAAAAATAAAATATTGTATTTAACTAAATGTAAATACATAAACATCTTTAATGATAAACAGAGCTGAAAAAAATGAATAGTAACAAACAATAAGATTAAGGGGAAAAAGATATCTCCTTAAAGTTGAAATCATCACTGCCACTGGTGATGAGCTATATTTGTGTTTCAAAAAAACCCAACACGAGAAATGGATTAGTAGATAGATGGGTGAATTGCCTGACATTTTTAGTATATAGAAATGTAACATCTTTAATGAAAACCAGAGCTAAAAAAATGAATAGTAATAAATAATAAGATTAAGGGGAAAAAGATACCTGCTTAAAGTTGAAATCATCACTTCCACTGGTAATGAGTTAGATCTGTGTTTTAAAAAAACCCAACATTAGAAATGGATTAGTAGATAGATGGGTGAATTTCCTGAAATGCAGACTAAACAACCTGTATTCTTAGCATCCAAGAAAAAATACAGTTCCTTCTTCAGATAAATCATAGAAGCTAATTTTGTATAGGATTCACATCTTGAGATTCTCTCTTCAGGACTGCTTCTTGGATTGGTTGAATTAAAATATGTCTCTTTTTTTTTTCAAATTTTTAAGGTCGTGCATATGATCATAGCTCAATAAGGTTGTTTACATATCATATTAGTTACAAGAATGAGGTTTGAAAGATACAATAAGGGTAAAGTGATCAAAATTGTTGTGTAACGGAAAGTTGTTTTTACTTTCTAATTATCATTGTTGAGCTGATGAAATACTTCGTTGACCATTGCAATGAGTATCAAAGTATAAAATTCCTGTTACCACCTTGTTTTGTTTTCCTTTGCTAAAGATACAATGTTCAAGTGTATGTTTGAAGACAATTTTCTTGAAGCTCCCCCATTTCTATGCCTTGAATTGATTAATCATGATCTTCTTGAAGTACAATTGATAAAATCAAGTGTCTCAAATATTGAATTTTTTTTTACAGCTCAACATAAAGTTCTCTGTGCAAGGTTGGATCATCTTAAAAAGGTAACATTGTGTAAATTTTGTCAAGAGTGCCTTACTGGTACCTCATCTCAAACTCAGTCTTAGCATATATCATGAAGTTTCTTTTTGAACTTATCAAACAAGACCCTATATCATCATCAAGTACACACCAAACACTGTTTCTTTGGTCTGGGGATAAATTTGAAGGCTTCATCTCAATTGGCTGCATTGCAAACATGAAGGGAATTTCCTCTAGAGCAAAAGAGGTGAAAAATTTGAATTCCATTAAATTTTGGATAAGAAATCAATTATTTGGTAGTCTCAGGTTTTCTCTGTGCATAAAGAGATCCATCTAGTCACTCATCACTCCTGACGCGCGTCAATGGAACGTCAATGGTCTTGATTGACACGCGACACTCCCCGCTATTGACACGCGTCACTGGGACCTAATGACGTGCGTCACTGGCACCTAATGATGCACGTCACTGGCTCCTAATGACAGGCGTCACTGGCTCCTAATGATGGGCATCGCTAGCACCTAATGACACGCGTCACTGGCACCTAATGACGCACGTCACTGGCACCTAATGATGCGCGTCACTGGCAACTAATGACGCGCGTCACTGGCACCTATTGACACGTGTCACTGTCTCTTTTTGACGCGCGTCACTGGATATTTTTGACGTGCGTTGCTGACTCCTATTGACACGCGTCACTGGATTCTATTGACGCGCGTCACTTTCTCCTATTGACGCGTGTCTCTCACTCCTATTGTCGCGCGTCACTAGGACTATTGTCGCGCGTCAGCTAGAACCTTTGACGCGCGTCAAGTGAAGCCATTGACACCCAATTTAGCCTATAAATACCCTTCAACCGGTCATTTTCTCATTTTCACCTTCCAGCTCTTGATTTTTTGTAGGTCTCGATGCTTCCCAACTGCAAGTTCAGTAACAAAAATCAAGAGAATCCAATTCAATCGTTGTATCTTATGCCCTCACATCCATACGGCTTTAAAGATGTCTTCAGAATATCAAGCTTTGATGGAAGAGTGAATTTACAGGGCTCGTTAATATGCCCCATTTCGAAACAGATCCGGATATTTTGAATTACTTTCTGTCATCCTACAATTTAGAGGATGACATTTTTTATGTGACTCTGAATGATGGCCGAATTTTTCAATTCAGTATCGAAGCAAATGACATCCACCGGTTTACGGGCCTTTCGTTCAAAAATTTACCAATTGTTACAACCAAGGCAACACTCGTGGAAGAAAAGAATTTTCTAGAATCAACGTTCGGTTTCCATGTTGATTGTAAGTATAATTCGTTTTAATTCATATTTTTTATTCTGAAACAATTTGTTGTTATAAATTTCTAGTAATTTTCACTGTTTCGCATTTGCAACCCATGTCAATAAATAAAGGCGTGGTGTCTAATATGTAGCATTTCTGAGTACATGTAATTTTTGCAATGCTAGTGTCTAAGATGAGCTTTGTAACTTTGATTGACCTGATGAGTGCAGTGGAAAAGTTTAAACAAAAAAAAGATCTTAAGAAAACTGATGGAACCAAGAAGGGGAAATTAATTGATGTTCCCAAACTTGATGATGCAAATCAATCAAGGGGGAAAAATTCTGATCAATGTACTTTAATATTAATAGAGGGTGACTCAGCCAAGGCTCTTGCTGTAAGTGTTTGTGCCTTGAATCAGGGAAATGTGAATACTGAATTTGGTAGTATTGTGACATGTTTCGACATCACTTTCCAATTTTATTTTTTGTTATTTTAGTTATCTTTATTCTATCAGGTGGCAGGAATATCTTTTGTTGGTCAATATTATTATGGCGTGTTTCCTCTCAGAGGTAAGCTGCTCAATGTCAGGGAAGCTACCACTCACCAACAAATGGAGAATAAAGAGATAGTAAATATAAAAAAAATTCTTGGTCTACAGGAAGATAAAATATATGATAGCATTAAATCTTTAAGATATGGCCATCTGATGATAATGACAGACCAGGTACATGATCTTTGTATAGTGCTGTTTAGTTTCTGCTTAATTCTGACACATCCTTTCTAGTGAGATCCTTTTTGACTTGTCCTTTGTCTCTTAAAGGACCATGATGGTTCCCACATCAAAGGATTGCTGATCAATTTCATACACCATACCTGGCCATCACTGCTTAAAATTCCTTCATTTGTTGTGGAATTTATCACTCCTATTGTCAGGGTAACTGTTCCCCCTGTATATTTGGTTGAGTGTATTGAGACTCTTTATATTTGTTTTTAAGCCTCCAGATGTTATTTATCTCCATGTCTAATTTTGGTACATGTTGATGTAGGCAACTCACAAAAATGGAAATGTGTTATCTTTTTACACAATTCCTGAGTATGAAGCTTGGAGAGAATCATTGAGTGGATCGATAACTGGCTGGACCATATAGTACTACAAAGTAATGCTAGTTTGTTTTCTCTTTATATGTTTTCAAGTTCTGGTTTTGTTCACTTGCTGATTAGGTATCACTTGTTGCTTGGACCATACAGGGTTTTGGCACAAGTACTTCTAAAGAGGGCAAGGAGTATTTCATACAACTGGACAAGCACAAAAAATATTTTGTGTGGGTTGATGAGAAAGATGGAGATGCTTCCTCATATGAATCAGCTTATAGAATGGGAGAGAAGGGATAAGGTTCTTATCAATGAGATTATTAGTCGTTATGAAAATTATTGGCAACGGGATAGTTTATACGCTGCAGCTGATCCAAATTTGCTGTCGCATGGAGATTTCTGGTTTTGGGGAAAGAGGTACAGCCACAGTGGAAGAAGCCGTTGGGGAAGAGTGCAGACTAGAATTGGATAAAGAAAGAGAGGGTTTTGAAAACTAGAAACTTTTATTATTGAGGAAACTTTAAATATTGAATTTGAAAACTTCTACTATTGAGTATGTACTATGGTTTTTGAATTTAATTATATGGATTTATATACAATCTTTAATTTTAATTACATTAGATGGTGATTATCATGAATTATATGTATGTTTCTTGTTTACTTGAGTTGTCATGAATTGTATGTGGACGTAGATGATGAATGATGATAATTGATAATTAATGATAGATGATGATGAAAGACGATGATCAATTTAATGTGGACATAGATTTATCATCAAGCACAATAATTCTTCTTCTCTAGACTTTTGAACTTGTTTTAAGATAATTATTCTCTACACTTGTAATGATATGATCATAATGTCATTAGAATGGATATAGATGTTAAATAAATGGAATGTGTTATAATGGATATAGATGACATTAGAATGAATATAATTGTAATGATATGATTATGAATTATTTTAAAAAATGAAATTGTTTTAATAAATTTAAAATTAGATAAATAATTGTACTAATAATAATTGTAGTGTCAGGACTCAGGATATGATAATGATATGGTGATGATATGATATATATGGATGATGAGGAATTTTATGTGGACTTATATTTAAAATCGTATAATGTATTGTTTATCCCGAATTTTATGAGGAATTTTATGTGGACTTATATTTAAAAATAAATTAAATATAATTATGAGAAATCAAGAAAGAATCATCACTGGTAAGAAATTAAACATAATTGCAAATATGCTAGGGTTTAGCTTACCTCTTGTGTATTAGATTGCTGTGAAATCATCAAGGGTAACGTGCTAGATCTTTGTTTTACATGACATTGTAGATATATGGGTGAGTTGCCTGACATTGTTAGTCCTGACTCCTGAGAAGTGCCAGCAACATCTTTAAATATATAGACCAACAATATCTTTAAATAAATGTAAATAAATAGAATTAGACTTGTAACGTCTTTAATGATAACAAGAGCTAAAAAAATGTAAAGTAACAATCAATAAGATTATGTTGAAGAAGATACCTATTTAAAATTGAAATCATCACCGGTAATGTGCTAGATCTTTGTCTTAAAAAAAATTCAACACAAAAAATGGATTAGTAGATAGATGGGTGAGTTGCCTGACATTGTCAGTCCCGAGAAGTAACAGCTTCCTCGGACGGATGTCAACCCACGTTTTCAAAAAGTAAAAATGTTGTATTTAACTAAATGTAAATACATACACCTGTAACATCTTTAATGATAACCAGAGCTGAAAAAATGAATAGTAACAAACAATAAGATTATGTTGAAGAAGATACCTATTTAAAATTGAAATCATCACCGGTAATGTGCTAGATCTGTCTTAAAAAAAATTCAACACAAAAAATGGATTAGTAGATAGATGGGCGAGTTGCCTGACATTGTCAGTCCCGAGAAGTAACAGCTTCCTCGGACGGATGTCAACACACATTTTCAAAAAGTAAAAATATTGTATTTAACTAAATGTAAATACATACACTTGTAACATCTTTAATGATAACCAGAGCTGAAAAAATGAATAGTAACAAACAATAAGATTAAGGGGAAAAAGATACCTCCTTAAAGTTGAAATCATCATTGCCACTGGTAATGAGCTAGATCTGTGTTTTAAAAAAACCCAACACGAGAAATGTATTAGTAGATAGATGGGTGAATTTCCTGACATTTTTAGTATATAGACCTGTAACATCTTTAATGATAAAGATAAAAGATAGATAAAGAAGATACCTATTTAAAGTTGAAACAATCCATTATCAATAGCTTCATCAAACTCGATGTTGTCTTCTGTAGAATGTGACGAAGAGCCAATTACACTCTCAAGGTTGGGAATATTTGTACTTGTAGCTGTATTATTCACACCTCTTCTTTCGCAAAGGGAATTCCATTGCGCAATTGCTCTGTCGAACGGAAAGGTTTCGATGGAGTATCGAGAAACATAACACCTCATGCAACTTTCCAGATTTTTATCCAACCTGTTTCTCAGTTTTGATTTTATAAATGACAATGCACTGAAAACCCTTTCATCCTCCACAGACCCCAAAATCATTGTTTGGCATAACTCATATAATCTGAAATATTCACTGATATCTTCTTGTAAAATAGAACTTTGATAGATTCCTGGCCATAGCCTTGTAATAGCACCACTTTCAGAAGGTTGATCTAAATTTTTATATTGGTTCCTCATTGTTGTTACAAAATTTGTTGACTGAAACTTTAATAAATCGGCATTCAGTATACCTTTGATTTCCACACCCTTGAGCTCTGAAGTCTTTGTAAATTGTTCCATTATTGTACCCATTGATTTATGGAAATGCTTACTGACAAAGTCTGCACGGCCACCTTCAGTATTCCAAAAATTAGGATTCATCACTCCCATGGCTTCCAGAATTTTATCTTTACAGAAATGTTCCCTAATTTCTGATGACAAGGTTTCTGAAAATTTTTAAAGCTTTATTCTTATTTCAACTATAACAGACTCAAACAAATTACGTGTCATGGGAACATCTTCTCATTTCGATCCTGTAATAGCTTGACGTTTTTGCAAAATGTGCACAGGTATTTCCCTCCCATTAACAGTGATGCAAAGGTGATCGTGGATATTAAATCTCAAAAAGGTGTTAGGATTTTTAAGATCTAATAAATCTCTCCAATTTTTAAAAACAGGTGGATCAAAACTATCATTGGAACAGTACAATATATCAAGAATTTGACATACCATTTTCCTCATCCGTATAAAATCCACAATATAGATTAATCTGCCCTGTGCATGCTTCATCAGTGTATTGATCTCCTTTAACATTGGAAGAATACCAACCAATGTAAGCAATGTCTCCAAATCAGTTAAACGAAACAACAAGTCCCTTGCCCTATCAACTTCATAACGGTATTTGTGCATGAAACCAACCAATGAAGGATACTCCTCACGAACTCTACATGCAGGTTCATACAAAGAGATCCATCTAGTCTCCACATCCTTCAAAAGTTTTTTGCCATCTGTAATTCCAATTGCAAATTTTTGGAACTCGAGAAAACGCTTTGGGCTGCTTGACATATAGGCATGAAGTTCTCTTATAAGGTCTTCTAATTTAGCAACATTTTCGTGGTTGCTTACCATTTTATACGCTAAATTCATTCTGTGAGCCATACAGTGAATTGGTAGCATATATGGGGCCACTGTTGTTTGTAATCTAACACAGAGCCCTGTTCGGTGACCCTGCATGACAGATGCACCATCTGCTCCAACGCATACCAACCTCGTAGCAATTTCATAATCAGTCATACCAGCAACATCTTTCAAATGAGAAACAACTATTTTATATAGGTTTTCGGCATTGCAGTTTTCAACCATTTTCATAACACCCAACAGATGAGGTGTCCTTATATGATTTCTAAAGTATAGATGTGGATACATACCCATGCGGTGTTGTCGACTGCTGTCACTTCATCAATTGAAAGAGAAATAAAGTTTGCTTTTTTTACATTCTCTTTCTTCCTTCTCTATCATTGAGAGGCATTTTGCCATTTCCCATCCACTACTCTCAGACCAATGAGACTGAGGTACATTCAGCATTCCGTTAAATTGATACAAAACTTTGAAATCGAGGAAATCTGAAATCGCTCTTCCTTTTTTAAGTATTTGAAAAAGAGTAGAGAATTGTATGAATTTTGCATGTAGATTTGTTTCTTTCATCTTACCAATATGTGATGTGATCGTTCCTCCCTTTTCCAACAGATGTCTGTTTTTTTTCTGCTCTGCCTCATATTCCGCTGCGTATCTAACATGCATGCATTCTTTTTCAGTTTTCCACCTATGTGTTTTGATTTTCTGGCCATCCGCCCCTGTTACAGTTAAATATTGTTTTCCACAATGTTTTTCTATAGTGTCCAGCTTTAGTTGCATTTTTTGTTGCTTTCCCAATTTCCACGTACATATTTTACATGTACATTCAGATGGGATTTCTTCAGAATTAGATGATTGTACAGGTTCAATAAACGGAAATTTAGCTGCCCAATCAAACTTGTATGTCCTGCCAATGGTCCACATATTCTTGTTCGTTTTTAATGCTTTGCTTTTTTGAGTAGAATTTTGAGCAATATCACAATCACCTGGTTTCCTCTTTCTTGGACTGGAGTTTGATTTTGATTTCTGTCTTCCATTTTGCTGAGTGTTTGTATCTGTGATATCTAGCTGTACTTCTGGTTGCACCCCAACAGGAACAATATCTTCAAGATCTGGCATATTATCGTAGGTTTTATTTATTTGACTTTGATATTGTGCAGAATGCATGTCCACCTCAATAATTCCTTCCACACAGTCAGTATTCTGATTCTCTGTGGTGGCATCTATATGATTGGTATTTACAATATCTGTATCCGTAGAGTTTCCAAAATACTTGAAGAGTGATTTCTGAGATTTCTTACTTTCTTTTAGGTTATTCGTATTCTTTGAGCTGGCACCTTCCATTATTCTAAAAAGAGTCCTGCGTCAGCAAAAGAACCAAGTAGCGACTCTGTCCAGTCTGAGGTCTTGTCGCGCATCCACTGTCTGAGGTCGCGCGTCCACTGTCTTAATATACTGTCGCGCGTCAACACTTCCTTGGTCACGCGTCAAAACACCTTTTTCGCGCGTCAGTACAGCTCTTGTCGCGTGTCAACAATGCCCTTGTCGCGCGTCAACAATCACAGGCTAACAGTAATATGAATCTCTGGTGCTCGAGGGTATGTGAGTTCAAATTTCACAATATTGGTAATTTGGTAAGCTACTTGAGGTATACTACGCGGTGAATCACCTAGGTTTTTATAGGAGATTTTTTCAAATGAAGGCGAAGCCGACCCCCCAAAAAAAATATACTATATATTTTAGGCGAACAGGACACCGACCCACTCCGAATAATTCACCTTTTCAAATTTTCCTAAAATGAAATTTTCGCCATATTACGAATATTCGCTGCTAAAATTATTCCTGGAGGAAAGAAAAGAAAAAGAAAAAGTTGAGTCTTACCTACAAGCATCCTGTACAATAGGAGAAATATTTTTGGTATGTAGAAGACCCTCCTCAACCTACAATATTTTCCTTCGAGAATAGTTCCATAGATGACGGTAAGGATTTCCTATAGATTCACTTATGATTTGGAAGATGAGAAAGAGTTCATGGAAACCTAGATTTCTTGCACTCCAAAACAAAAAATCTAATGTGTGAACTTCATTTGTGCAACTTTCTTCTAGGGCATATGTTTGGATTCCTAATTAACCTATATGTTAGAGAATCCCAACTCAAAGCTTTCATCCCCACCTTGCATAATCAAATTACATGGGGAGAAAGGAATGGTGAGTATTTTCAATAACTTTAGGCCTCTATATGAGACCTTAATACCCAAGTACTTGTCAACTCATTAGAAATTTTAGATCTCTTGCTTATCAACCTAGTCTTCAATGGCATCATTCACATACCATCTAGATAAGTATTGCATATTTTTGGACTTACTCAATAGAATTTGAATAGAGCATATGAAGCATGTGATAAAAGGTGGGATACTTTAAATATTCCATTAAAAGGAAGGATGTAATATCTCCCACCAACCTCATATGGTGCTTATAGAGGGACAGAACAATTGATAAATTAATTCCATAAATCAATCAAGCACAAGGTTAGAAATGGGTAGTTATGAGATATAGTCCATCACTAATTCTCTGTCATATGTCTCCATGGAAAAATACAACCCCTTATTATACAGAACAATTTGAGAAATGGCACGGAATTTGGTTCAAACAAGGATGGGATTTAGTATTTCGGTTAAAGATGCCTGGAAATTTTTAGTATGATCTCAGCCAAAAGATAGAAAACAAAATGTTTGATCCTGACCTCATAGAATAATTTGCACTTAGGACTTACAAGATCATTATACTCTAGTAATGACCTTTTTTACTCCAAATTTATCTTCCTTCTCGAATCAATACCATTGCATTCTATAACGTATTTTTAATCTAAAGTAGAAAATGTGTATGTTTTCCTTGGTTAGTATGTCTGAGTCAATATGTCGTTTTTACCATATTGTTCTAACTATTTGCATGGAAAGTATTCATTTTTGCATGTAGAGGCACACTATGACCAAATAGTAAGTTTTTTGGCAAGCAAGCACCATCTTGGGACATTAAGAAAAATACAACATAGCTTTGGATTCTACCAGCTCCGGAGTTCACCAGCTGGCTCCAGAAGTTGTCAGCCTAGTTTCAAAGTTTCTCAAGATGACCCAAATATAGCATTTCTCCTTGTAGAAATGGAACTTATAGTAAAGATGATCATGAGAACATTTTGGATATTTTAATGGCAAGTATAAATATGGTTGTAGCTAAAAACCTTATAAATCTCCAATTCCACATTTCTTCCACCGTTTCACCTTAACATGAAAGCAATGTGGAACCACTTCTAGAACTAAATAAATTAGGTTCTAACTATGAATCTAAAAGACGAGGATAGCTTGTTTCTAGGAATAAGTTTTGTAAATGTTGGGATATATAACCAATATCTACCAGTTGGATAGGATATATATACTATGATATAGATTGAACTCACTTTTGAAGGTTAATGTAGATTTGATGTTGTGATAATTTGAGTATGGAATTTATATCTTGATCCGAGGAAGAGAAAGGGACCACTCAATCAAGGAACCAAGAATGGTGTTGTGGTATTTTATATTTATGTTATTTCATTTTTGTTTCTAGATTTGGTGAAGGTGTTGTGAGTTTTCAACTTGCAAAAATTTTGTGTCTTCCAATTTTATGAATGATTGTTGTTTCTAATTACTTCCAACATCTCAACTTTTAAGAAACTTTCCTTTAAATATAATTTTTATTCTACAAGAAGATTAAATAATGTTTCATTTCAAGAAAGGTGTGTTTCTCATTTTATCTAAAAGTATTTCATTCAAAGTTTAATTTTAATTCAATAAACACTTTATTTTCCAAGAAGTTTCCATTACAATAAGTGTGTTTTCTTTCCTACTCAGTAAATAGGTTTTTATTTCAAGTAGAATAAATATTAGAGTTAAATCACTCTACGAATCCCCAAAAATAATCAGGTAATTGTTGATTACCATTCCTCACCTTATTTCTGACTTCTATTGGACACTGACCATGGTTTAAGAATAACATCAACAACGAGTTGATTAAATGAAGGTATTAAGGACATCCATCAATACCAAGGTGCAACGCATCCCTAAATCACTTGAATTTTATAAGGTTTCAAAGTATTTTTAAATACTTACTAGTACATTTCTAAAATATTTTTTCCCACTAAGTGGGACACACTTGTTTGCTTTGACTATCCAGCGGTTTGGTTTGAAACTGGCAATTTTTTACCAAGCCACCCAATGATCATTTTCTCAAATTGATATTTTGTATGGGTCAATAATTTCCTCATGTTTTGTCCTTAATGTAAAATTATATATAAGAACTCCTATATGAGAAATAAAAATTCACTCATTTACTCATTTGACACTTATAATAGCCCCTTAAGAAAATATCTTTCCAAAATCCCTCTAAGCTTTACTAAATTTCCCTCAAGTACTAGTTACACACTTTAGGAGTAACCCCTACAAAGGTTTGAATCACTATCAACCATATTCAAGAATCTAGATTTTGAAGTAACAAGGTTCTAAAGCCAAATCACATAAAAATATGTCAAGGAAATACAAAACATTATCAAACACATACATTTCCAACGATAGTTACATTCATTTAGATGTCACATCTCTAGGTATAAAACTATAGCCATTCAGAGGCCCCTTTAGAGTAGTGCTAATGTAGGTGGTGTAAAAATTGCACTTCAAGCCAACCACTAACATTTTTGAAGGGCCTCCCACTCATAGTTAAGATTTGAATCCATTTTTGGTCGTATAGAGTGTTTTACACATTCGTGACTCCTAGCTTTTAATAGGAAGACATATTTTAGAGGCTCACATCGAGACACGAAGTTTTAAAATGTTAGAAATTCTCGATATAAAACCTCAAAACATGTACATAAGTCCCAAATGGTTTCATACATATTCAATAGTGGCATCCTAGTTTAGTTTCCATTCCTAGATCAAGAAATGCATTTCTAGATCATTTCCAACTGTCTCATTCATATGTCATTGTCACATCGTCTCTCTAAGCATCCAATCAGATAAGTGCATTTGTTTTCTTATGCATTCTCCCATTTAACACGAGTTCATATTGTTATACCTTACAAAATTCTAATATAGTTATATTTTATATGAATACTAACAATACTAAAACTAATGATACAAAACTGACTTCCGAAATTATTTATTTTAAACTAAATTGATCAACCCAATTTCTCAACCACTAGCCCGAAAACAATTTTCATTTAATTAATTATTATTAGATTTATTAGGGACACCCTAAAATGAGGTTTCACTCTTTTTTTTTTAGTTATTTAGATTTTCCCCTTATTATTTTAATTACCCACATGCACACCTATTAAACTTTATTTTCCATTCACATTTAAAAACACTTAGCTCCAAAAGAATGTAGGATTGATTGTGAGCCATAGGATAAAAGCTATCTCAGCCCTAGATCTAAGTTGCCCTAAAAATTCCATAAATTTTCCTTATCCTCTCCTTTTACCTTCATTTCAATTTCTTTCTTACTTGTCATTTGAAGGTTTCCTTCTTATTTTCCTTTTTCTCAGTTTTGTCTTAGGTTCTAGCTCTTGAATGTGCAGTTTTATTTGATCTTTTGCAGGGGAAGAAGCTATGCGAATTCCAAGGGAAAAAATTACTTTTGTTTTGTTGATTAGATTCCAACAACTACAGATCCTCCCTTATTATTACATCTGTATTTTATAAAACATACCTGAGTGCAAAGTATGATTGAAGGGTTGGGGGTTTCAATGGAGGGTGGCCGCACTAGGGCGGCGTTTTGGAGATCAGGCTGAGTGGTAGGGACTATGTGCAGGCTGCCACGGGTTTGAGGAGGCTGTGTGAGGAGAAGCAAGGTTGGGGGAGTGGCGCAAGGGGCCGTGGTGAGGGTTTAAACCGTGGAGGATCAGGGGGCAGATGGAAATGGCGTGCGGGACAGGGGGCCGGGACAGGCGGCGTTGGAGATAGATGGGGACAGGGCGCGGTAGTGGTAGGGGTGGTGCGGGATCAGGCCTGCACCGTAGGGGGTGCGGGGGGCAGCGGGACAGGCCTACCGTGGAAGACAGGGGGTGGGGGGTCCGTGAGGGGCAGTGACCCTCCCCCCCCCCCCCTCCCCACGGGGCAGTCATGGGGGTGCGGGGTGACAGTCGGTTGGGGGGGGAGGGGAACCGACCATCCCCCAAAACAACTTCATTATTTTTTTTGTTTTAAATTTGTTTAATCTAATGTTTTTTTTTTTTTTTATATAAACTTTACTTTATATAAAAGGAAATAAATAAATTACATACTATATTATTTAGAAGATTATATATATATATAGTTCATGTTAATATATATGTTACAGTTTGGTTAATAATAATACATTTACTATTATGAGATCACAAAAAAAGGTAAGTAATAGGTAATATTCATAGACTAGAATATCATTACTACATCATTGGAGAAATGAAATATAAAAATTTTTAGAAACAATTTAATATGTTTACACAAGTTCCAACCTGGTTTGATAAATATTTCATAAAAAATGAAAGACTTCCCTATTTTTTTTTTTCACTTGAATAAGACAGAATTCTACAACTTGTGCTCATAAGAAAAAAAAAACAAGCTTTCATTTGATTTATTTATTTTACCACGATTATAGGAAGATAAAACAAAGTATTTCCAAGGACATGAAGGAAGAGTATTTCCATCTTAAAAATTTCATTCAGGAGATTACCAATGCTCAAAAATTATGATTTCATTTCCAATGTTTTAGAACAAAACATATTTCAGATTTACACCTCAAATAGAATAACCAACAAGAAATATATCTATGTATCATTTATTTATTTATTTTTTGCAGAGATAAACAAGAATAACACTTTCATTTAAAAATCCTTTAATCAATTTCCTTTTTAAATAGATCAAACTTGTCTACATAATATTTATTTTCCAAGGAGCTTGAGCTCTCAACCTTTCCATCACATCCAAAATGTTACATCAAGTTTTACATAAGACATTCAACTTTCAACCGTATCTCAAGAGTGGAATCCATACAACTTGAAGAACACACATGCTTCCACGAACTATACATATATTCCACATGGAAGACTTGGAAAAGAGCTCACTATGAGATATTTTATAAGGAACATAAGTTTACCAAGAGCTACAAATTTCTAAACAAGAGAGGGTCGTAATAGGACCATGCTACCAAAGATACTCCAGCACACCTCAAGGACAAGGCACCAACTTCGAATGCTATACAAGCATTCAAATTCAAGAGAACAAGGCTTGTTTAAACCTCCCAACCTTTAGGCATCATTACATGTCTTTCCAAGGGTTGGAAGACATGCTAGCCTCCCCCAAGCCCATGGGAGAGAGAGCTAGCTTCCACAACTTTGAGCACAAGATCTTTAGGGAGACAAACACCACAATACACTCACAAACAAGACCAAACCATGCATGAAGGAAAAACACAACATTGAGAAATAAAAGAAAAGATGAGAAACCATATTCATCCTCTAAATTTGGGGAAGAGTAGATGAGATACCCGAAAGTGACATAAGGTGTGATCTAACAAAAAAATGGACACATCAAACTTCCTTCTCAACCTTATTTCTCTGAAGTCAACAAGATCCTCCTTATTACTCCATCCATTCACCAAAATCCTTCTTGGGAGGATTTTCAAACCCCTTAGGTTTCCTTTCCAAGAATGGGAAAGGGGTTCAAACCAAATGAACCCCTTTAACCACCTAGAACCACATGAGGGGAGTAAAGAAACCGACATAGCTTACCCATCAAGCCATGAGGTTTGAGAGAGAAAATCCCTCTCTCTTCCCCCCCTAATAACTCAAACATCCATCAAACCATATGATGGATGGAGTAAAAAGCAATACAACAAATATACTCAAGCAATAAACCATACAAGCAATTAAAAAAATAATTCAACTATGAGCAAGCTAAGATTGAGTAAAGGAACATACCACATAAATGAGCTCAAGAGGTTACCTCTAATAGCTCTCCAAAACAAGATTTTGTAACTTTCTTCCTCAAGCAAACCTCAAGCTTCAAATTTCTCAAGCACCAAGCCAAAGCTCCAAAAAGAAGAACCAACCCCCCAAAAAAAAGAAGAAGAAGAAGAAGAAGAAGAAGTCCCTCACTATTCCCATGGATGGGAATTTGAAGAGGAGAAAGCAAACATCCTCACAAATGAGGGGGTGACATGTGTCACCCCTCTCCCTCAACAAGGTCAAAGATGCCAAAACAAAAGAGAGAAAGGGTAAAATTATCTTTTTTCCCTCTTCTCCCAAATTCCCTAAAATGTTAGCAAGACAAAATAAGAGCAACTTTTAATAAACACTCAAATCCACATATCTTACATGGATGTGACCAAACAAGAGGTAAAAAGGGAGGGAAAACTCCCTCGAGCCTTGAAAATAATCCCCCCCTACCCATTAGGTAGGGTCCAAGGGCTCATTTTTGTGTTCTGGAAAACTCCCAAGCTACAAAGGGGTCCCCAAAAATGCCCAAAATACCCTAATTTCGGGTTTTGCATTTTTGGCACATGTGACCCTAAACCCTTGTGATTAAGTGACACATTAAACATAATCAACAATTTAAATAAAGAGGAGTTATTAACTCCCAAAACAAGATTACATCATAACCAACTACCCTAACCAAAATTAATAATTCAAAGTACAATACATTACATACATTGGGGTCACTCATAGTGCCCAAAATAAAAATCACCTATACTAAGGCTTCGCACAAAGAACATGGCTAGGACTTAGCCCATGGGATGCTTGTTCAAGATTGTGTAGCTAGTCTGAATCCGATGTTCTCCTATGACCTGTCACCTACACACTCATTGCACACATTAACCGCATCTGTCCAATACAAGAGTAAACTAGCTTCTCACTAAGCGAATAGATTCAAACATGTAAATTAATGATATCACCATCATCAATGTGGAATGCAAAATCTCACACAATTCGTCGTATGTTAGGTATTACAATACATATCATGTCATATCACCATGTCATCATGCATCATTATCAACAAAACGAATACGTTACAAAATCAAGGTATGTGTCTAAACTATTTATCCAACATGTATCAATTTGACCCAAATCACAAAGCAAAGTGTTAGTGTCCACAATATCAAATAAAAGGTGTCAACCTACTAATCTAGTTAAATTAGCGCTACGCGCTCCAAATCACCATACGTGTTCAAGAAAGCAAACCAACATATCCAAAATCCATAACTGTGGTTTAAGAATTCAGCAGATCATAGAGGCTAGAAAAAGGTGGGCACTACATCCCCCTCTCCTAAAATTAGACTTCCTCCGGGAAGTCACTGGAAGAGCTAGGGATAAGATTTTACTGGATATCACATCGTAGTGCGAGTACTACATTAAGGTCATTTTTAAAGGAATTTAACATATTATTTATTTTTTATTTTTATTTTTGTCTTAACAACATGTCTTTTGAAAAGGGTAACTAGGTCCAAGAAGAAGTATAATTCAAATAGGGTAGTACTAACCAAAGGGGAGTGTATAAACCAAATTTCATTTTCCTCATCATCTATCTTTCCTAGAAGGGTCGAAATAAGAGGATATACAACATAAGGTCACAAACGATGGATGAGCGACGGAAACATAAATGTTGTTTCAAAATACATTTAAAAGTTTTTGAATATTAATTGCATACTAGAACACTTAAGGAAACTATCCAAGGTGTCACAATTACCACACAATGAGAAAGAAAAGGTTTCCAAGCTCTGTGTGTTTTCATCTCCTAAATCATCCTTACTCTATCTTTTGAAAAAGGAAGGTTCACATGTCTTTTTAACATAGTTCAATAATCAACATTATTCACTAAGGTCAAGGAAGAATATTCCCATACTACCAAACATAGTTAAAGGGGTTGTCTTAATTTGGTCATTATTTATTTGTTTACTTATTTATTTTCGTTTGCTAAATGATTGTAAGAAAATAAAATTAAATTTGTGGGTGGAATATATAGTCCACTACTAGGTTAGAATTAGCTTTCTAATTTGTTTTCCAAGGTTTCATAGCATGTACTGTTTATAAAACATTCCTATTCCGAGCCAAGATTGCTTTAGAAGTCTCATAAACGAAAATAAATTTATTATGGTTTGTAACTTGGTTTACATGAGTTCTCATTATGACAAGGCAATTTTAGAAATTTCTACGCCCCAAACAAGACGTAACTTCTTAATGAAACAACAAACCAAAATTTTCCAGTTCAATACGATATAAGAAAAGTTTTACTTAAATTTATCATTTCTTAATTACTATAATCACAAGAAATCATGAATGAGTTGCGCAAAAACAAAATCCATTTAAAGAGAGTGTTTACTAAATCATATCAACATACTTTATCAAAATTTACAAAATACCAACATGATGGGATGCAAAAAAAACTTTTCCGTCCATACTTTCCTCAAGCATGCAAAAGTTAAACACTCATTTTCCTTTAATGAAAGGTAAGGTCTAGTTCTTTCAAGATTTCTGACTTACGTTAACTTTTACTTAACAATTATTTGGTCGAAAATTTGGCCCATTCGCAAGGTCACAAATAAATATAATTACACTTATTAACAAGGGTGAAATTCGTATTACACAAAGAAATTTGAATTACGCCACCCTATTTGAGTGGTGATAAAAAAAAATAGAACCATGTTTTCAAGAGGACCCCAGCCTAAGTTCAATTTATCTATATACATATATTTTAAAAGTAGTGTTTATGCTGATTACAAGGGACGTCTTTACCCACGGTAGATGGAAGGCTAGTTCGTCATTATTTTTAGTCCTTGTAATAAGGTCTCTCATCATTTACATTATAATAACATACTAAGAGTTCTTCTATGTGGATGAATCTTATAAAGAAGTTTCCTAAGAATCTAATTGGTCAGAGCATAACAGATTTGCGAGATCAACACAACCATTCTATCAATCAGGTTAACTCTCTCACCTAAAAATTTAGGAAGACAAACAATACCTAAGTTTCTTACAGACTTTCCAACATTAATTGAGTAAACCATATGAACATTCCAAGACAAATGTTAGTAACCAACGCCTATCACAACTGAAGCAATAATTTTAGAATCGCCACAAATTTTAGCTTTTTTTTTTTGAGGGGTAACCATGATTAACATTGTTTATCCAACCAACATTGCTTGATTATATATATAACAAGTTTTCCAAGATACAAAAAAATACAATATTCCATTACTGTTTATAAGGTAAGCGCTCACAATTGTGTTTTTTTAGATTTATATATAAATATATACACTTTTGTGGATTTTGAGACATTACTTTCACCCACAAAGGACCACATTACTTGCTTTTCTTTCACAATCAACACCATCATCGATACAACATAGTGCCTAACCACGAAAGTGTTCAACACTAAATTCATCTCATTTTATTTTCTTCCCAAGAGGGATACAATATCGTTGTTTATATTTATTATAGATATAAAAATTTTGCATGACCATTGGTCTTATAAGTCCACTAATTTGAGGTTTGAAAAGGGTGATTCCCTTATTTCTATACATAAGTAAAAAAAAATATAAACATGATCACTCATAACATTTTAAACCATCTTGAGGAGAGTTAAAATCATATGTGGAATCACTTAAGGTAATAAGGTCTTAACCATGTTGCCATGCAACAAAACTTAATAAGAGGTAATGGTATGAAAATAGGTTTATCAAGCTCCAAAAGGATTAAGAAAATTAACTAGATCATTTCCAAAGTTAACTCTAAAATTTATACCAAGAGCTTCGATAATAATTTTAAGTTGTGAAACTAGGTTTGTTTTATAATCGCACAATGAGTACTTACATTGCACAAAGAGGATAACTAGCCATGAAATATTAGTTCAAGCAACACCATCAAAAGGGAGAGACACTAACTTTCTTTCCTTTTATCATTTATGTGTTTAGAGAAGAGTTAGCAATTATTTTCATCCAATTATAATCAATTTTAAACCATAATTTTGAAGCGGAACACAACGAGGAACAAATGAACATTTGCTAAATTTCCTTATAAAAGGGTTGTAAAACTAAGGTTAGAAACATATAGAAACAATAGGAGTACGAAATTATTTCAACTTTCCATAGTAATGAAATATCAAAATGTGGAAGATTATTTTATCACATTGGGTGGTTCTATACAAGATGCAGACATTTAATTTACACCCCTACCAGAGGGGTTTCATTAGATCTAAAGAGGCTCCTCTAACACGACAGAAGATACTCCCAATAACAAAAGATCACTTAGTCAAGAAACAACCAATCAAATGTCATAACTAATTTTCCTATAACAAGGTTACAATTTCACATTCTTATTCGACCTACTTATTATTTTCGACACCAACAACTAGACCTTTGTCGGCTAGAAAGACATACCAAACCAAGATCGCTAGCAAAATAAAATGTCTTGTTGTACAAAGTTTATTTTGGGTCCTATCATTCAACCTAGAACACGTAGCTTAAAACAATAATCCATAATGTAACATGTTTCACTCCCAAATGTGTTCTAAGAAACCTATCTGTTTATAAAGACCTAATTTCATTGTTCCACGAACTAGAGAAAGAGGCTACTAAGGGATCCTGCCAGGACATGTACCCAACACCCACATGGTGAAACAAGGCTTTCAGTCAATTCTCTATTAAACAAAGAGTCAAACAAAACATACATTTCTAATTATTGGTGAATAGATTTCAAATAGGAAGCACTATCTCGAAGCCAGCTTATTATAGTTTTGCTATTGTATATCAACAGATTTATAGTGACAAAAGGCTACAAGGAAGGTCTTGAAAATAGGTAATCCCAATTCAAAAATGAGTTTTAACAGCTTGACTCTATTCTTCTATAAATAGAGAACCCGACGCAACTCACAAAATGAAAAACTGATGATCGAACTCTAGATATGGCATACTTTCCGGGGCTAAATAATGTTATTTACAAGTTTGTATTTTGAACAAAACATCTAGAGGCTTCTAAACACACTTGACAGACTAATTATCTATTTTCTCGAACCTAAACATTGCAACCACTCGACATGGAGAAATACTACAAGTTAGGAGCCAAAATTTTAAATTTCCTACTAACGCTCTTCGCTTTACAGGCCTAAAACGAAACGATTTTGCTCCAATTTTAAGTTGTTGTCCCAAACTAAATGCGATTAAAAGAGCTCAAAAAAATTATTTTATCTATATGATCAAAGGGTTTTAAAAGTTGATTTTAAAAGTTGATGCGGCTTCACAAGCTACTAGGAAACAAGATTACCCCATCCATTACTACTATGGAGAACAAAAGCCATTTTGCACGTCATCTAAACACGACATTGCTCTTCAGTTTTACTGATTATTTTAAACAAATGAAGTGAGCGCAATGTGCCTACCATCTATTGTCTTAGCAACATTTAATTCCATGCGGTTACTCCAGAGATACTTGCCCCATGGCACGGTTTAGCGGAAACGATTTTCAATTGTTTTACTTTTAATGTAATAAAAACTTTAATAACCAATTAAGTGTTTTACCCAGAGCGTCCGCGTGTGCGAACCTTGCTCTGATACCAAATGTAATGCCCCGTCCGGGACACCGAAAAAACCAGACCCAAACGTAGACTGAAAAATTTAGGGTATATAATATATATTTATTTTTTGAAGTGTGATTACTAACTAATACATAAACTAATGATACAAAACTGATGATTCCCGAAATTATTTATTTTAAACTAAATTGAACAACCAATTTCTCACCACTAGCCCGAAACAATTTTCATTTATTTAATTATTATTAGATTTATTAGGGACACCCCAAAATGAGTCTACACTCTTTTTTTTTTAGTTAATTAGATTTTCCCCTTATTATTTTATTTACCCACATGCACACCTACTTAAACTTTACTCTTTTTTCCATTCACATTTAAAAACACTTGGCTCCAAAAGAATGTAGGATTGATTGTGAGCCATAGGATAAAATCTATCTCAGCCCTAGATCTAAGTTGACCCTAAAAATGCCCTAAATTTTCCTTATCCTCTCCTTTTACCTTCATTTGAATTTATTTCTTTCTTTCATTTTCTCCTCTATTTTCCTTCCTCATCTTTTTTTTCTCCCAGTTTTGTGTTTCCTTTGATCTTATTGCAGGTTTGAATGGAAAAGATCTATGGAGTTAGCTCCTCTTATCTTGTAAAATCTGTGCTATGGCATTTCAGATTGTTAAAAATAGATCCTCCCTTATTATATATTTATATTTTATATTCGTTTTCATTTATTTAAATTTCATTTTGTTTATTTGTGCAAACCCTAACAGCCGCACTAGGCCGCAGGGTTTGAGGCAATAGCGGATCAGTCGGATGGGTAGAGAACAGCGTCCCAATGGCGGGTGTAGAGGAGGCTGTGTGAGGTGGGCCGCGGCAAGGGGGAAGGGCAGGAACGGCAGGGGGGCAGGGCGGCGGGCGTGTGGAAATGGCGGCGGGAGCAGGGGTAGCCGGGACAGCGGCTTGGAGGGGGAGGGCGTGCGGCAGCAGGTAGGAGCGGTGGACAGGGGGCGCAGTAGGGTGGGTTATCGGGGGGGCAGCGCCCCCACCGTGGGATCAGTCGATTGGCTGGGGGGGAGGGGGCCGACCCTCCCCCCATTTCAATTTTTATTTATTTTCTTATAAAATCTGTAGGCGCTGGGTGTGTAAATCGGGGGGGCCGAACCCCCCCCCCCCAAACATTATTAATATTATTTTTTTTTTAAATAACTGTGTTTAATCTAATTTTAGTCCCTTTAGTTTTTATATATATACTGTTTATGTATACAAATACACACATACACACATATATACATACACATATATCTAAATATATACATACATATATATATATATGACACACATATATTATAATACTTAATATTTCCTGAAACACATTGAGCTTAATGCATGTAGATTTACAATGTATTATAACTGTTAACTAAATGTAATATTATAATAGTATTTTGTATTTAAGTAAGAGGCTAAAAAATCAATTTATAAGTGATAGATTAACTGTATATTGGGTACATACATACTTTAATCCAAAGATCTCATCCTTGCACAGTGAAATAAAAGAAGATATCTAAAACTATGTTAATACAAAGATGAAGACTTCATCCTTGTAGCATTATTACCATTGGAAAGACAAATCAGTACAACTTTGCAAACTATTTAAACTAAGATTACAAGCCATTAAATCTTAAAATAAATGTAATCAGGAAGTCATATTTCCAAGCAGTAATATTCCAAGAAACTTATCAGTCAATAATAACATCATTTCAAAGGCTAGATTACAAGATTATTTCAAATACAAAGTTACTTCAATAATTACAATAGCATATGATTTGGTTTATAATGGAAGGAAAATAATGAAGCTTGAAGTTTATGCAAGAATTTCTAATCACCCAGGTTCAATCTTAAAAGGATGCCATAACAACTATACTTTCCTTTCAAAAAAAATTTGCAATGGCATCCATTTCCTGATTGAACATAGATACATCAGCTTACTAGATGTAACAACATTGTTTTCCAAAGCTTGAGCTCTCAACCATCAACCATGATTCAAGAATGGTAATTAAAAACATTTGGGGAACTTTCACAGTTCTCTTTCCACGAACTGAAACAATATTCCAATGGAATGACTTGTAAACCATCATTGCAAACTTTACAAGAATTTCAAGTTTTCAAGAGCTGCAAATTTCCAAGACAAGAAGGAGTCAGAAAAAGAACATGTCACCAGAAGATACTCCAGCACACTTCAAGAACAAGTCACCAACTCCAACTTCAAATTCACGAGCCTTTGGGAAATACAACCAAGGAGAACAAGGCTTGTTTAACCACCCAACCTTTAGGCATCATTACATGCCTTTCCAAGGGTTGGAAGACATGCTAGCCTCCCCCAAGCCCATGGGAGAGAGAGCTAGCTTCCACAACTTGTGCACAAGATTTTTAGGGAGACAAACACCACAATACACTCACAAACAAGACCAAACCATGCATGAAGGAAAAATACAACATTGAGCAATAAAAGAAAAGAGGAGAAACCATATTCATCCTCTAAATTTGGGGAAGAGAAGATGAGATACCCGAAAGTGACATAAGGTGTGTTCTAACAAAAGAATGCACACATTAAACTTCCTTCTCCACCTTATTTCTCCGAAGTCAACAAGATCCTCCTTATTTCTCCACCCATTCTCCCAAATCCTTCTTGGGAGGATTTTCAAACCCCTTGGGTTTCCTCTCCAAGAATGGGAAAGGGGTTCAAACCAAATGAACCCCTTACCCACCTCAAACCATATGAGGGGAGTAAAGAAACCGACATGGCTTGCCCATCAAGCCATGAGGTTTGAGAGGGAAAATCCCTCTCTCTTCCCCCAAATAACTCAAACATCCATCAAGCCATATGATGGATGGAGTAAAACAATACACAAATATACTCAAGCAACAAAACAATACAAGCAACTAAACAAATATATCAACTATGAGCAAGCTAAGATTTAGCAAAGGAACATACCATATAAATGAGCTCAAGAGGTTACCTCTAATAGCTCTCTAAAACAAGATTTTGCAACTTTCTTCCTCAAGCAATCCTCAAGCTCCAAATTTCTCAAGCACCAAGCCAAAACTCCAAGAAAAGAAGAACCACCAAAAAAAGGAAGAAGAAAAGAAGAAGAAGCCCTCACCTATTCCCATGGATGGGAATTTGAAGAGGAGAAAGCAAGCATCCTCACAAATGAGGGGGTGACATGTGTCACCCCTCTCCCTCATCAAGGTCAAAGATGCTAAAACAAAAGAGAGAAAGGGTAAAATTATCTTTTTACCCTTTTCTCCCACATTCCCTAAAATGTTAGCAAGACAAAATAAGAGCAACTTTTGATAAATACACAAATCCACATCCCTTACATGGATGTGACCAAACAAGTGGTAAAAAGGGAGGGAAAACTCCCTCAAGCCTTGAAAATAAGCCCCCCTACCCATTAGGTAGGGTCCAAGGGCTCATTTTTGTGTTGGGGGAACTCCCAAGCTATAAAGGGACCCCCAAAAATGCCCAAAATACCCTAATTTCGGGTTTTGCATTTTTGGCACAAGGGTAGAGGGTGTGGGGACCACCCAAGGGTCTCACATGTGACCCTAACCCCTTGTGCTTAAGTGACACATTAAACATAATCAACAAATTAAAAGAAAGAGGAGTTATTAACTCCCAAAACAAGTTTACATCATAACCAACTACCCTAACCAAAATTAATAAAACAAAACACAATACATTACATACATTGGGGTCACTCATAGTGCCCAAAATAATAATCACCTATACTAAGGCTTCACACAAAGAACATGGCTAGGACTCAGCCCGTGGGCTGCTTGTGCAAGATTGTGTAGCTAGTCTGAATCCCACGTTCTCCTATGACCTGTCACCTGCACACTCATTGCACACATTAACCGCATCTGTCCAATACAAGAGTAAACTAGCTGCTTACTAAGCGAATAGATTCAAACATGTAAATTAATGATATCACCATCATCAATGTGGAATGCACAATCTCACACAATTCGTCGTATGTTAGGTATTACAATACATATCATGTCATATCACCATGTCATCATGTATCCTCATCAGCAAAACAAATACGTTACAAAATCAAGGTATGTGACTAACTAATTATCCAACATGTATCAATTTGACCTAAATCACATAGAAAAGTGTTAGTGTCCACAACATCAAATAAAAGGTGTTAACCTACTAATCTAGTTAAATTAGCGCTACGCGCTCCAAAACACCATACGTGTTCAAGAAAGCAAACCAACATATCCAAACTCCATAACTGTGGTTTAAGAATTCAGCAGATCATAGAGGCTAGAAAAAGGTGGGCACTACACACTCTTTGAAAATAAAATGTTGTCTAGTTAGTTCTCATGTCATCATAACAAGCATGTTCTCACATATGATCCTATTAATTTCTAGAGCATTATAGACTAGTCAAAATTCCATGCATCACATTGATGTTGTTTTAGAAAAATATTATATTTTTAAATGATATTAATTTAATTATAATGTTGAAAATGTATATTTGATAATTTATTTTATTTTATTACAATTTAGGTATACTTGTTTAGATCTGCCTAGCTAAATAATATAATATTTTTAAATTGCTTGTGTAGATGTGATCAAAATTCATTTATAATAATTACAAATCAAATTAGACTTTGACACACATTATATGTTGCATATAATCTATGATAAAAAAAAGCTATTTTTTGTGCATGTAATTATTTGTTATATCTCGACCAAAAGGCCACGAAACCAAATTATGTGTTGACAATATTTGCATACAATTGTTGAGTAGATGGCTTGACATACCAATTGAGGTTAGGCCAGTTACAAAAGGCACTAATTATCTTCTATTTAGGTTAGGTCAATTATAAGAGTTACTATCTTCAATTCAATCCAAAATCCTCAATACTCCCACTATATCTTTAATTCAATCCAAAATCTTCAATTTCATCAGAGTTATGTTTTCCTTGCTAGAACAAAACAATTTTATAAAATTGATTACATGAATGAAAAATTCACTGATTGTTTTAATTTGTAAATTGAGTGTAAGTATTAGACTCTCCTCATAGTTAAAAACAAAGAAATCATATATTCTTTAAAAATTTACTACAAACAAAAAGCCACCATATTATGGGGTCACAAAGGATAACATGGAAATTAGAAAATAGATATCCCACCATGTGGTGATAAAGGATAAAATCGATTTTGAAAAATTAGATATGCCTATCCACAAGAAAAACTTCACGAAAAAAGACAAATAACAAAAACAAATTCCATTACGGTTAGCTTAGTGTCCAAGAATGAGATATTTTTCTACATTTTTATAATGTTTTTTATGCAGTGGCTCATCCTTGTATGGGATGGAGCAAGAAAATTCTCTTTGAGATCTTAAATTTCCTTCTAGATATCGCCCCCTTTGAAAACATATTAGATTTCAATAGCAGTAATCACATATATACTAGGACCTAATAACTCCTTCATTGATTCCATGGGATGATCCACCATGAATATATGGTTTGAGGACTCACATTTTTGGCATTTTTGACATAAGAACCACCACTTCCTACTTAGTTTTATTAGGGTGATACCATCTCATTATGGATTCCACCTTACTTTTAAGGTGTCCAACCATAATGAGAAGGAAATAGTATCAAAGGAGGAGGCCACAATGTTAAATGTTGTGTTTTGGGTGGCATTTTAGCTATGTCGAATGTCTAGAAGCTCAAATGAAATAGGTGAGGGGTTCCTAAAATTCAGGGACTGATATAACATGGAGATTATTAAGCCATATCTAAATGTTTTAGATTTTCCACAAATATTTAGGTATGGCTTAAAAATGGTAAGCTTTTTGATGAGGCTCCTTCCATAAGATCACCTAATGAACATATTAGTCCTATAGTGAAAAAAAAAATGGTAATCTCTCTAATGAGGATAGGATGATGCGGAAGATGGTAAAGATATACTACCCAGTGGAATCACTCAATGTCTTCCCAAGTGGTACAAGTATGCTATGAGATGAAAAATTGGAAAATAAACTACCCACTGGAACCACTCAACGTCTTAACTTCAAGTGACAACATTTTTGTAACGCTCGGTAGGACCATTTTAATGATATTTACATCATCTTCAATAAGATTGGTGTGTGTCTTGGTGATATCCAGCCTTTGGAGGCATCATTTCAACACATTTGGTGACTCCACTGATCCAAAAACCCATTTCTCTCATTTGTAGACCATTTCCATTCTTCCATCTCCTTACTTTCATAAAGTTGTGCAATCATGACTTCATTTCCTCATTGGGATCCTCATTTTTTAGCAATATCATTCCCCTCCACCTCCATGTTTCCAAAATATCCCTCTTGATTAGATATATGAGTCTTATTATGATGAAATGCATATGATCCAACCCACGCTAACCCATATGGTTATCATATAACCATGATGTTTTTCAAGAATAGGGGCATGCAGAAAATGGGGGCATTTTCATGTCTGATGATGATCTCCATATGTGGGTCCAAAATAAAAAAGGAAACCATGCTAAAGGAAAAGGTAACATGTGAAATCAAGGAAACTATAATTGGTTTTAGGGATCCATTTCCATGGGGTGGTCTTCTACCGAGGTGATATAAACCTCAACATAAGCTAGACATAATGGTTGAATCCTCAAATCAGATATAAGAGTGGAATGAGTTAATGGAAGATTATCGATCTAGTTATAGGGAATATTGTCAATGGGGAAATACTACACTACCATCATATAGCTCTCTCATTCCTTATTTTTCAACATGCACCATCTTAGGTAAAGAATCATATCCCTAGCTTCCTTAAATCTCTTCTTGCTAGTCATCCTCCTTTGCACCTAAGGATATCACACCTCCTCCATCATTCAAATTCCTGCAAAATCATTCAAAATCTCATTCCTTTCCCCCTTGATGAGCTTCATGATTAAAAAAACTTGGGAGGGTAGTCAACTAAAGATCTAAACAAAAAATATCAACTGTAGAGTTTCAAGGTTTAGAGCTAGGAGTTTGATTTCAATTAGGTTCTTCACCAAGAACCTAACAGTCAACCCCTTGCAAATGCATCAAAATCAATTTGAGGTCATCTTGATTATTGTTAATAATGGGATATCTATTGAAGAATGAACTGACTTTGAAAGCATGGATGAAGAAATACCCCAACCTTTTCAAGAAATTCTTGTTTTTTTTCGTAACAAATCTACAATGGTAGATGAATTGGCTAAGCTCAAAAAGGAGGAGGTCAAGGTTGAAGAGCACAAGAATATGGAGGAAAATTAAGATTCTAATGCTTTAACAACACAAGAGATAACTGAGAGCTTCTTGTTATATTTTGAAGATGAATATGTTGATCAATTTTTTCCCTCATTCATAGCATCAAGTCTAGAGGTGATCCCCAAGGAGAAGAAGGTAGATGATGAAATCATACATGACGATCGGTTTGATCTTCATGTTGAGGAGGATGATGCTTTTGAGTTGTCAAACTTCTTATTTGAAGCCACGAAGGATAAAAATGAGCCCAATGTTTAATCAGATCTTGATATCAAGGGCAAACAAATGAAGACAAGTTTAAACAACTTGTAAACCCTCTCCTTTATGAGGAAAATGTGCTAGATAGCTCCATTCATGGGGCTGAATTGGGAAAATATGGGAGAATAAGAAAAATCATTCTAATGGATCTTCGATTTGGATGTCCAATCAAACATATAGCTAAATCATAGCCAAGAAGATAGTTTCCCCCAGTCATGTTCACTTTAGAGCATGAGGAATATTTTCAAAGCACCAAATGTCATCCAAAGAATGCTCTGCCCTTAACCTATTGCTTGTATTAGGATATGAGTAGCCAACTTGTGGCTTACCATATCATTTTATTATATCATTTATAATTTCTCATGCTTAATAGGTCGGCCTGGGTGATGGCCATAACATATGAATAGTATATATAGAGGATTGTAAGTAGTAGTTCATTATCATTTGAGCATTTGAGTCTTATTATATGGTTTGGAGGTTGCCCCCTCGAAGTGGCGAAGCTATTACAATTACATATTGAGATCATTATTCTGAAATATTGTGTTATTTGGTGTTATATTGTTGCTCATAATCTGAATTATACTAGTAATTTCATTACAAGTGGTATCAGAGCTGCGATCTGGGCCAAAATTAGGGCAAAAACCCTAATTTTTTGTTTCCGCAATATATTTTGAACCAGAGTGAATTGGTAGGATATATTTTTACCAGAGTTGCAAAACATTTCAAGTAAGGTTCCCTGAAAATTTTAGACTTTTTTTATTTATTTTTCACAAGTTATTACAAATTTAGGTTTTTTAATAAAATCGCTCCCTAGGGTGCAAATTGTGGAATTTTTTCAAGTTCTTTACATTTTCGAAAAGCTCTCAAAAAAATAGTATTAGTATATTCTCTGTGTTTTTTCCTGTTTGGCCGAATTTGTATTGAAACCCTAAACCCTAAGGTTTGATATCATGGCGGGCCTTCCACAAGAGCAAAAAAGAATCTGGTTACTCCAGGTAAAACCCCAAATAAAGATGGGATAGTGATTGAAGAGATGGATTCAGAAGGGGTAAATACAAATTCCTTAGCACTAGGGTTTACTTCAGTTGATCATAAGGTGAGCCAACTTGAGTATGAGCTACGAAATGTATAATCTGAGATGGCCTCTAAAGGAGACATAGCCCAAATCAATCATCGGTTGGATGATATCATGCAACATGTAAAGGGTAAACAGTATGGCCCAAATCCATCCCATATCAACCAAGGAGGATCTTCAATTCAAAATCATGGACAAAATAACCATGTTGGATCAATTTTCCAGCCCAATCAGAATCCAACTTATTCGCAACCACAGAACATGATGCCGAAAGTGGATATGCGCAAATTTGATGGTAAAGATCCCCTGAATTGGATAAATCAAATGGAGAACTTCTTTGAGCTACATCAAACACCATCAGGACAAAAGGTGACTTTGGCATCCCTGTATCTTGAACCAAACCAATTCGTTTGGTATCGATGGTTATGTGCTCAGAGGCAGAAGAATGGTCTTGGTGTCACTTGGATAATTTTTACCGAGGAGTTGCAATTGCACTATAGTTCCAGTGTTTCAGAGAACTACTTTAGTCAATTAGCAAAGTTACGAAAAATAGGATTAGTCAAAGATTATGTGCATCAATTCCAGAACCTATCCTTAAGGGTGGAGAATATACCAGAAGAGAATCTGAATGACCTATTTCTTGGGGGTCTTAAGGACCACATCAAGCATGAGGTACGTATGTTTAATCCACTCAAGCTTTCTGATTCTATTATCATGGCACGTCGAGCAGAGGAAAAATTTATTTGTAGTAGGAGGCCACCTTTCATTAACACCAAAGACCGTAGTATCTCTTCCCCTTCATTTTCTAGGCCAATTAGACTGACTCCTCAACAAATGGAAGAAAAGAGAGAAAAAGGATTATGCTTTAACTGTGATAGAAAATATGGACTGGGACACAAATGTGTTGAGAAGAAGTTGTTCTATATTGACGGAGGTAATGAGGATGATGAGGATGCTGAAATTATAGGAGAGGTTGAGGAACTAGTAGAAGAGGAAGTAGAGGATCACCAACCTACAATTTCTTGCCATGCATTGTCAGGTATTAGTACTCCTCAAACACTCAAGGTTATTGGCTATCTCAAAAAATAGAAGGTGACAGTGTTGATTGACTCGGGGAGTACTCATAACTTCATAAATAGTAAGTTAGCTGCCCACCTCAATTGTTTTATTTACCCAGCTCTAGAAATGCAAGTTATGATTGCGGATGGTGGGACAGTCAAGTGCACAGGAAAATGCCATAGTATCAAGCTTTCCATGGGAGACTACATGTTAGACTCACCTATGTTTGCTATTTCTATGGGAGGGGTAGATATTGTTTTGGGTGTCCAATGGCTCACAACCTTAGGTACTATAGAGATGAATTTCCAAGAATTGTTCATGCGATTTCATTCAGATGGAAGGACAATACAATTGAATGGGATGGTAGCTAAGTCTCCATAGATTATTAGCTCTCATCAGATGCAGAAGGTTCTCAGAAAAGGAGTAGATGGATTTATAGCAAAGTTATTTTCCATAGAAGTACAAAATATAGAGTCTTCAATGCCACCCGATCTTCAAAAGATTGTTGATGCTCACTCATCTATTTTTTATGCAATTCCAAAGGGACTACCACCAGTTAGGGATCATGATCATGCCATTCAGTTGATTCCAGGGAGCCAAACACCTAACATCAGACCATACAGATACCCATATTCCCATAAAAGTGAGATCAAGAAAATGGTTCAGGAAATGTTGAAGGCAAGTATCATCAGGCCTAGCTAGAGTGCCTATTCTTCCCTAGTGGTCATGGTACGTAAGAAGGATGAAACATGGAGGATGTGTTCAGATTACTGAGAAATCAACAAGTATACCATCAAAGATAAGTTTCCTATTCTAGTAATTGATAAATTATGGAGGGGTATTTACTTGATGAATTGCTCTGATGGTGCTATTTATTTCACAAAATTAGATCTCAGACCGTTCGGGGTACCATCAAATATTGGGCCCAACTGAGAATGGAACCCTAGAATAAACGAGGAAGATGTTGTCGAGACTTGAACCATCAACGGTTTGGTCGCTCTGATACTTCAAAGAAAGAATATTACACTAAAACAGCTTTGTCATAGGGCCATTATGAGTTTTTGGTAATGCCTTTTGGTCTTACAAATACGCAATATGTAACCAAGCCGCCTTCAACCTTTCAAAGCTTGTCTTATGAAATGAACAGGCCACTGTTTTCAAGCCATTTTTAAGAAAATTTGTATTAGTTTTCTTTGATGACATATTGATTTACAGTAAGACATGGGAAGAACACTTACAACATGTAAATAAAGTGTTGGAAGTTTTGGAGAAACATACTCTCTATGCAAATCCATCTAAATGTTCTTTTGGTGTACAAGAGATAGAGTACTTGGGTCACATTGTATCCCATGAAGGCGTCAAATTTGATCCTCAGAAGATAAAAGCTATGGTGGAATGGCCAAGACCCAAAACTCTCAAAAATCTTCGTGGGTTCCTAGGACTAACAGGGTACTACAGAAGATTTATGCGGGGATATGGTAGAATAGCAACCCCACTCACTGCATTTCTAAAGAAGGATTCCTTCCATTAGATAGACTTAGCCACTAAATCCTTTGAGAAGTTGAAGGAAGCCTTGTGCAGCACCCCAGTTTTGGCTACTCCCAACTTCTCAAAAACCTTCATTGTTGAATGTGACACTTCAGGATCAGGATTGGGAGCAGTTCTAATGCAAGAAGGAAGACCAATTGCATTTGAGATTCACCAATTCAAAGGAAAATATCTTCTCAAAATGGTCTATGAGAAAGAAATGATGGCTATTCTTCATGCGGTCAAGCAATGGAGGCCCTATCTCATGGGTAGACACTTTAAGGTAAAAACTGATCATGATAGTCTCAAATACTTTTTGGAGCAAAGGTTATCATCTGAGGAACAACAAAAGTGGGTAACAAAAATGTTGGGTTATGATTTTGAAATCATATACAAAAAGGGTAAAGAAAATGTAGTAGTTGATGCATTGTCCAGAATGGATACATCCGCAGATGCCTTACTATGTGGAATGTCCATGTTGACGGCCGATTCGGGTGGATGAAGCAAGATTGGAATGGGATCAAGACAAGTGATACACAATCTCTAATATAAAATATCAAGCAAGGATCTATGACATCTAAAAAATTTGAGTGGAAAGGTAATGCGCTATGGTACAAGGACAAGTTATACTTGAGTAAAGATTCTGAGTTGAAGCATAAGATTCTTACAGAGCTACATGCCTCGCCTATTAGAGGACACTCTAGTTTTTTGAAGACATATCATAGAATAAAAAGAGAATTATTTTGGGAAGGACTCAAGGGGATGTACAAAATTTTGTATCAGAGTGTTTAGTGTGCCAATAGAACAAAGGGGAAACAATTAAGACACCAGGTCTGTTGCAACCCTTACCAATTCCTAGCCAGAGATGGGAGGAGGTCTCCATGGATTTCATCACTGGATTGCCTTGTTTAGAGGGTAAGAATGTTATTTTCATGATTTTGGATAGGCTCACAAAATATGCCCATTTTTGTGCCCTATCACATCCATTTGTAACTAGTACAGTCACAGACTATTTTTTTGGAGACAGTTCAAAGGCTACATGGAACCCCAAAGATAATTGTAAGTGATCGTGATCCTATTTTCACAAGTAATTTTTGGACAGAATTATTTTCATGTTTGGGTACTCAGCTAGCTCACAGTTCATCTTATCATCCTCAAACTGATGGGCAAATGGAAGTGGTCAACAAATTCTTAGAGGGGTATCTACGTTGTTTTGTATCAGATAAGTAGGAAAGATGGATTAAATGGCTACCACTTGCAAAATGGTGGTATAACACATCTTTTCATACCTCTTCTCAAATGACCCCATTTTTAGCATTATATGGTTACCATCCACCTTCTATCACTTCCTCCTTGAGGGTGCAAACTAAGGTCAGAGATGTTGAGGAACACATTCAACATCAACAACAGGTTTTGGCTAGTTTGAAGGAGAATTTAGCATTAGCACAAAACAGGATGAAACAACAAGAAGATCAACATCGTAGTGAAAGACATTTTGAAATTGGTGATTGGGTTTTTGTACGTCTCCAGCCTTACAAACAGATGTCTCTAAAGCAATAAAAAAAAGGAAAACAAACTTGCTCCTAAATACTATGGCCCTTATCAGGTTCTACAGAAAATTGGCAGTGTTGCTTATAAACTAGAGTTGCCTCCATCTTCACACATACACCCAGTATTCCATGTTTCATGCCTGAAGAAGGTTATTGGATAGAAATTTGAAGCCCAGACAGAGTTACTAGAACTTGACGAGGAAGGAAGAATCATTTTGGAGCCAGAGAAGATTCTGCAAACACGTACTAAGAGGCTGAGAACCATAGACATTAAGGAATATCTGATCAAGTGGAAGAATTTGAGCATAGAAGATGCCACCTGGGAGGATGAAGGTTTTCTGCAGCAACATCCAGGATTATTCAACATTGAGGACAATGTTGGTTTGAAGGGGAAGGGCATGCTATGCCCTTAACCTATTGCTTGTATTAGGATATGAGTAGTCGACTTGTGGCTTACCATATCATTTTATTATATCATTTATACTTTCTCATGCTTAATAGGTCGGCCTGGGTGATGGCCATAACATATGAATAGCATGTATAGAGGATTTTAGGTAGTATTTCATTATCATTTGAGCATTTGAGTCTTATTATATGGTTTGTAGGTTGCCCCCTCAAAGTGGCGAAGCTATTACAATTGCATATTGAGATCATTATTCTGAAATATTGTGTTATTTGGTGTTATATTGCTGCTCATAATTTGAATTATACTAGTAATTTCATTACAAAGAACCTGTCCAAACCAAATGTAGAACAACTAGAGCAGGTTTTTTTTCTTTTTGAGGATGATACTTTGAGCAAAAAGGGAGTGTGGGTCATGTTTTCACTTCCACAACTTTATCTAGTTGCAAAAATGATCTCATGGCCATATTATTTAGGGAAGGGAAGTTACTTTTCCTGGTCAATATTTGGATTTGTTTAGCTTTATTTACTTTTGGTTAAAGTGGGAGTAGTTTATGTTTTGTTTTGCTTAATTTATCTACACACTCTGCATGTTTCCATTTGGATCATGTATGGTTTCTCTTTTATACATAGTTTATGTGAGCCTCTTTGTAGTTGTACATAGTCTAGATCATTCACCTTCATGGGCAGAGAATCAATAGATTTATGCAGCAATTTATACATAGTGGTATTCTTTCAAAGCTCTAAGGATCAGTTTCAAAACAATGTCAAGTTCAGTGCCTCATACAAATTCAAGGTGATTTTTAAAATTTTGGGATTATTTTCAAGATGTATGCTTGACTCCATGCCCAATGGATATGTTGGGATATTGATCAATTCATCTAGCAAGAAGATGTCCCCTGAAATTCACCAAACACTTTTCCAAAACAACACCCATTCTTTTTTTACAACTTCATTTAAGTTGATGACCTAGGCACTTTTTGTTTGAAAAGTTGAGAAAATCAAGAATTTAGTGTTTCGTAGAAATTTGGAACTTAGTGTTCCACATGTTTACCTAAGCCACGTAACAAAGGATAAGTACTTTGTGACATTATGGGGATAAGAAAATCAATCCATGGAAATAAAAAATTTAGTGTTCTTCAGAAATGAAAACTTAGTGTTCCACAGAAGTTCAAAAATTAGTCTTTCATGGAAGTTTAAAAGTTAGTATTTCGCATAATTTCAAAAGTTAGTCTTCTGCAGAAGTTGAAAAGAATTTTTTCGGGGAAAAAATGGAGAAACTTAGTGTTCCGCAGAAATTTAAAAAGTTAGTTTTCTGCAGAAGTGAAAATTTAGTGTTTTGTGGAAGTGAAAAACTCTGTGTTCTGTGAAAGTTCAAAAGTTAGTCTTCCGCAGAATTTAAAAAGAAGTGTTCCGTAAAGTTCAAAAAAGTGTAACATTCTACGGGTTTTCCTAACCCATATAACAAAGAAAATTTTTACAACAAAGGATGTCGCGGAACTAGGAAAAAGAGCCACTCCACACCATGAAGTAGTAGGAAGAGTGTTAAGCATGGGAATGTTAGAAAACTTGAGCATTGAAGAAAGTAAGGAAAGTCACACAAGGTACAAAAGCCATGAAATAAAGGAAATTACATGTACCAAAGAAAACCCGTGGAACAATGAAGCGATTGTTTGCGGAACAAGGAAAGTTAAAATCCGCGTGACAAAGGAGTTATGAAAAAGATTTGGAAACCGCAGAAAAGATGGTGGGAGACGAAGTAAAGAGAAATCTTAAATAGAATACTCGTGGTATAAATAGAGGCCACAAAAAGCAAAGGTATGATCGCAGATCAAGAGAATAAATCAAACAAGTCTGTGGATCATGTGAAAGCTTCTAAATGCTACAAAATACCATGGAGATACAAACAAGGTCGTGGATCACAATAGAGACGATAAAAAATCATGAAGGATAGAAAAAAGGATAACAAATCATTTTAAATCCATGGCTTGTTACAAATCCACCCCAACTCAATTCAACAGTGTGAACTAGTTCCAACCACCAACATTAAATCCTGCATGACAAAGTCCACATCCTCATATGATCTAATGGTGTGCAATCAGAGCAATGTTAGACACCCATGCTTTCCTGCAAGTATTAAGTCGCAAATGGTCCTTGGTGGGTGGCGAGTGGTTGATCTTCTTCATATCGTGCGATCTTATCTTCTCTGTCACTCTTGTTTTCTTTCTCTATAACAAGAAACTTAGTTTCAATTGTAAAAAATCATCTCCTGACTTCAAATTCACCATGTCAAAATGGAGACTGAGATTTCATGAGTTGCATACCTTTGATGTAGTTACATGTAATGTTCTCAATGCCCTTCTCCACTAATGTGATAGATTGTGTATATATTTTATCAATATATGCAGAGGGATCCCCTTTCTTTTCTGGCACCATCGTCATTCCCTTAGCTTAGTTTCATTTCATATATTCCTCCTTCCCCTTTTTCCTTGCAATTTGTAGCTTAGCTTATGAGTAGTGTTAGCATTAGGATAGATAGGTAGAGGAAGTCGGCCTTCTCTAGAGGTTGATCTCATACAATCAAGTCACACATTGAGAGATCATCCCATGTTTCACTGAAGTGTTGAGCTTGGTCTCAGCAAAGGGTGCAACTTCAAGTGACAAAAATTTTCAAAACGAGGCTTTGAATTTTTTCAAGGAAATGTCTCGAGAAATTGTTATCTCATGGAGAAACTCATTATTAAATAGACACAAAATGGGTATTTAATTGTAGGAAAATCTTTGCATTCTACAACCACTTTTATAGGGATAAGTAGGAAAATCTTTTCATTCTACAACCACTCTTATAGGGATAAAAGAAATAAAGGAGTATATATTTAAGATCAAATACTTAACATACATGATTTTTATGGGGGGAGAATATATTTAACAAACATCATAATTCGGAGAAGATATTCCTCACAAAACATGAACTATAAACTCATTTATATAGATGAAATTGAAATTTGGCTTGCAAGGATCCATTTCAACTTTAGAGCATGATGATGAGAATGAAAGTGTTACTTCTACCTATAATTGTACCTACACCTTGTTCTCTCCTCCTGCACTGTTGGAGTTGGAGTAGCGTGTAAGGATGGTGATCAAAAGATTCTCCTGTGTGTTATTTGAAATGTTCATCGGTTTTTGAACAAGCTCCCTAAAGTAGTTTGTGTCTTCTTCCATAAAAGTTGTCAGGGAAGCAACCTATTGGGTTTTTGGAGCATGATCAAAACATTTGGTTTTCTCCTTCTCTATGTCCATTTCCATACTCATGCAACAAAAATGATATGGGAATCCTGGACACTAGTCTTCCCTTTCATCATTGCACTGGGAACAGAGTCATATTTAAGCTCATTTGGTTGGTAGCCCTTCCACTATACAATCCTCGAGGAGGGGTCTAAAATGAATCGAATTGTATCTGTTGGCTAGACAATCAATGACAAGGTTAAAAGCAATTGTTTAGAGAGTTGAGAGGAGTTCAAGTTATATATAATTTTATTCATTACGATTGAATCCACAAACCTTGTTCTAGCTAAAGCGTACGCCTTGCAATGATGAGTCGTAGAAGGTGAGAATGTGTTAGGTTGCACACATGAGATAACAAAGTATACCCTCAAACCTTGCTCTCGATGACATCATCAAGCCTATTTGCGCATATGCAGTTAAACATACAAACGTTGCCCATTATAAAAATTAAGTTAATTGTTGCAATTTGATTGGAGGATTGTTCAAAACTGTCTTTTCTTAGTCAGAAATAAAATGTAAAGGACAAGACTTTCAACAACCTCACCAAAGACTTCAGTTGCACCCTACTCCACAGGGAAATCACGTACGGTAGAGCACTTTCGGTAATTTTTACCTCTTCATGTGCGTACCCTATGTGTTGCGTTGCATGCAAGGTTTTCGAATCGAATCCATTTGACTCTACAAGTGATGAACCCTTTAGTGAGTTTTTCATCCACAGAGTGAGGCGAAGGAAACAACTTGTGAGAGAGTTGGGACAATTATGCGCCCTTTACAACCATGTCTGTCGAGATTGAAACCACACGGTAGTTTCATGGCCACTTTGACTGTGACGAACAAAAGTCCGCCATAATGTTGCCTCAAGGTCCCCACACATGCATTTTAATCACAGCCCAAGGAGCGCGCCATTGGATGACATCACAAGGAATTGCTCTTTGGGATGTGCACATGGAAAAATCATCAAGCAGGTGGTTCACCATATGGGTGCCAAAAATTGCAAGAAAATAAAACTGTAGTTCAAATGAAATAAACAATATAAACAATTAAACCTTTGAAAATTGTATACGGTCAATAAAAAAAAATTGAAGAGACAAATCCATACATGGAGCCCAAGGATGGCCTAGGTAGTAGCAGGGTTCATTGGGTAGCGCATACAAATGCACTTTTGGTGCCCTCGAGCGCACATTTTTGCCTCGTATACGAGGACCTTCATATGGGTAACTTTTGTCAAAGCGTCCCCGTGAATGGTGTAAATATGTCTGTAATCAACACATATACGACAATATAATCTGCACCATTTATTTTATGGCATGTGTTAGCATCGGGCCACGACACCCTTCATTCGGTAAAAAAAGGGGTAAAACAAGGGGTTAAATTCGACGCCATTTTTAATAGTGCCTTTCAAAATACAAATTTGTGTTATTAATATCAATTATTCTATATTTATTTACAGATTACAATAATTTAAATATAAATCCATACAAAAATGAAGGTACATTTTAAATATGCAATTACTTCAAATATTAAGTATTTTTTTAACCATAAAAAACGTCTAAACGGCCGTCACATTTTAATTATTTTTTAAAAATGAAAATTGAAATTAAGAACATGGAAACAACTCTAGTTTTATTTTCAAGAGTCGCCTCCTTAGTGGAAATTGGAATAATGTTACAGATCACCAAACCTAGTACAACGTCAAAATCGCACACACCCTTACAACCAATTTTCTTCACCTACCAATTTATTGAAAATAAATGAATTTTGCTCATTCACTGAAAAGTCAGTAAAAATCTGGATCATTTTCTCTCTCCTAATCATATCCACAGAAACAAAAATCAAATTGATCAGACCAAATCCTACCTTAAATGGTCTGTTACTTAGCCCCCACTCTTCTATATAATACCTCTTCTTTACAACAATATTAAATGCATAGGACCTACAGCTCTTGATCAACCAGAAAACAGCAGTAGTTTTTTTCTTGAACTAAGTATTGGGCAAGAAAATGGTTGTCAAGCTGCATGGACCGTCCTATTCATCCTGCATCAGAAGGGTAGTTGCATGTTTCTTGGAGAAAAACATTGCCTTTGAAATTGTGCATGTTGATCTAATGAAAGGAGAGCAGAAAAAACCAGAGTTCCTTGCCTTACAGGTAACCGATCTTCCTTATAACATCATTAATTTCTGGTTCTTGGTTTACACAAGGCATATATAGAGCACAAATTTCATGAACTTCCCAATGCTGATTATGTTGGAATTTGTATGTTTATCATGCAGCCCTTTGGAAAAGTCCCAGTAGTTCAGGATGGAGATTTCACTCTATTTGGTAATGAGATCCATTCTATATCTTTAAATATTATGTGGGCACTGTAGATTAGCACTTATCTAGCTATATATTCATTGCATTATCAATTTTCTTGCTATATATTTATTACAGATATATAGAACTCAATATAATTATATATGTGTTATTTGGGTAATGTAGATTACCACTTGTTCCATTATCAAGGTAGCAACTTTTGTAAGGAGAGTATTAAATGGTGAACCTCAAATATAGAAAAAAAAATAGGCCATTTAAAAATATGATAAATATGGAAAATAATAATAAGGTAAATCATATATTTTAAAAATATTATCTAGAATTTTCATTAGTTAAAACATAACTATACAGCAGATTCAAAATTATGATCTCTGAAGAATTTGTGTATGTCCATAACAAATTACAGTTTTGAAGTTTGAGATCCGCTTCTTTGAGTTTTATATTTTTCTGAGTTTTTTGATCCACCTCTATTAAATGTTAGAATTTTTCTGTATTGTATTATATTTAAATCTTGAAAAATACAATGTTTAATACCTGGATTGAAAAAATCACAAAAATATAGAAAATTTTATAAAATCCACCGTATTTGGTAACTATGCCCTTTATATATATTTTTCTATATATAGGCCTGATTTGGGTGGTGTAGGCTGTAGCTTATCAAGTGTATATGCAAACCAGACTTGCAAAGTGTACAGGTTTTCACTTTTATTAGATATACTCATTGTATATATGCAGACCTGATATGGGTACAGAGTAAATTTAGATAGGGTATATTCATTAGGTATATGTAGTCCTGATTTGGGTGGTGTAGATTCTGTTTCAATGTGATATATTCATTATATATATTTAAGTGTGATTTGGGAAAGTTTAGATTATTCATTTATATGAGATTATTTGTGGTGGATATGCACAAAAATTTGATGGGGTAATGTAAATTATTTATAACATTTCCAGTTGATAATCATTGTGTATAAACAAACCTCTCACTCAAGCCTAAAAACCTCTGCTTGAGATAGGTTATCATAAGTCATGAAAATTTTAAGTGCCTTACCAAGCAACCTGGTTTGGTGTTTTGGTGTGGACTTACATTTATAAGTGCCACACAAGTCTAAAAGCCTCCGCTTGAGAGAGCCTATCATATGTCATGAAAATTTGTAAGTGCATTAAAACCTCCTCTTGAAAGAGGCTATCATATGCCATGAAAATTTGTTAGTGCCTTACCAAGCACCCCGGATTGGTGTTGAAACCTGATTTATGTAGTATAAATTATCTATTTATATGTGATGGGTATGTGCAGAGTCCAGGGCTATCATAAGGTACTATGCTGAGAAATATGCAGAACAGGGGACTTGTCTTTTGGGCAAGACATTGGAGGAGAGAGCATTGGTTGAACAATGGCTTGAAGTTGAAGGGCAGAACTACAGTCCTCATGCTTATGCTCTGGTTTATCAGCTCATATTTGCCCCAAAGATTGGCGTACCTCAGGACCAGGCATTGATTGAGAGCAGTGCTGAAAAGTTGGGTAAAGTGTTGGATGTGTATGAAGAGAGGCTGTCAAACAATGAGTACTTGGCAGGAGATTTTTACAGCCTTGCAGATCTGTCACATCTTCCATTTACACATTATATAGTCAATGCTACTGATAAGGGATACTTGATTAGAGACAGGAAACATGTGAATGCATGGTGGGAGAATATTTCCTCTAGACCTGCATGGAAGAAAATTTTGAGTATGTGAAGCCATGGATTAGATGGGTAAGGTTTCAAAATAAAAAAATCCTCTTTTTAAGTGTGCTTTGTTGGATAATACACCGGGCACCCTGCTTATGGATATTGTATATGTGTGGAACGATGTATTAACCATTGTGCTTTTAGGTGTTTGGAGTGATATTTTATTGCTAGACAACTCTGACTAGTGTTTTATTTCAAAGAACAACTTAAAAAAAGGGTGAAGGGATTGCTAATGCAACTTACACCAAGGCAAGCTTAAAAGTTTTGTTGATGGGAAAGTAGGTAAGCTGAGTCATGTTTGTTTGCTTGGAAATTAGATTTAGCATTTTCAAAGGTTTTGAGGTCGGTAATACATTTGTGGTTTAAAAATAAAATTTGAGCTTTTAACCTCTAACAATTTTGTGGGCATGTTAATTATATGCAATATATTTATCTCCATGAAGTTGGTCTCTTAGGCACCTAATTTTTGTTCACTTTCCTTCAGTTTTTTAAAGTTTTTTTGCACAACATTTACTATTTGAGGGTGGTTTAATAGTTGAGAGTACTTGAGGGGAAAATATTGAGAGCAAATTTAAATGAAAAGTAGTTTTACAAATTTTATATTATTGCACAATTTGTACTTATCAATGCTATAAAATAGTCAACCCGAAAGCGACACATCATCTGCCCCATTTTTAGAATACCAATGCACAAATTTAGATTTAACTAATTTTTTAGTGCTGCATTTGCTATTTAAATCAATTCAAAAGGTGTCATTCCTTTCAAATAAACACATAAAATGAAAATTATAGATAAAATACACGCTGACTCAACTATGAGAAAAATTCCAACTGCTTACATGGCACCATTTAATTACCACATAGGTGTCAAGTTAACTATCTGGACTATTGGTTCCATTGCCATATTAGTTTTTTTTTCATGGTGGGTCCTTTTGATCCTTGATCTCTAAGTCCGTCAAGATTTTCAGAGTAATGATTTGTTGTTTTTTGTTTAATTGGGTGGTAATTTGAGTTTTAAAAGTTTATAAATATACAAGTAATAAGATAATCATCGAAGTTGTAAAAGCAAGAAATTCATTTACTAAAAAAGCATCTATGAGGCAAAGCAAATTTCAAGTATTTAGAGAAGAGAATGTAGCACTTACTTCTTGTAGAAGAAGAAGATGCACTTTTACCATCTACGAGGCTACCAAAAATAACCTATGGGACAATAGATCTTGCTAGAGATCTTTCTAACATTCAAATCTCCTGTTGGTGAGTTTGATAATCAGCTCCACTGTTTTTTCAACCATATTCTCGCTAAAATATCTTGTAGGGATGCAACAACCATTGTACTAGCAAACTAGGCCTTAATGTCATTGTAAGCATTACACTCCAACATAAAATGTTTCTCTATATTGATTACAACATTGGAAAAATAATGGTTGGAACATTTGCATTATACTAGATTGCCTAAAAAATGCAAAATGTGTTATAGTAGACTGCCTAATAAAATGCATTATACTATACTGTTGAATAAAATGTATTATACTTCATTTGTTGTTTACCATATTGTTCAAAATCATAAGGACCTCATAATAATGAAGGGATGACAAATGCCTCTATTAATTCTCTCCAATTTTACTAGCCTTACAAAGTGTTGCAGGACTATTAGAGTTTTAAGGAAGAGGAACAATTTCCCAATAACTCTTAAGGAATTCTTCTAAAGAAAAAATAATAAGATATTACCTTCTGATTGGTTGTCTGATAATCTATACAATATGAAATCATTTCTATCCATGTAAGTTATATCACCTTGCTCCATTTTGTTTGCAGATAACTGGTTCATCATTCATCGAGAGAGAAAAAGGCATACAATTAACAACATGTAGGCCACACCACCATCTTCCACACTTCCTTTGTCTTCAGAGCAACAACTAGCTCTTGATACCATACTACACCATTCAACAAACAAAACACATCTACCTCCACTAAGATTTATAATTCAAGGAACGGCTGGCACAGGAAAATCATTTCTGATGAATAAAATCTAGAATACATTCACAACATCAACCACATCTCCCTCACCTCTACTTGTACTCGCCCCTACCAGTGTTTCAACATTCAACATCTTGGCATCCACAATCCACACAACCCTGTGTGTATTCCAATCAAAGAACGGGAACCCCTTGAGGTAGTGCATTATCGTCTTTTTAAGAGTCGCTGAAACATATAGAATATGTTCGTATTGATGAAATGAGTTTCATCGGCCCAAAGTTACTAAGAAAAATTGGCAGTAGGCTACACGAAGCTTTCCCACACTCAAGAACATCTGAATTTGGGAACATATCAGTCATCCTCCTCGATGACCTCGGCCAATTACCACCGGTTTTGGGCAGTCCTCTTTATGCAAGTAATTCCTATGGAGCCACCCTTTGGAATGGATTCTATTCTTCCATTACATTACAAATAATATTTCAGCAACAAGTTTCAACCAATGCACAAGTTTCATTCCAGAATTTACTGCTCCACATGTGAGATTCAACCCCTCTTATTGAGGATTGGGAACTCCTAATGTCACACACACACACACACACACACACACACACACACACACACACACACACACACCTAACTCAAGGAGAGCTCAACATTTTTAAGGATGCACCACATTTGTTTGCAAAATATAGTCTAGTGGACTCCCACAACCTTCGGATGTTGAAGGCATTAAACGTTTCGATCGCCCAATCCATTGCTAAAAATAATAGGCGGACTGGACTAGGAAATCCTGATGATTATCAGTTGGAACATAAAGTTTTGTTGTGCAAACAACAAAAAATCATGCTTATTGAAAATCTATGGGTTGACACAGGCCTCGTAAATGGTGCTACAGGAACAATCACCGACATTATGTACAACCCATCAATGCAACCACCAACATTACCTTTATTTGTTGTTGTCAAATTTGATAGACACAACAGCCCATGTTGGGATCCCTCCAACCCGTTACATATTCCCATACCCCCTATTTCAAGAGGGAATCAAAGACAATTGTCGATTAAAATGGCTTGGGGATTAACTATCCACAAGTCCCAAGGACCTACTTTGCATAGAGCAACCGTCGACATTAGGACCACTGAAAGGTAGGGTCTGACATTCACATATTTCTCTAGAGTTCCCTCGCTTGCAAATCTGTGCATTTTACCTGCTTTTTCATTCGAGAGGTACTCAAATATGGTGCACGTACCAACACTTGGAGCAAGAAGAAAGGAGGAAGCAAGACTACTATCACTCAACCCATTGTAAATACTACCCTCTACTTTGATAGCACCTCCACTACTACTATACTGAACACTTCTTGTATCCAAAGCAGAACTTCCGTTCAAGGGGTATCAAATGTAATCATATTTATTGAAACTAAAATTTTCCACTAAAGGCTATTATTCATGATATAAATATTGCAAATGTATACATGTCTCATTATGTGCATGTAGATCTTCATGTATTTGATGTTGTCAAATATGATTTGTAACTTTAAATGTACGAATCTATAACAGAATTAAATGTACACATACAACATTTCAATGTAATGTTTCATATGTATTTCTACACTACCACTATCAATCACACACATTATCAACTATACAATAAATGTTTTTTTAACAAAACACCAACCGAACAACCGATGCACAACTAACACAATAAACCCAAATTAAATACATACAACATTAACTATAAAATTAATTAACTATCGAAAATGATATCAAATGTATTCATGTATGAATTTGTAACAAGTTTGAAATGTAGAAACAACCTTAAAATTAAGTGGCCCATTTATATTTCTACACTTACAAAATCAATCACACCCCTTATTAACATCAACTATGAAAGTAATTAACTATCCCTCTAAATCAAATAACATATACCATTCGACATTCACATTGCACTGTACACATGTGATTGCTAGTAATAATTTATTTTATAATTAAATACAATATAATATTATATTTGATTAATCCTAACTACTACATACCACTTCTATAGGTACATAGTAACACTTTACACCATTGTGTGTAATTATTCAGGATGGAGACTTTTTTCTATTTGGTAATGAGATCCATTATGGGGGCACTCTAGATTATCATTTGTCTTGCTATATATTTATTACAGATATAAATAACTCAATATAATTATATATATGCTATGTGGGTAATGTAAATTACCACTTTTCATGTTACGTATTTATTTTCTATGTATAGCCCTGATTGGGAAGGTGTAGATTATCACGTGTATATGCAAATTGGATTTGGGAAGTGTGTAGGTTTTCACTTTTATTAGAGAGACTCGTTGTATATATATGTGCAGGTTTTAACTTTTATTAGATAGACTCATTGTATATATGTAGACCTGATTTGGGTAGGTGAGTAAATTTTGATAGGAATAAATGTGATACATTTACTAGCAATCGTATGTGAAATGTACAATGGAAACATCAAAGGGGATCTTTTGAAAGAGTCATAGTGGAGGGAGAGAAACAATGGGAGAGGAAGAGGGGTGAAGAAGCGGTTAGAGGGTGGAGAAGTTCGAGGGTGGCAAAAATGGAAGATGTGAAGTGGAAGTAGTATCCAAAGGTGACAACGGTGAGTAAATTTTGATAGGTATACATGTGATACATTTATTATGTATATATTTAGACCTAGCTTGGGATGTATAGTTTATCTATTTATATAAGACTTTTGGTGTGGCGGATATGCACATAGTCAAATACAAATCAGATTTGGGTAGAGTAGATTATTCACTAACACTTTCTACTAGATGTTCATTGTGTATAAACAACCTAATTTAGGTAGTGTAAATTATCTATTTATATGTGATGGGTATCTGGATAACATTTCTTGTTGATGCTTAGTGTGTTCTTTGATTGCTTGAACATATGGTTGGATTTTCTTATTGAGATGTTGGATGGTGGTGGAAAATTAGGAGATCTTTTAGAAAAATTGGATCTCATAGGTGGCTTAGCTAATGGCATATTCTCCACAACAATAGAATAATTGTATAGCATTTCCTAAAAATAGGGTGAAAATTCTTCATCAAGTAAATATAATTGTGGTGCAGAGCCATTGATTAGCTACATTTCATGAGATCTTACCCTTTGAGGTGACTTCACATGTAACCATTCTAACTCTAACATCTTACTATTTGAACAAACATGCATGAATAAATCCTGAATGTTCATTTCAATTGTGCCAAAGGTTGTGATTCATTTGAATCTCGCAACAATATTGCGCCACCCATGTGAACAAAAAACATAAGGGAAACAATGTTTTATTCTCCCATTTCAAGTTTGATACTATGGCATTTCCCTAAGCAATCGAATGTGCCCCCATTAGATATATCATAACTTGAAATTTTGGCGCTGGGAAAATAAAATCTTTCACAAATGTTGTTAACTATTTCTTGATAAAATTATGTACATGCTCCTTGATTTGATCAATATTATTGCCTTATGTTCCTTTAAAATACCCCTTACCTTGATGGTTTGCTAGGAGATAACACCTAACATTGCATGGAAATAAATAGTTGGTTCAGAATATCTAAACACTAGTTCGTACAACACTTCTACTTTTGTTTATTCATTTTTGAAATCATCATTAATGGCCTCAATGTAGAATAACTTATTTTCAACACATTTATGCATGTTATTGTATTTTCTATCACAATTGAAACATATGTTTTTTCTTTGTTTATCTTTAATTTGTGAAATAGACAACCTAGTAGGATGATGTATTGATTGTGTTAGAACCATACTCTCTTTGCTAGTAGTGAAATTCATTTGTTTGATAAGTTCTTTTTCCTCCACCCAACGATAAACTATCATGGATTCTAATTTTGAACCTAGATTAAGCAGGTGAACATAAATTTTGATGTTATCCTTTAAATCCCCTAAGAATATATTATATAGATAATCCTCTGAGATGTCATCCACATGTAATGAATTTTTTTGGAATTGTTGAATACAATCCTTGACTGTCATCATTTTTTGTAGCTTATTTATCTGGATAAATTAGTTTTTTGTAACCATGTTATCGTAGCGTATTTGGAGTTCATATGTGAATATTGACCAAGTAATAGGGAGACCCTTCATTTTCTTCTACTCACCCATCTATCTATACCAAATGAATTGTTTTGGTTCTAGATATAAGGATTTAAATACCACTTTTTGTCCACTTGGAACTTTTTGTACATCAAAACAATTCTCTATTTGGTTGCTCCATGTGACTGGGTCCTGTATGCAATGAAAAGTTGCAAAAGATATGGAGTGAGGCTAAAGAACCTCAAATATTTGCTAACTCAACCATGCACCATCAGATTAGAGCTAAACAAGAGAAACTAACATAAAAGTATTATAACTTTGACAAAAACATCAAAAAATAACATGTATACTACTCTCTACTCTATGAAAGCTTATTAAAATTGAACCTAGTTTAGATCCTAAGCAATCAAATTATGTGATTAGTTGTTTTCTTCAATGGAGGTGGATGGATGCAAGATGGGGGAGCTCTTAACAATGGAGTATGGCCAAGATCCAAATGTTCTATAGCTTAGAGCTATCACAAATGGTTTCTAATGCCTTTTCAAAGTGTTTGAGAGTAAAGTTGTAAGTCTAAATGGGAGGGGTGACTCTTCTATTTATAGTTTTCCACTAGGGAGAATTTGGATTTTGGGTGCATGTGGAACTAAAGCTCTTTTAGATTAGATTAGGATAAACATGCTTTAGGCTTAGTTAAGCTTGGTTTAAGCTAGTTAACTAGGATTTAGGCTAGTTAAACTTGCTTAGTAAGTGATTAGAGACTCATTGAGAGTTAGGAGGGGTCTGGATAACCAATTGTGACTGATAGATAGCCTAGGAAGCCAATAGAAGTGGTCTAGAGAGAACTAGGGAGATTCTAAATGGTCTAAAGGAGGAATGTTTAGCTAATCAGAGAGATATTAACCAAATTAGATTATTATAGGAAGAATATGACCAAGAAGGTGTCGTAAATTGGCATCTGAGAATGGAGTGAAGAATGGAGAATTAACGAAGTATCATTAATTTACTGAATTGGAGGAAATGCTAAGTGTAAGCATATTTTAGGTGTCTACATTTTCCCCTCTTTGGGGTGGCATAAACGACGCCTCTTCAAAGAAAGTAGACAAGAATAAACAAGTAGAAAATTTTGAAGGGATAGAAGAAAAATGAGTAGAATGGAGGATGCCCCCTTGATTGTTGATGGGGTGATAGAAGAACTCGATTGACGATCAAAAAGATGATAGCAAGAGAACAGAAGAAAGAATAGTGTGATGAAGAAGAAAAGAAAGCGGATATAGAAGAAAAGGAGTATGAGGAAGGGGGAATGAACTAACATCCATCCAGTGCCTTTTAAACAACTTTATTTTTCATCATATTGCTAGAGATCTTCATCATCAGTCCTTATTAAAAAGAATGAACAAAAGTGTAGCATGCCATGAAAATCCATATATGAAAAAATGTCCATTGCTAGAAAAAAAACACTAACTCCATGCAACATACAAAATGCAATGCAATACGAGAAAGTAAAAAAGCTAACCTAATAGAGAAACATAATGTAATATTTTTGTTATCAAGCTTCAGTTCCAACCTATTCGAATCAACGACAAGGGTTAATGACGGTGCCCCAAGCAAAGATACATGTGAGGGGGAATAATGGAGGACACTTCGGTCCAATGGAAAAGCAATTTGCACTACGAAATAGTACCAGGCAACTTGTTGTGCCCCAGAGTACATACAAAGGAAACAGCCTAGCTTTTCTTGATGGAGGTAGATCAAGATGATCCGCGAGTCGCACACATGAATAGGTGAGAACCAAAGAGCGACATTTTGTAAGCTAATTTATATTGTTTTTGATGTTTCTTGAAACATATTTGAATCTTTTTGTGATTTTCTAACATATTTGAATGTTTTTTTTATGATTTTTAAAGTTTTCTGAAACTATGTACAGGAAGACAAAGAAGTGTGGATGCCCCAACGATAGACGGGATGTACAAGGGAAAAAGGCCACGTGCATGCGCAAGAAGGTGAAGATGTGAAATTTCCCCAGTGATTAGGTGGGGGTATTCAAAGGAAAACTCTTCACGTGTAGAAGCAGGACCCAAGGCCATTATGGATAGGTTCAACATGAACGTAAACCAATGAATTGCTGGGAAGAAGCAAGGATGTCCCCAGCGTAAGTTGGCCTAAAAGCACATAATAGAAAGGAAGGAGAAGATTGGATTTTGTGAAAGGGGACAAAGGTGTTTGAAAACATGGAAAAAAAGGAAATATTATACACATGGATGTCCTGAACGAAGCAGAAGAATGATGTGAAAGACATGAATGTAGCTTAGAAGCCACGCAATGAAACAAGTGATTAGCCAAAGGCACAAATCATGAGATGAGATACAGACTAGAGTAAGAGTCTGAACAAGGTCCAAAAAAAGACACTTGGTAACATACTAATCCTGCATACTCATAGAGATCCAGTGTGTGAACATGGATTTAAATTACCTCATGATGGGAAGATTTAATAGATAAAAAGTGAAGACATCCTAACCAATGTGTAGGAATGTTTGATTTTGAAAGGTGATTTGTGAATGGAGGGTGGAAGGATAGCCATACATTGCTCCGCTGCCAGCCAGACATCCATAGCCCTGACAGAGATGCATTTGATTCTAATCGCAACATTACTCTACTGTCAATCAAGCATTCATAGCCCCGATAGAGATTATTGGAAATACCCCAAGAGAGAGTTATATATCAATTTTATTTTGATTTGTAGCTTTTTATCTTTTGATTGATTGTGATTCTTTTGCTTTCCTGAAAACTTATTTCAGCTCTCTTGTTTGACAAGGGGTTAAGAACCACAAATGGCTTGATGGAAGGAGGTGGAAGTGATTGTGATGACAACATTGGCTAGTGTCAACAAATATTTCCAAAATTTCTTCGCAACAAGTTTATTAGATGTTGAATGTGATAGGATCTTTAAGAGGCCAATCCTTCTTTAATTTACCAAGGTGATAAAAGACCAGGGTCAAACGGATACCATAGAGATAAACATCACAAAATACGTGCAAATAGGCTAACCAGGAGATCACCGAAGGGATAAAAATGATAGGAAGACTTGCAAAAGAATAGTAAGGAAGGGAAGAAAGAACATCCATGTGTATGCAATACCTGATTGTAATGTTTGATCTTTGTACCTTTGATTTTTCTTTGAAATGTTTTCTCATGTTTTTGTATTTTTGAATTGTTTTGATTTTTAGATTTTTGATTTTTTTTGGAAAGGTGGGACCAACAAAGTCACTCTGCATGGTAAGATCTAACAACGATGTTTGCAACTTCCTTAATAAGGGAGACTAAGCGTGATTGTTTATCAAGAGTCATGTTATCTCCGATGTCGATGATTGTGGTGAACTCATATTCAACAAAAAACTGCAATTTATCTTGAAACATAAATTTCATATGCAGGATTTGGAGTTCCCTATCCAGAGGTTTATGCACTTTGTGCCATACTTGATGGTTACGTTGATGTGCGTTCTTGAATCGTGTTTGATTTTTAACCTTAAGATTGTTTACTTTGTTGGGAGCTTTGGAGCTCTTGGAAGTTTTGACATGAGCTTGATAATGAACCTATTTGGGTTTTTTATAAGTTGACGCATGACTTGTCTGATCCTGAGAAGGAGAAGAAAGTGAACGTTTGTGATTGATGAAAGGAACGATAGAAACAGTAGCGGGCTTGCCACAAACATTGATAGAAGAAAGATGTGATAGATGAAAAGGATACAGTTCAAGAATTGATGAGGATGGGCTACCAGGAGGTGAGCAACCGATAGAAGATGATGAAGGGTTGCTAGGATATGGCCCTAAGATGGAAGAAGTTGGGCTATGAGGACATGGTCCAAGAATAGAAGATGAGGGTGAGGGACTACTAGGGTGTGGCCCAAGTATCGATGAGTAGGGGCTACTCGGAGGTGTCCCATAGATAGAATAGGATGAATGGCTACTAGGATGTGGCCCAAGAATAGAAGGTAATGGGCTACCAGAAGGTGACCCATAAGTAGAAAATGGAGGGCTACTAGGACATGGCCCTGAGATAGAATAAGACAATGGGCTACCTAGAGGTGAGCCAAGGAAAGATTTTGATTGAGGAATGATGATAGATAAGGAATGATTGGGAAATGAGAAGATAGGCCATGGATCAATGTTAGACTCCAACATCTCATCATGTTCAGAGGAAGGTGAAGATGGAATAACAGAAGAAGGATCAAGTTCCATGACCTTAGGCTCTTCCTCTATGTTCTAATAAAAGGAATCAAACTCTTCCTCCCCATACGCGAGCGTATTGAGTTCAAGAAAGAAACCTTGTTTTCAATCCTCTAAAGGGATATCTTTGTGTAGTCATATTAGTACTTTATCCTGAGATAAATCAATCAGTAGAGGTGGTTGTTCTTCGACCGTGGGGGGTTGAATAGAAGAAACGGATTTGCTAAGTGGGGAAGATTGATTGACAGAAGAAGATGACTCAAGAGAGGAAGTAGGCTTGGAGGCAGGCATTTCATAAATGGATGATTTGGATTTGGACCTAGGTTGTTTTTCTAGAAGATGACATAATGTAGGTTAGAAAGTAGGATCACATAGCCATCCATTAAGTTCCAACGTAGGAGTTGAATTGGATGAGTGACTAGAGGTAACCCGAGTCATGGAACTCTTCAACGGAGGAAGAGGTCATTGAGATGACTGATGAAGGAGGCCCTGCGAAGAAAGGGAGGACCGTGACTCAAGAACCGAATTAGATGTTCGATCGATGGAACTTGGAGTCACATGAGTCTTCAAGGTGGAATACATCATTGAGGTGAGTGGGAATAAAGGTCCTACAAAGGAAGGGAGGACTGTGATTCAAGATTTGATCTATGGGTATCTGAACAATAGTTGGGATCCGAATCTTCCAAAGAAGAGTGGGAATCCGAATGGTAGTTTGGATATGAATCGGAAGAAGAGTGGGGGGAACCTGAATAAGAATTTAGATCAAAAGCATCCAAACCATACCACTGACTATGAGCTGAAGGTGGGGAACAGGGTATCCAGGTGGGAATTCTAGCATGAAGAACTAAACGAGGCTTAGTCGTAATTGGAATCTTTTGATGTGAATGCCTAAACCTAGGTTTCACATTGTCGTAAGTGTGAGGAACCACGCGATAGTCAGTCATGGTTGGTGTTGTTTAAGCACAAATGTCTAGATCTAGATAGTGCAATGAAACTTCTTCAAAGTGAATAAGGCCTCATGCCGATTTGGGCAGCACAATGGCAGCCAACTAGACATTCAGTATGTACGGAGATGCGTGTGTGATTTCCTGAAGAAGGTATAAGGAAAGTAGACATCATGATGATGAAATCTCGATGAGATAAAAAAGGATTGTCCTAGAAAACAAGTTTTCTGAATGAATAATCACAAGGAACAATCACGCAAGTGTGAAACACATATCCAATCAATAAGGAAATACTCCCTATGTAAAATGTGTGTGTAAAATTACAACCCAATGCAAAGATGATCCACACAATATCAATACTTACATCAAGTTCAAAATGAACAAGGTGTAAGTAACAACAAGGAGCCAATCGTGACCTCCACACAAGGTATACCTAGTACTAACTCAAGTATTGATGAAAGCTAAGTGTCTTGAAAGGTAGACGTCGCAACTAGATATATCGTAACAATGCTATCCTGATATCTCAACCAAGCAAGGAAGGTGTCGATATCAAGACAACATTATGGCGATATATATAACGTGGTATCAACACTCATCAAGAGACCCAGATGATGTCTAAACTAAAATCAAGTAGAAGGTATAATAAGAAGTCTACGATAATGCAAGCAGCATAACCATGCAATAGAGGGATTTATACTACGTACCCAAAGAATGGGAGACACAATGTAAATACCAATACTGAACGACCAGAATGTAAGTAAAAATTGACAAACTAGGGAAGAGACAAAATGAAAAAACTGACCCGTAACAATGATGAGGATCCTGAAGTCAAGATTGTAGGATTGCCAAAGACGTGAAAATGTACCTGCTTGCTTTAGTCATTTAACACCCCAACCGTAAACATGGATGAGTGTAAACATACAAAAAAGTAGCTAGCACAATCTTTGACACGACACGTAAAGTATACCTCTGTTCAACTTCCAACATGGAAAGTATGAACACATGGGTGTAGATCAAGAACGTGTGAAAATAGACTTAGTTTCACTTTGGGCAGAGCTTCGCCTTGTTTGAAAAACGAGAAGGAAGCTAAGCTAAGTAATATGTTTGTCTAGATTCGTGATGAAAAACACTTAGATCCAACTTAGAATGGGTTAATTACCGTGTTCGACAAACAAGGTGCTGAATCCAAACAAGTTATCACTTCATGATGGAAAACGACGTGAATGGACTAGTAAAGTTGGCCTCCAAACAAGATGGTTTCCTTAATAAGTTCTCTCAACTAGGTGTTACAAGGTTGTCTTAAGCGAGCGTGATTTACCCAAAAAGTCACACTGACTAGTTTGGGAGTATCTTGGCTTTACTTTACCCCCTTCAAGAACAGTAGGCAACTAGCGCGTCTATGTGTACTATCACTGGGGTCACCACACGGACAACCGGTAATGCTATCTCACAAGGCGTACTAGTCAAGTGGGTAAGCGAGGTGCTTCCCATTTCATCCACGAGGTTATTCAGTAGTGGACTACTTTGGGGTTCCTGGAACCACCCCCATTGTTATAGCTTAAGGCGTTATGCCGAAGGGGTTACATTCCAGTTAAGTGGAGAGGGACTTACCCTTTTTCAAAACCTACAATACAGTGTGTTGAATATGGTGTGTTTTTTAATCTTTATTAATCTTAATGTGGTTTCAAAAGTGGCACACCATTTGGAAATCTACAAACACACATGTATTAGAAGTTTTTGCTTCGTTTTAACACCTTTCTTTGACCAACGTTAGGTCTTGTAGAAAACAAGCTGGTTAGTAAGTTTCCTCTACCAAGTCTATTTTCAATTTTGAGCTTCTCAAACTCCTTACAAGTTTCATCCCAAGTGGTCTTGATGTCATAATAATACAATATAAATTAGACCCCTTGGTCTATTTTAGTTTTATGTTCCATTATTTTCTCTTTTAATAGTACTATTTCATATTAGAAAATTGAATCTTAAGATCTTCTAATTCTTTTTACAAATATGAGATACTATCTTCTTTACCTTGTATCTTCTTTACCTTATAATTTGTTCTTGAGAAAATAAAGTTCTTCCTCTTATTGTTTGATGACGACATCAACTTTTGAGAGGAGTTCATGTTTTATTTTTTCTTCCTCGTCCTAGCTTGAAGAGTGGATTTACACTTCTTCCATCATTGGGCCTTCCCCTTATGAGATCCATGTTCAACCCCCTCACCTGTAGGTTTTTCTTCAATTCTTAGAGATATTCTAGGGCATTCTTGATTCATACTTCCAAGGGATGTTTTCAATATCTTTCTCTTGGTAATATTCTTCTTATAATATAAGTTTCCTTTCTCTCCTTGGTATGGTTTTTGAAGTAGAATCCTCCTATGGAGGAGGTTCATTTTAAGATCCCCCTCAAAAAATTATTATATAATGGGTGGTGAATCTAACGAAAAGTAAATTCACATCGTTGGTGAATGTAGGAAAGGAGGGTTTTGTGACAGCGGTGAATCTGGCATTTGTTTAGAATTGTTAACGTAGGGTAACAAATATTAGAGCTATCAGCTGGTAAGAGCCTTTAGTTTTCGGCTGGTAACAACCTTTGGTTGTCGGAAAGTAATAGTCTTTGGTTGTCGGTTGACAACAACCTTTGGTTATCGGCTGTTAAAAACATTTGGTTGTCAGTTGGTAACATCCTTTGAATATCGAATGGTAACGCATATTGGTTGTCACTTGGTTATGGTTGCATACTTTCTTGTTACCGAAAGACAACAAAAATCAAATTTACCTTTCGGAAACAAGTTCTTGCTACCATTCAATATTGCATAATCACCTTACCTTCGGCTTATAATAGTTTATTGTATTACTATATTATGGCGAAATAATCCTATATATAATAAACTATTATAACATGAAGGTGGATGTGCTAACATTGGATGGCCCTTAGTGGAAACACTAAGGTGAAATTATGGTCAATTTTATTTAGGACCCGTAAATTTTTGGCAAACGTGCTATCGTATGATAGTAAAAAACTTGCCAATTTCAAAATTCGAAAATCCTAATATTTTCCATTTCATGAATATTCACTCCTAAAAAGAACCCTGCTATGGATTTTTCCTCCTTGAGCTTCTCCTTAAGACCCTTGAATGTGTCACTTTTATAATTGGGTTATAAATATCAGAGATATTTATGGCAGAAATTGGAATAGGAACTGGCTCTGGAGTTTCCTCTAAGCTAGGATCGGGGGCTTCTATTCTCAATTTATTTTTCTTAACCGACCCTCATGTTGGTCTTTCCTTCAATTCAGATCGAGGTATGAGGGCTAAAGAAATATGTCTTCTATATTTTTCAGGTTCCTTCTTCAATTTCTTCAAACATTTCTCCCAAGAAGCCTCTCCATATCTTTTGCTCACAAAATGATGTTGGAATATGAGGTGAATAATACCATGATGTTTGATGGAGGCTACCCCTTGCACATACTTTTTTTTTCATAATCTAAATGGATCCATGGATAAATTCATGCAAATTCACTTTTTAAAATGGTCTATGTAAACCTGTTGATGGTGTATCAGAATCCTCATGCAATCACATTCCAGAATTCCATATTGCCCATCACAAGTAAAATACTTGACAATCATGAATGCAACTATCATGTAGGGTTTTGAAAATAATTCTCTCATAATTCCCTTATAAATCCCCTTAGGGATGAGAATTATCTCAAAATCATTCTCGTCTTCTTCATGAAAGATTTGAATTAGGTCCTTGAAAGTGGACCCGCTTGCCATCTTAACTCCTTCACATGGTATTCTATTTACATGAATCTTTTTCCCTTTCACCTTAGCTTGGTCACCCTTGAGATTGATGACGAATTCTTTAACTGGATGATCATTATATCCTTGAATCTTCTTCAGAAATTCCAAGCATCCTGCTTCTTTAAAGACTGCAGCCACTTTCTCATCCTATAACCATAATTCCATAGATTTTGGTTCTGATCTTTTCTTTTGTCCCATGGTCATTGAATTCCTCGCATCCTATAGAAACTAGAGTGGATTTTGCAAGGAACATAATGAATTTTGAGTAGCAGGAACGAGTGAATGACTCCAAGAATTCACAATTGATTTTTTTTTGCTTCTCGATCTTTCTAGAGTTGTGAATCTCTTAAGACATCATGAGAGGGAAATATTAATTATTGCATGACCTGCAATCCTTTTCACATGAAATGTATTATATGATTTTCATCATGCAATCAAAAAAATGATTCAAATTTATAATTGTCATCATTACCCATTTAGGAATGACCATTAGGTCATATAATTCAAAAATTCAATCATGATCCATATTTAGAAAATCTTCCTTGCATGAACTAATAGATATGGCACTTTCTAACTTAAGTCTAATCCTATACATAGAAATCAAGTATAATATACCTTACTTAGCCATGATGTTGTCTCTGCTTCACAAGATGACACCTTTCCTAAAATGAAAATTCAGTATAAATTATTGGAAAATAAACTTTTAATTTACTTTGTGGGACACTTTATTGCTTGGTGAAAAAAAAATTGTTTTTGGTTTTCAACTTACAATATTGATTTTGCAGAAAGGCTGTCATTTCTGGTTTTCAACCTTTCAGTTTTTCTAATATTCTTTTTATTTTGTTATTTTTTGGGAGGAGAATCATCATTTTTTGGTTTTCAATTCTCCTTCTTTATTGAGCTTCAATCTCCATCCTTTAGCAATGATGGAAGAATTGTGTTCTTCCATATAGCCAAATTCACCTTGAGACTAAATTTTCTTGAAGAAATCTTCTTTTCTTGGAGGCTTGTAATAGAGTCTTAGTCTATGCCCATTGACTAAGAGTGTCTTCCTATTTTCATCAATTGGTAGGAGATGATATCATCCATTATCAAAGATGTTTTCCACTTGATAAGGTAGTTATCTAGTCCTTAGTTTACATTTGAGATAATTTTCCTAGGAAATTTCCCTATGGCCATGTAATTTTCCCTATCAACAAACCATGGTAATTGTGTTGATAAAGTAAACAATTCTTCATTTGGAATTTTTTCCTCGACTAGTTCTTATTCTCTCTAAATAGTCAACCTTGAAAAGAAATCAACTATATTATATCTTCCTGGATTATCAATAATCGTAACATAACATTTCTACAAGAGGATTATCCACCTAATGATTCTACCTCCTCCTACTGGTTTGTTTGTTAAGTATCGTATGTATGAATGATCTGTATGAACAAATATCTTATATCATATAATTTAGTGATGGAATTTTTTCATGGAATATATGAAAACCAAGAATTTTTTTAGTAGTAGTGTAGTTCCTCTTAGTAGGAGTGATGTTTTTTCTGATGTAATCAATGGAATACACCTTTCCATCCTCATATTTTTTGTCCAAGCACTACTGCCATAACATTGTTAGAAGAATCAATATGAATTTGGAAGGGGTTTTCCCAATTAGGACCTCTCAGAATTGGAGTAGAAGTTAGTTTATCTTTTTTTCTCTCAAAGGCTTATTGGCACTTGTCATCCCATAGAAATTCTCTATCATTAGTGAGCAAAGAAAACATGGGTGTTGTTATTTTTATGAAGTATTTTATGAAGCATCTATAGTATCTTGCATCTCCCATAAAACTTTTGATATCAATATAATTTTTAGGTGCAGATAGATTGGAGATGAATTTAATTTTCTTAGCATCAACTTGTATCCCGTGGGATGATATGTGGTGGCCAAGAATAATTCCTTGAGAAACCATCATCAAATGCTTATGAGTACTTAAGAAAAAGTGATGTTGTTCACACCCAATCAACACTTTGTCTAGATTGTCTAAATATTATTCAACTAAATCACCATGCATTGTAAGTTCATCCATATACACTTCTACAAAGTCATTGGTTAAATAAGAACGTATAGGTAATACCACCCTTTGGAAAGTGTTTGGTGCATAACACAATCCAAATAGTAATACTCTATATGCAAATGTTCCCCAAACAAATGTAAAAGTTTTATTATCTTGATTGTCTGGAGCCAATCTTATTTGATTATAACTACTGAAACCATATGAGAAAGAGAAGTGCTTATTTCCACCTAGGTTTTCTAGAACTTTGTCTATGAAAGGCAAAGGAAAATAGTCTTTTATGGCCTTGTTAAGCTCCCTATAGTCTACACATATTATCCACTTTCCATTCATTTTGTGTACCATCACAAGTGGTGAAACCCATTGAATATTTGATACGGGATAAGTGAATCCTACATGCAATAGTTTTTCTATCCTATTTTGACCATATCTCTTAGTGCTGGATTTATTCTCCTTTGTGGTTGTCTAACTAGTTTGTTGTTTTCTATGTAGATGTGATGAGTGCATATACTAGGGTGAATTCCTTCCATATCACTATAATCCCATGCAAAATATTTTATGTGGTTATTTAAGATGTTAACAACTTTGGCTTCTTGGTTTTTATCTAACCAACTATTTATGTTTAACATTTCTCTTGGGTGATAAACTATTTGTTTAGTTACAAGATGGATGGAACCAACTTGTATGAATTCACTCCTAAGGGAATTCAAAGGACATGGATGTGTTAGAATCATATGGAAGGTAGTTATGTCTTAAAAGAGAGAGTCACCTTTTGAAATTATTCCCACTAAAGGACATTTGAAGCTTGTCAAGAATGTACCTTGGCTGGTATGTGCCCAACTAACCATACTCTACTGGAGGGGTGCATGATCATACTTCTCATTAGGATTTATTGTTAAGTTAAATGTGTTTCCTTCATGAGCTGGTACATCATATTCTAGGGTCATACATGAAGTATCTAAAGCTAGACTAGAGAACTCCAAAACTAGGTTGGCTGATTTAAAAACTACATTGAAAGACTCGAGAGCTAGGCTAGTTTCTTCTAAATTTTGTACTAATTCTTCATTTATCTATGTTGCATGATTCTTAACTGTTATCATGACCAGTGATGAAAATTAATTATTAGTATGTTTCCTCTCGTCCACACATTAGTGATATGAAAGGTATGAAGAAGGTTTTGTAGGTGGATATAAAGTTTTTTTTTTGATTTTATCCCATTTGAAATGGTCATGCCTCCAGACCTGTGATTTATTAATTCTGCAACATTAGTAAAAAATGGTCTTCCTAATATTATCAAATATCCAATTATTTTCCTTTTAGGCTGGAGTGTCATGAAATATACGAGATATCACCATGATTATATTGTTATAGAAACATATTCAATGGTTCCCTCTAGTTTAACAATAGATTGATCAACCATACATATGACTGTAATATTAGGTTGGATTCATGTAAGTGGTAATGCCTTTAAGGTATCTACTATCATCACATTGATGGAAGCTCTAAGATATACTAATACATTAGGTATCTCCATTTTCTTTATATTCAGAGTGATAACCGGACTACGAGGATCACCATACTTAAGTAATAATAATTTACCTGGCAAAAACAACAAGTTTTCCATCTAACTGTATAGTCTTTGGGTATTGTCTCTTCCTTCTTGAAGTATTTATGTATAAAATTTTGATAAGTATAGTGAGTCACTTGCAACAATGGTATCTTAATGTTCAATTTCCTTAATTATTAGACCAATTCAGATTCACTTTTGTTTGTGACCTCCTTAAGTCTTTTTAGAAAGGGAATAACTAAAGTAATTATGGTGGTTTCCTGAGGTTTCTCTATTTTTATATTAGGTTCCTTTTCCTTTGCCTTATGGGGACTCGTATTTTCACTTTGGATTTCAGTTCTGATGATTAGTGGGTCACTCATAATCTTACAGGATCTTAGTTGAACATTCTTATAGTCTATAACACGAACCCCCATAGTTTCTTCATGTTCAGTCTCATAGATATGGGATGCTAGTCTATTTTTTAAGGTTTTCTATTGGTTATGATGGTAGTTGAGGTTGAGTAACTTGTTTAAATTTTGGAGGATAAGTGGTAGGAAGAGGAATTAATATTTTTTACCATCAAAAACTCCTGTGATGGGTAAAGTTTGTGTGGGGTAACCATTGTGAGTTTTTCCATGGATGAGGACGAGGCTAGGAATTCCATGGCTATTGTTGAGGCTGGGGTATCCATGACTAAGGTGTCTATTCTTGTGGACCCCAAGATGGTGGTGCCCATGCATGTGGAAATGTATATGAATCACGTGACATCATCCATATATTAGATGGAGATCTTGGCATAAAGTAATTCTAGTTTTGATTGTGGGAAACCTAATTTCCATCTTTTTGCAAAATCGAGTTTCTCCATTGATGATTGGGTATTGTGTTTTAGTTGATTATTGAGAACAGACAGAAGAATAAAATCGTTAGTGTCATGTTATTTTGAATCACAGATCCATTACATATCAGTCATGTCTAAAGGGATATCTCGAAGGGCATGTTTCTTCACATTTGACTTTCTCAATAACGAACACTTCACATTCGAATTTCTCAATACAACCATATGTAATTTAACATATGACAAGGAACTAAAACATTTTCTACTAAGCTCCTTCATTAATAATGATTTCATATTGGAGGTTCAGAGGAGTTAGTACTCTGTCTAGGGACATACACACTAATTGAGTTAACATCATGTGTTTGAGAGCGACTTATTTTTGGGAAACATTATATTAAAGTAACCTTTTCCTTACAATACTAAAACTTCTTATTCCATATATTAGACTAAAGGGGGAATATATTGGAATTGCATTTAGGGGTTTGATTCCATTCCATTCATTTTCTATCTAAATAACATTATATTTCTAACATATAATTAATACAAGCGCAGTTTCTAATAAATTTTTAAAATATGTTTTCCTATAATTATGAGTTTATAAATGTTATGGGTAAATATTAAATTTGAATAAATCGCTTAATAAATTGATTAGTGTATTATGAATAGATAGATTTCAATCTAATTGCAATATAGATATCTATAAACATTTGATTAGGGATAAAATGAATGTAGAATAGTAAATAACATTTGACTAGTTTTCAAAACCAAATCAATAAAGAAATATCTAGTACATAGGGTTTAGATTTATCATGTTCGTAGGAGTGATAAGAATATGATCATCCAAGATAGAGTTTAGATTTATCATGTTCTTGGGAAGTGACAAGAAGATGATCATCCAAATATTGTAGTAAAATTGATTTTTATTAGACATAGGAAGGATAGAAAACTTACATTTATGAGAACCAAAAAGTGTATAATGTACACTTGACATTTCAAGCTTACCTAAACCATACACTTGACATTCCAAGTAAAATTGTGAACTTTAATTCAAAAGAATTTTTTACGAGTAGATTTGTCAACACGAGGGGTCCAAAAACTCTCTCAAGTTTCTAAAACTTCATTACAATCAATGGGAAAATGTACTTCTTTTGCTTTCTGTAAATGGTATGCTAAAGTTTAAACCATAAGGAAATAATAAAATGTTTTTGGGGTTTCCATTTTATCAGATAGACTAATATTTCTTGATATTTAACAAGTCCATCAATAACATATAGTATTGTGAATGGAATTCCAATAATTATTATAGTTTATTCGCTAAAAACCATTGTAATGTATATGTAGTATGAAAATTACATGCTTCAATGAATACTTGAATTTTGTAGAATTAAATCCTATTCAAACAATAATGAATTTATATATTATGTAGATTATGTAGGGTAAATGTGCATCTATAGACGAGTTGAATTCATATTAGAACACTATTGACATATAAACAAACAAACTGATATATAACTATTGAAAAATGTGAAGAAGGTATACCAAGGGTCACATGGATAAATTTGGAAGGGAATGGGGACTCTTTTCTCATAACCATGTAGCTTACTAGAACCTTTTAGACTTACGTTCCTTGTCAAGTGCACTATCCTAGCAAAATTCTTAGAACAACACAAAATAATTAAAAATAAAAATAAATAATCAAAGGGGGGCCTTATGAATACCATTAACGATCCTAAATTGACATCCTAAATTGGGAAAATGATCATAACCCATACTTAGTAGTGAATTTGACATGAATATTTAAATATTTTAAGACATTATGATTTTTTCCTTTTTAAACAAGACTTCACTGATTGGATTCAAATAACCCTGAAGACACTTCATTTGAGGGGTTGTGAAGATTTTAGAAAATCGTTACCATTACGCATTTTTTACCTAAATATATTTTAACATAAATGGATTTTTAAAATCTAAACTTTCTATAAATTATATAAAAATTAGTAATTTTAAAATATTATCCATAGAAATGCATTTTAATACTGTGGAAAACATATTTAATCCATTGCAAAACATATTTAATATTTAAGCTCGTGTGAATCAACATTTATCCAAAATTAAATATTTATATAGGTTTTTTTCAAACATGTCATAAGTATTTTAGTACAAAACATATAAAAGCAGTAACTATTTTTTTAGTAGCAAACTTGGAGCTGCTTCCATGTGCAATCATTTTTGCACAATTTTTTGAATCTGTTGTTGGTTTTATGATCAGAACTCCCATCTTCCTCACTTTATGTGGAGGCTCATACTTCTGGGAATCCTCCATCGTGTCATAAGCTAGACCATATCATCGTGAATGAGACCCTATAATGCGGAACTTAGACAAATAAATATGAGAAGTTTCTTGAAAATTGATCCGGGCCTTAACCATCGTTGTAATTTCCAGTTTTGGCATCTTATTCTGTTGATGATGGTCTATGTAGACCACAAATGTGGACCTTCTAGTGAAGGATTCGTCCCTTTGGAATTTGGGATTTTTCAATGTTATCCCTATGGGATTAGGAGGAATAGAGCTTCGTGTATTCATTTTCACCATGCCAAAGAGAAACTAAATACAAAAACACACATGAAAATAGAAATATACAATTAATGTTAGTACGATACATGAAAAATCTAATATACATCATCTAATATGATAAAAAAAATCAGAATTTCAGAAAGCTAATATCCATGACAAAGTCAAGTATGAATAAATGTAAACGGCTATCCTTCGCTCAAAATGCACCCTCCCATAATATCACAACCGTCCATTGAAAAAGGAATGGTTGTGATATAATGGGAGGGTGCATTTTGAGTGAAGGGTAGCCTTCTCCTAAAAACTTCTCTTTGGCAAGCAACTTTAAAAACACCTGCGCAGCACAATATACCACCCAACTATCGATGTTGAATCCTAAGGGGAAAACGCCTTCAGTACACAATGATAGTTGGATGTATTGATGTGGCATCATAAGGGGCAAGCCCCTTCAGCACACACTGATTCCTCTCTTGGCAGAGGCACTTTCCCCCATATGCCAAATTCAGAGTGAGAGCATGATATCACATAATTTTTATAGCTTCAACTTACATCATAAAAAATATAACTAATAAGCAATTTTCTATATACAAATGGTATATGCACATTAACATTATCTACAAATATAATGAGTACGGAAAAATAAAACTTAGTTTAATGTTATTCCATTTAGCACAACTAAGATCTCTCAATCATATTAAGAAATTAACAAACGTTTAAAATTAATTATATTACGAAAAAATTAAAACTAGTCGCAACTATGTCTATTCAAAGATAAATTACTAAATCAAACCAAAATAGTATATGAATAATAAAATTGGGATAATCACAATAAATAGATAACATCAAAAAATAAAAAGCAATGCATTTACTCTCATATGTAATTTTTAAAGAATAAAAATACCAATGCATTTAGATAACATAAAAAATGAATATTTACATTAATGAAACAACTTACAAACAATATATTTAAAATTAGGAATATGTTCAGCTATAAAAACAAGTCAATCATCCATAACATATGAGGTGAGATTTATATTCAAAATTAACTGAACGAATAGGTAATAGTATCATAAAACATAAATACTTATATTCAATATTTTTTATTGATTTGTATAAACAAAATAGAAGTATAAATCAATTCTGCAGCTTCTATAGTAATAATAAAATCATATCAGAATAAGTGTTTACAAATAGTTTAATAGTTTCATTAGAATCCAAACCAGTCAATAATAATATATTTGTGTCATTCTCTAGTTTGTAGAAAAACATTCTGTATGTGAATTTGGGATTTTGGTATGTGGGAGTAAATGTTACTCACTAAATATTAATAAACTGACCAAACCTACGGATATAAAGACACATTTAATAGTTATTTATATAGAGAGTAGGGGACATTATCATCTACACCTTAACTTAAAAATTAGTATCCATCAATACTTAAAAATGAAAACATCTCCTCTTTCTAGAATAACTTAAATAGAGATGGTCTAATTTTGAGTCAAATATAGGGACCTTAATGAGTAGGTCTTCCAATTAATCTCTAGTTAGTCATCCCTATATTAACTTTTAGTATGTCTATGAAACTATATTATTAGGTTGGTTTTAGGTCATGCGTTAAATAATAAGCAGACGTCACTTCGGTGGCCATAGAACCAGAGAGTATAATCTATTGTACTAATATTTTCATTAGATAATAGTTATTGACACAAAGTGTAGGGTTTCTAGTGAACCTATCTCTCACTTGTCTATATAAAAAGAAAGGTATCCTCTCCACATCTAAATGCCAAGGTTTGCAATGACCTATCTCTCAAGTTATCTATAGAAAGTTATATTTTTATTATTATGTTGAATAAGACTTATAAATTAGCATTGTCACACAAAAGAAAACCCCTCTCTTTTGGAGAAAGTTAAAAAGATAAAGAAAACTATTTGTCCCTTTAAATACCTAAAATACAGAGGTTGATGGATCCTAAATTAACCTAAATAGAGATGGACTAATTCTAAGCACTCCAATTAATTTCTATTCAATATCATATAAAGAGTAGGGTATGTTTTTATTTTACATTTTATTATTACTAACGATGAATCATAATGTTAGATTGTTACTATGTGCATTAATTAGCAATAAGTGGGCACCCAACACTACAACATATAAAGAGTAAGGTCGTACAGCTAAATAGTAAACTATGTTTCCTATACACATCTAAATGTTAGGGTTTCCAAATCTACACAATATTTTGAATAACACCTAAAAATAGTATATATTGCATATGTTGGTGTCATTTTAGTATACAAATAAAAACTATATTCAGTTGCATGATAAAAGTTTCCGAACATAAATAACAAGTAGTAGTGATTGATTTTGCAGCTAAGTTGCTTTCAACAACAATGATAACTCTACTACATATATGATGTAGAAAGTCCTGTTTAAATCTATTCTATAATATTTTATTACTACCATATTTCTTTGAGGCATTCTATCAAATAGTAAATACCTAATATAGGCATCATTAATATAAGAAGATATTATAAAATATAAGAAGATTATAGTGTACAACATTTGAAATGTACATGTTGTAAATAACATCAAATATTTAACCATATGACATTACTACTAAATAATATTTAGTTCCATAGATGAGTTCGTCTTACGATAAGAAAGAAGAAATACTTGAAAATTTTGTTGTTGAAAAACACAATGTGTTTTTCAACATTTTTCAAAAACAAAGCTTATATAATTTTAATGTTGTTGTTCTTTATTACCTTTCATTATATAATTATCTCTGTTTCCTTTCGTTATATAATTATACAATTAGCTACTCCATGAAAACAATAAGATCTTGCAGAGAAGATGAAATTACTCCTATGGCATCTCAAGAAAAAATCAACATTAAAAGCTATTCCAATCAACATTAAATGTATATATCCTATTTGTGGTTGTTCAGAGTTTATTTAGAGGGATTTGATCAAGATTACATAAGAGGGGAGGGGAAGGTTGTGCAGTAATAGAACTCATCTTACATAAACAAATCATTCTATTAATAAGAGGGGAACTTCTATTTTAGCATCACAACATTGGGATAAGTATACGGAATCATTCTATTAATAAGAGGGCAATTGAATCATTCAGCCATTTGTGGATCATATTAATATAGTTTCATTTTTTAATTGTTTTAAATGGCTTCAAATTATAATGCCATGCACCCTATTCTTGATTATATCTCTAAGAGCATAAATAATAGGTTTGGTATGTTACTAGGATTGTAATAAACAAATTTATGCTCTCCGCTGTCATAGAGACTGAAAATTTCCTAGCTTAGTGGGAAAAACAATGATAGGACATTTCTTCAAATCCACAAGACTTGACTTTGAATATCTTTGCAATGGTTTGTGTTGCATACAATGAGAAAGGTATTTATTTGAAGTTTGTGATAATGTAGATAACAAGTTCTTCTGGGATTCGGCCATCCAACACACAGGAGATCGTATACAGTGATGTGGTTCTATGCCTACGATGCACATGAAGGAAATATGAAATTGAATTTCATTGAAAGGGCATCGAATGCCATTGAATGAGTATAATATCTTGGCATTCTGTCAAACATTGATGTTTTTAGCAGTATATGTTTAGAGATTGTACCTATTTTAACAATATATGTTAAAAACAATATTGGTTTAGGTACATTCTGTCAAACATTAATTCATTGAGACACCGAGACCATGAAGATATTGTGATATCCATGTGAGAATAAAGACAATCAGGGAGCAGGGATGTGAGATCCGACAGGGCCAAGTTACATGAAACCGGTAAAAAAAGATACCCCTATTCAAAGATCTCGCCATATTCAAGCATATTCAAGCCAAAGATGGATACCCATATTCTCATAAATGGACGATAAACAAACATTTACCGATGACACATGATGGCACACAAATAAACAAATTCAAGCAAAATGGATAAAAATTGTTGAGGTGCAACACAAAAGTAAAAATACAGAGAAACTTATCATAGTACTTACTGTAGAATAGTGATAAAAGGTATTTCACCTCCTCCTCTACAATCCATTTGAATCCGAATCCTCCTCGTTCCTCCTCCCTTCTTACAAATGAAGGTTTTTCCCTTCTTACCCATGACTCCCACATACCTGTGAATGGCGAATATTATGTCACACCCATGAATGATGAAGAATATTGTGTCGTGTGAGGATGAACATGATGGGAAGGGCAGATTACCATGCAGAGTTGTGATTATGGGACTTAGTGCATGATGGTTTTGGTAATAGACAGTGTGGGGATGGTGGTTTTGTCATTACCATCGGGGGCACATTTTCTAATAATTCAAATTTCTAAACCTCCACATCACCTCACTATCCTGCAAAGTTACTGCCAATGTGAAGGGTGCTTTCCGGTCGTTGGGCAATGTGACACTAACTTTCCGGGGACAACGATGGGGGATGGGTCATGCGGGCACAACATCCTAGCTTCACATACATGGGTGCAAATTAAGCGGAGGGTAGCCGTTGGTGGTTTATGCGGGTAAAATCACCTCCTAAAGCATTATTAATGCAAGCTTCAATGGCTGTAATACGAATGATTCACAGAAGATTTGGCGGCTCTTCTGACACTGACAGAATAATTTCCAACACTGATAGAACCTTGCATGAGCGTCCTTTCCCTGCCACCTCATCCATAAAAGAATGGTCATAATGCATGTGTTTATGGGTGGCACACCATACATAGGTGCAAATTGAGTGGAGGGTAGCCGCTTCTAGGTTGGCCTATACCATGCAGTGCATGCATATTCATGCTATCATTTTTTTTATTATGCTTGCTTTTATTTTGTAGAAAGAATAATGGTTGGTTTGATATAGATGGTTAAGGTAGTGGTTGGTGGTGCTTTTATTTTCCTAAAATTAAGGTGTATTCCTTTTTACTCGTGAAGTGATTGTCTTTTAATAAGAAAAAACAATATAGTGATTATGTAAGTTTTTTTTGGTTTTCAAAAATAGTTATGTATAAAATGTGTATTAAAAATCAATCAATGAAGATACTAAAGTGTGTGCCATATTTTTAAATAATTATAGATATTAATTTTTTAAATTTATAGTTGGTCTAAATTAAGACTTTAATGGCGCATATTTTTATAGTAAAAAGATGAGAGGTAAATCAAATCAATTAAGATATAGATTTATATAAGGAAAATTGAATTATAGACATAATTTAAATTTAGACTTATAAAATCAATAGGACTTGTTTGTGATTTGATATATACATCAAATTAGGTTTGAAATAAATATAGTGTAAATTAGTTCCAATACAAGATTATAAAATAAAAACAAGTGAAAAGAATCATCATATTAGACATCATTTTAAATCTTGTTGTTTTCAGTATACAAATTTATTTTGTTAGAACGGGCTTTGCAACAATTTGAGAGCTTTACTTATCAAAATTTGTGCAATCAGATCTTAGCATTTTGCAAAATTCGTGGGTCAACTACGAGTTTGTTCTCATCAGCTTCGCATGGAGACAGAGCACTACATTCCTAGAGACCAACACACTTGCACACTTTGCAACAATGAACCTGAATCAGAGGAGCACTTTATATTTCGTTGTCCTGTGTACTATGAGATCTGTGGCAGGTACTATTGTCTCTTTTGAGAAATTCAAGGCTCATTACGTGCCCTTAATCATTATGATGACTAGAGGTGTGTTGCTTTATTTATCAGGGAGATGACCCAACATAGATATGGCCTCCTCAAACATCATCATGGCAGCCTTGGGTCCCAGAATATTGGTGTATTCCTTCAGTCTTCTACACAACACCGGAGGCATAAACGGGCACATGACTTCATACATCAGTCATGATCTACAGGCGTAGAACCTCTTAAGCATGGCACTTGTTGCATCATGTGTCTTTCCTGCCGCATCGTGTATTTTGTTTTGTATTTGTTTTTTTTTCCTTCATGCATGTCTTGTTCTCTTTGCCCCTCTTGTAGTCCCTTTAACCTTTTTGGTTACTTCTAGACATTAATTTTTAAATTAAATTAAATTAAATATTCATTCCTTAACTTGTAGAAAATTATAAAAATACCCACCTCAAACTTCTAGTTACAAATATAATTGAAAAGAAAGAAGTGACCTTTTTCTTTTATTAACTCATCGAAGACCGTCTAGATTCATGGTAATAGTGGGAGTGTTTTCCAATTCTGACACAACATTTCTCACATGCCTTTTCCAACATTTTAAAAAGTTTGAGGAAATCATTCTAATTTGATTATGTATTACATGTTCTCCATTTCCTGTCACATGGGAATGCCATGGCCACCTCAAATATTTTTCTTCATCATTTAAACAATTTAAATATCTTAGCATCAACATGGATGCACAAAAGAGGAAACCAAATTTAAAGGATGCTAAAAATAAATATACACATGTAGGGAGAAAGGTGGATTTGAAAGAGAGGAAAGATTGTAATGTGCAACGAGTGATTCAATTTTTTTTATGATTGACTCGAGAGAATTGATGGAAGATATTCGGAAGGTAGACAACTTAGATATGCCACTACAGTGTATTAATCATCATTACTCCTTCCCTTGCTACCTTGCATTCACTTTCCCTTTTAACCTTGTATTAATCATCATTGCTACATAGGTCAACATTGAAAGATGCTTGACAACTTATAATAGTTGTTATATGCAACTATTGTTATCTAATGTTTCTCAACTATGGTGTGCAACAAATACTAACTCCCATTATACCCTAGTCACATGCACAATTTCGCACAATTTTCATTGTGCCTCTGTATCTCCAAAGCATATACCATAATGCGCAAGTACACATATTCTTGCATGCATAGAAAACCATTATGCTATAATTATTATATAATTGATCCACTTTGCAAAATGCCTTTGTGCAATGCCATGAAATTTTGAAACATTTTTAAAAAATGGTTATGTGTATCCTTCAAGTTGCATTGGGTTGGTCAACAGTGGTTCTTATGAGAGAGTTTGAATGTAGTATGATTATATCACATATCACACATGTTTTCATACCCTTTGTATGTTTTTGTTTGCATCCTTCATAATTATCTTTATTATCTTCGTATGACATCATCTTGTTATATCCTTATGGCCACTCGTACACCTAATTTTAACATGCTCACACCTTCATCATTAGCTTCCTTAGCACTCTAGAGCTTCTTCTTGATAGTCTAACTTACTTCTTTGACCTTCACATGCCTAGAAATCCATTTCCAAATGACATAGACCATGGTTGATGGCATTTGCATAGTGGATTTCCCTTGTCGACAACATTGACCATGCTTGATGCCATCAAACTAGTATTTTGTCGTAACTAACTAAGGCAACCATGATCGATACCATCGGCTAGATCATAATACTAATGCATTTATTAGGCTATTTATACTAGGTTGTTGATCTTCAAATTTCCAACATCACTTCCATCACACATTCAATCTACTAGTGCTCGCTAAGTTTGCTCTAAACAATTAAAATGTAATGAAGTTAGCCTTATTTGTCTTATTTGGAGTTCACACTTTGAGCATTGGGTGCTTAGGATCTGCAAGCATATGATTTGCACTTTCCATGGTCTACCAATCCTTTGGAGTCGTTGAAGTCTAGATAGACAAGGGTCTTCCCAAGTCTTCTTCTAGCTGTTTTTGATCCTCCACATTACCTCTCTCATAAGGTGCTACTGACTCTGGGGAAAATGCGCCAATAGTGTGTTCATACTAAATCTAAGTATTTCTAACCTCTCTTGTTCCTTTACTTTCATTTTAAACTTCTATGCTATAGATGTGATCAAACATACATTGGGATATGGTACCATATTTATTTGTATTCCATTATTTATATATTGATTCTTACATATTTATTTGTATTCCATTATTTATATATTGATTCTTACATATCTATTCTTACCTTACAACCCCTTACAATCCATACACAACCCTTGATTTTTCTTGGCAATCTCTTGGACCTTAATTGTTATCCTTGCGACTCTTTCCAAATAAGCTCTTAAAACCTTTAATCTCATTACAATCCTATTAAAATCTTATTATTCTCATCTTACAATCGGGAGCTAGCTAGATGCCACCACCCTATTATAGGTCTAGGATTTGAAATCCTATACCTCCTATAAAGTGTGGAGTAACACCTTTCTAATTCTATGTGTACATTGACTTACAATCTAAAGTGTGCATGTTTAACCTGGCCCCTTTGGTTATCCTAAACTAGAATACTCCCATCATAAAGAGATAAGAGAATTGCTATGGTACCACACTTTATTTACATACAAAATACTACATAAATAAACAAAAAACAATTTAACCACGAAAATTCACATAACTGAATAACACCTAATATAACAAGTCCTCCTCCTCCTCCTCCTCCTAAATACAACACGAGTTGTGAAGCAAATTACATGTTAAGAGATAATGACATACCGAACAAGAGTGGCAAGGTGACTAGTCCCTGCCGAAGTTGAAATGAAAGGTAATTTTTACCTAGAAGACAACCTTATTACATTTATAAAACTACTTAACAGATTCCTTAGGAATTTTTAGACCAATAGCATAGGTCTTGTTTGGTATTTGGTGAGCATGAATTTCCAAGTTATGATTGAGAGGAGCATTAGTGGCCATTACAACTGCACCAGTAATAATTATTTCTCCATCCATTACTTTAACTTGATTTTTCTAGACCTCAAACTCTACGCTTCTTTCATGTTTCTTCCTCTTCTTCTCGCAGTTTCATCAGCCATTCCATTGATATACCTAAGGACCAAAATTGCACCCACGTATAAGACACAAGAGGAAGGAAAGTGTGTTTTAAAAGATTGACAATTTTAACCAAATCGAACAATATATTTTGTTCAAAAACTAAATTCGGTATTGGTAATGTTTTAGCCAAGTTTTAAACTTTGTTTGAATAGAATTTAAACAAAGTATAAGATTCAAGAAGAAAGAAAGTGTGTACTAAAGAATTAAGATTGACAATTTTAAGCCTATCCAACAACTATATCTGTTGTTAAAAAACTAAATTCGATTTTGGAAAGTTTAATATTCTGTTTAAACATAATTTGTAAGGATTAATGTCAATTTCATATGTTTTTTACCGAAAATCACAGGGATAAAATCAAATCTATAATGTTGATGGCGATGATGAGGTCTCCCTTACGACATACTATGTGCATCCAAGGGATATTTTTTGTTTGCAACTTTTGTAGTAGTATTATAGTAAAAAGGGATTCTAAGATTAAGAGGAGGGAGTATAATATTTAGAAGCCTATACGTGCATTTCTATAAATGATTTTAGGGAGGGATTTTATTGGTGCAATCAAGTAGGGATTTTATTTAGAAGCCTATACATGCATATTCACATTTGAAACAATACTGCACCTGTTCTGTTTAAAAAATTGCAGCAAACATGGTTCTTTTGGACTAGGCTGAAAAATGTAGACTTTGAAATAGTGCATGTGGATATAAAGAAAAAGATTAACCTTCTTTTCTCTGATCTTCCATTTTTTCTGTAATCTCTGCTAGAATTTTTCTCTTGATAGAGAGGTGTGTGAATAGTGAGGGAAAAACTGTTGGAAGAAATGAAAAGGAGCCAGATTTATTTAGAAAGCAAGCATTGATTATTTCATTAACAATGCTTAACAGATTCATTAAATTCACTGGCACTGTCAGAACATATTTTTACACCTGTTTTTTTTTTTTTTTTTAAATTTTATCCCAGAAATTCCAAAAATTGTACTGCAATAAGATATAGGTAAATCACTTAGCAAATTGCATAGATGGATGCTTCGCTTCTTTTTAAAACTAACATTCTTAAAGTCACCCCATGTGCATACCTAACCGGTCACATATATTTTTGTTAAAAAAATTGTCTGTGAGCATCCCCTTGTATACAATCTCTCTTCCACCACACTGTCAAATGCATAGCCAAAGAGGTCTCCAATAAGGATTTTAGTGTTTGTTTGTTCAGATACACAATGGTTGTGAAGCTACATGGACCACCCCATGCATCCTGCTGCAGAAGGGTGCTTGCATGTTTCTTAGAGAAAAATATCGACTTTGAAATAGTGTATGTGGATTTATCGAAACGAGAGCAGAAAAAGCCAGAGTTTCTATCCTTACAGGTGAACTTATCTTCAAATATTGCCGAACTTTTGGATTTTATAAACACTGGAGAGAGATCTTAATGGTGATTCATGTTGATTATGATTTTATGCATGATGCAGCCGTTTGGAAAAGTTCCAGCAGTCCAGGATGGAGATCTTACTCTGTTTGGTAATCATATTCATTATCAGTTTTTATGCTGTATTCATTATATGTGTAGTCCTGATTTAGGCAGTGTAGATTAGCACTTTCCAGGTAATATACTCATTTTATATATGTAGATTTGATTTGTGTAGTGTAGTTTATCACTTTCTATGTTGTATTCATAATATGTGTAGCCCTTATTTGGGTAGTGTAGATTATCTCTTTTCATGTAATATATTTATTCTATCTATGAAGATCTGATATGTGTACTGTAGTTTATCACTTTCTGTGTTGTATTCATTATATGTGTAGCTCTGATTTGGGTAGTGTAGATTATCACTTTTCGAGTAATATATTCATTGTATATATGTAACCTTGAATTGATTTGTGTAGTGTACTTTATCACTTTATGTGTTGTATTCATTATGTGTAGCCCTGATCTGAGTAGTATAGATTACTATTTTCTATGTGAGGTATTTATTGTATATATATAGCCCTGAATTGCAAATTTGAATAGAATATTATCACATTCTATTTCCTATTATTCATGTGCCTGATTTCTTTACTGCAAATTATCACTTTTTCTGTCTTGTATTGGATCATCAGTTTCATGTGTTGTATTCATCACAATGTTGTAGCCTTGATTTGGGTAGTGTGGATTATCACACTTTATCTATTATACTCATTATATAGATAGATCTGATTTTGGTAGTGTAAATTTGGCGCATTCATTCTATATATGTAGACCTGATTTGGATAGTGTCAATTATAATTTTATTTTTTGCATTGATTATGTGCAGAGTCAAGGGCTATCATAAGGTATTATGCCAAGAAATATGCAGAACAGGGGACTTGTCTCCTGGGAAGGACTTTGGAAGAGAATGCATTGATTGATCAATGGCTTGAAGTGGAAGGGCAGAACTTCAATCCTCATGCTTATGGATTGGTTTATCAGCTGATCTTGGGTCCAAAATATGGTGTTGCTCAGGACAAGGGAGTTATTGAGACCAGTGCAGAAAATTTGGGCAAAGTACTGGATGTGTATGAAGAGAGGCTGTCAGAGAGCAAGTACTTGGCAGGGGAGTTTTACAGCCTTGCTGATCTCTCACATCTTCCATTTACTGAGTACATAGTGAACGCTACTGATAAGGGATATCTGATCAGAGATAGGAAACATGTGAATGCATGGTGGGAAGATATTTCTTCCAGACCTGCATGGAAGAAGGTAATGGCTATGGGCTAAAGAGGATTGCTTCATGTTGCTAGCCTCTTTAGTATTGCTGCTTAGTATTATCTTGCTTGCTGGCCCTTTGTTTTGGCTGTTTAAGTACATCTTATTTTAACAATATGTTGTTGAATTAGTAGTTGGTGAAATATTTAGTGTTTGGTACGCCTCTTATCTAATATTAGTAGGCCTCTTACCTAATATATATTTTAATTAACAATTGTACAGGAGTTGAAAATTATGCCGGAGAGAATGTGTCGAAAAAAATCTGCTAGAAAAACATTATCAATTTTTGAGACTTTCTAACAAAATTACGTTAAATTAGGTGCCTACTTATAAATTAGTGTATACTATTTTAAAAAGTATTTGGTAGGCCTCTGCATGTGTTTCATACGATGTGAACGCCGAACGGTATATGTTATTTGTTTTAGAGGTATAATTATTACTTTTGTAGTTGATGTTGATTAGGGGTGTGTTTGATATTTTAAGTGTAGAAATATAGATGGACCACTTAATTTGAAGGTTGTTTCTACATTTCAAACTTGTTAAAAAATCGTACATGAATATTTTTTATACCGTTTTTTATAGTTAATTTATTTTATAGTTGATGTTGTATGTATTTAATTTGTGTTTATTGTGTTAGTTGTGCATCGGTTGTTCGGTTGATGTTTTGTTGGGAAAACATTTATTGTACAGTCGATAACGTGTGTGATTGATAGTTGTAGTGTAGGAATTTAGTTGAAACATTACATTGAAATGTTATATGTGTACATTTAATTATGTTACAGATTTGTGCATTTAAAGTTACATGTCATATTTCAAAACCTCAAATAAATGTAGATGTGTGTGCCCATAATGAGACATGTATACATTTGCATTATTTATTTCATGAATGGTAGCCTTTAGTGGGAAATTTATATGTATACAAAAGTGCATGTAATTTTTATTTATTTTCTTAAAAGTATTAACAATCCACATAGTAGTAGGAGACAATAATATGTCAGTCTATAAGGGAATAGAATAGTTTTCTTGTGAATCAGGAAATAAAGTGGAACATAGATATGAAATAAGAAACATAGCGGTGATAGTTCAAAGTATAGAATGGGATGGGTGAGGGTGTAATGTTTGAAGGGTCAGGTGGGTTGGAAATCCTTGCAGTTACAGAGGAGTTGCACTATTTTCCGCTTTCTTTGAACTGAGGATGACACATTTCAATCTGTTGTTTCCGCAATATGTCTCTTTTTTCAGTGAAAGTGTGAAGCAGTATTCATTTCCGATGACATTACTTATAATTTCACTTGTCGCATCTTCATCTATAGACAATATATGGAGGTCGCTAGCTACAACACCCATGATTAATTCAACTGTCTCATCAAAAGTGGTAACTGATTGAAGTTCTCTTGTTGGGTACTTTAGATCAATCCTTAGTGCATATCTATAATCATAGTTTTGAACTTGTCTATTGCAACTCGAACATAACCGTGAACCAATACCATTCTCTCTCACCTTTTTCCTGTATTATTTGTCACCTTTTTGAAGAGGATATGCCTTGTAAAAAAAAATTTCCATGCTGATATTTGTGATTTATGCAGTAACCATGGCCCATTCATTTCTCTCAGTGTTTCCCATATTTAGTACATCTGAAATCATCGCTACTGAGGTTAGGCTTTTTAGAGGGCCCAGAAATTGGCTTGTGATAGAGGGCGCCAAAAGGAAGTAGTCATCGGAATCAACCCAGCCATGAAGTGTATTTGTTTCTGAAATTTGAGGGTTGAAGTAACATTTGGTTCTTGAAACAGTGTCCACTGAGCTTCAATTGAAACTGGAGACGCGAGCAGCTTTCAAGGCGAGGACCGGAAGAGGCGGTATAGAAAGCATGTATCCTAAAAAAAATGCTGCCACACAGCTGCACCCAAAACACAGGATGCCATCAGGTAGAGGTCCTTCTACCTCCTGATGGGAGTTGGCGATCACAACCGGCTCATCCATATCCTTTCTAAAGGGCTCATCTTCTTCCAATTCTCATAAATTCAAGACTGAATCAAGATTGAGATCGTTGTCAGCTGGAGCTTCAAAGCTCTTATGCTTGATCATCAATCTGTCATAGATGGTATCAATCAATATTCTTGCTTTGGATCACTTTTTCTCCTGTGTCTACTTTCTGCAGCCTCCACAATTTCTCAAGTAGACTAATGACACCAAATTCAAGCTATTGGATATCATCGTGCATTGTGAGTGTTGTTGGTGGTGAGAAGTACAGTCTGCACACCTATCACATAAGAAAACTTCATCATGGCTTAAAGGACATTGTCAACTGCAGAGCCTTCCCCCATCTCCATTGCAAACAATTGTGCCTCAAACAGATTTGTGGCTCCCCAAATAAGAAGTTTTGGGCTTTTGATTCCTATAATTAGGGCTTCCTCCAATACTCCATGGACTGTTCCGCATTGAGCCTGATGCTCTGATCAATCAAGCAGCCCTCATCCAAGAGCTACTTCAGTTTCAGGTCATCCACCAAACAGAGATAGGTGGAATGAGAATCTTCCAAAGAGTGACAGGTTACCATTTTATCATTCTGCTCCTTTACGATCCTTTCACAAGATTACCTGCCCTTCACCAACCTGGGGCTCTTCCTTGAGCCAAAACCTTCCCCAGATTGTTTGCTTCCCCTACTACCACATTAAAAAAAAACAATTTCCATATAGGCCCAAATTCTACAGCAGGATTTTGGATGCCCAATTCCCTCCACAAGCTTTCCTTAGCAGACTCACAGAGACAGTCTACAGCAGAGAAGAATAAAACCCAGTAATGGAGGCACAAAGGAGCTGGGGAAAGTGAGAGCATTTACCATGAAGGAACATTGAAGAGGGGTCCTGGGCCATTCATCCATACGTGGTTCAACAGAAAGTAGGCCCACATAGGAATGCACCGTGGCCAAACCCTACAAATCAAAACCATATCTTCCCCAGCCATCCTGAAAATCAAAACCATAACATTTACCCCAAACACACAAAACCCCAAAATAGAAGGAAAATTATCCAAAAAAATATTTTGAAACCTTTAGGCTACATTGCCAGGATGCGCCCTGACCCCCCGTGAATCTTGTCTGATACGTACAGATACGGATACGCGTGGGTACCTCCCGGATACATGATGACGTATATGTGACGTATCTAGGAGGTACCCACACGTATCCGTGGCATATCCCTTCCTAAATACGTCTTTTAAAGGTTTTAATTCATTTTTTTATTTTTTGACTTTTCTAATCACTAAAACTGAACCCTAAAAATAAAATGAATAAAATAAAACACCCTAATCACCACATGAACAATGAAATGTAAAATCTTAAGCATATTGTATGTTTTGAAATTTGAACATGGATCCTAGTATATCTTTCAAATTTCAAGCTTTGTGCGTATTCATGTTGACATGATATTCGTATATCATATGTATGTCAGCCACATGATTAAAAAAAATGCAAAGTCTTAAGTATATTGAATGTTTTGAACATTGATTCAAGTTTTCTATTACTATTTCAGTTTTTTATGGACTAAAAAATAAGTAAAATGAGTAAGATGTACATACAAATATATATATATATATATATATATATATATATATATATATATATATATATGTACGGACGTATCCAAGACGTATCGTACCCAAGGATTTTTTAAAATTGACGTATCTGCGTATCGTATCCGTACCCATACTGATACTCATACCTGTATCCTGGCAATGTAGCCGCCCAATAGCCACCACCAATAGCCAAGTAGACCCAGGGTGCAATACTGCACAAAAGAGAGAAGACAATTGCCAATTACCAGAGCAGAGATCAAAAGGCTGAAGAGCAGAGCAAAGACTAATAAATGGAAATGAGAGTGAGTCCACGGCCAGCCATGCTCAAAGAAAATAGAGGTAAAAGAAACCACAAGCATGAAGAAACGGAATGGAAGGCAATGGAGAGGAATCAACATACCCATAAGAAGTGGAGAATCCCCTGTTGCTTCCCTCCCTCACTGCCGTTTGCAAAATGTTAAGAGGAGAAGGGAGGAACAGTGCTAATGAAAGGCCCAGGACAGATAGGACTCAGATTACCAGGGAAAAAATAGGAAAATCAATCAGCAAGAATAACAAGAATTGGGGGATGGCGAGGAGTCAGCCTAGGGGGCAGTCTAATGAAATTAGCATTGCTAGGGGAGAAGATTAAGGGGGTCCATGGAGATAAAGAGAGGGGACCTCAAAGCAAGCATGTCCACACCTAGATTAGCTATAAATAATCCGCTACTTTATTAACCAATTATTTTGATGTGACATAAATTGGCATCCTTCAAGTTAATCCCCAAAGATCATCGACCGTGATTCTCAAACATCCTTTTCCCTTTGCAATCTACACCTCTCTCTAAAGGAATCTAACTCCTGCAACATTATTCATTGTAAAGTTAAAACCTGATGCCTCATTGAAGAAAATGATAGGTTGCCCACAACACAAGCTCCAGCCACACCTACGTTCTCTTTAGAGGCTCGTCACTTCTGAAGAGGAATCCATCTGGCCTGAATATATTTGCTTCTGCTTCTTCCAACCCCATTAGCAGGTATCAGATGATTACTTTTGAATCTTAGCAACATATTAACATTTGTAATTGATTTTTTTTAGATTATTTTTTTAAACTCTTTCTATTTGCAACTTCTAACATTTCCATGTATGCATCAACTAAGTTAGGCATTCTTGGTTTTTTTTCCAAACCCCAGGTTCAATACATCTTGGGTACATTCACAAAAAAAATAACAAATACTTATAAAAATATTAAAACGTAAAAAAATAGCAAAATTAACCATAATGTCAATGTGTAGTTTGTTAAGTGTCTTTTTAAATTTTTATGTTCTTTTATTGAGTTTTTTTGTTTTTTAATTTAAACGTGCCTTCTAATGGGCACTGCCTAAGTATGCCAGGTCTTGACCAAGTATGTCACAGATCCAGCAGTGTCGTAAAAACTAAGTTACATAAAAACTTGTGTTGCTCTCATCAATCGTATAAGAGCACCTTTTGGAATAAATGTGATGGCTGACTCAGAAATTATGCTTGGAAAAACACATTTACATTATTATGTAGCAGGAAAAAGTAATTACAACAGATTTACAATTATAGGGTTTATGCACCTCTACAGTTTTATATGAGTGGTTTGCACAGTCGTGTAATACTATAAAAATGAGATTAAAATATGATGGTGTTCATATCCAATGAACAATTGATTCATAGAAAAATCGAATCTATAGAGAATTCGCCTTACCATTGTTTGATCTGAAATTTTGTTCTCAGGTAAAACTCTGCACTGTCGCTTTACCCTAGATGGTGCACAATCAGAATCCCCGTCACCTTTCTCCCTGCTGATACCTACAATATAACGCTGCTGCATTTTGATGGTCAAAAATGTTAGAAATCCTCTTGAAAACTGCAGAAGAAACAGCAAAAAATAAAAGGTATGTAACTAATCAATCTGTATACCACCAACCTCGTTAGGAGATATATTTTCAAAACCATAGGGAGTAACTTGTCTTTATTCATGATTTTGGTTCGCTGAGGAAGCCAGAACATAGTTTTGATTTTGCTCTGAAATACCACTAGAATATGGAACATAATCAGTGTGTTCGTCAAGCAAAACAGGCAACTCTTTCAGAGAATCTTCCAACACCCCTTCCTCTTGTTCAAATTTCTGAGCTACTGCTTCCATTTCAGAAAAATCATCTCTTAAGTAGATGGTTGGATTGCCGCCACATCCACACTTCATTGCTACAAATCAAAAACACCGAGTCATATAGAGAAGCCATATAAGAACTTGCTACATAATTGTTGCTACAAATCAAAAACACCGAGTCATATAGAGAAGCCATATAAGAACTTGCTACATAATTGAAGCCATGGTCTTCATGGTGAATCAACATCTACATTTGGCATTGAGTGCTATATTGTGGGTGCACGTGATAACCCCTTAGCCAATGTGATTGCAAGATGCAACTACCATCAAGAAAATGTTACCTGCTATCCATTAAAACAAATCCATTCTAAATTCTAATGCAAACCAACAACTATGAAAAAAACTTTAATCAGCATATCTTTGATGCCTACCAAAAAACTAAGGATAAGTGATCAAAACTAACAAGGAAAAGAAAGCCATACCATGATTCAAACATACAGTATGCATGTTGGATTGGCATATGCCAAATGCAATGTAGCACCAGTGATTGCAGACACTGCATAAGACATTATTATCGTACCCCAGTGAGTTAAACACATGCACTTCTTGCTTCTTCAGTAACCAACAAAATTGATGCTGAAGTCTTATAAGGCGAACAAATGCAGTCTTCATGGAGTGTTGGGATCTATCTCCAGGACACAATCTACTGTTTGCAAGAAGCATCGCCTCTTTACATAGAAGTTGTTCATGAGGCAGAATATGTACTCTATTCAGATTCTCATAGCGTTTACAGGCTACTGCCCCAAATGTAAACCAATCAACCAATGCAAAATTTACTGCCTCGCCACAATTAAAACCTACAACAAAGTTTTAATTTGTCAACAAGAAGAAATGAGAAGCAAGAAAGCAGTCCATGGCACTGTGCACTGCCCCATTATACTTGGACGAGGCAATGGAAGTTTCCAACAGATTAACCAGACAAAGATAATACAATGCAAAATAAATGTCCTTCCTGCATATTTACCATGACTAAAGCCTGCATGGTATGCCTGAGGAAATGTGATTACAAACTCTCCAGGCTCTTGTACAGCCTTGTAAACAGGAACTCCATGATCAGATAGTATTTTTGGCGGAAACATTGTTGTCTTTCCTATAAGCAAACTAAATGCTGCATCCACTCCTTCACGCATGGCCATTTCCGCACCATAGACATGTTCCACGACTACATTTCCAAAATCAGAAGCTGCATGTCCAGGAACACCATACCATGTCTTGGATGCACCACAGTGGTGATAATTAATGCTGCCACAGAAGAAGAACTGTTAAAATTTTAAGATTTCCAATTATAGCGTAATTTTAAATTCGGAAGTAGCACCTGTTGTGTCAGTCACTGTCAAACAATGCTGGTCCTCAAAGCAGAAAAAGAACTGTTGAAATTTTAAGATTTCAAACTATAGCGTAATTTTAAATTCATAAGTAGTGCCTATTGTGTCAAACAATGATGATCCCCAAAGCATGTAAACCAATAGAGTTTTAATAAGCGATTTACCTGTATAAATAGTGATCTTCAACATGCCATGCAAACATGCTAAAGAGCATTCCAATGTAAAGCATTGGGTCACTCACACCCTGCACCAACCAGAATAAGCTTTCAGTTGACTACATATAACAGCAATGTCACGATGTTACAAATTTGAACTGCTGCCAACACACAACTCAAATTCACCAAGATTAAACAAGCCAGAAACTGAAGAGTATTACTGGAATTGGAGCTTCGAGTAGGCGCAGAACAGAATTTGCAACAAGGAGCAGTCTAGGAACCTAACCGAGAAGGCAAGAGCTCGAACCTTACACAAAACAAGTTATCAGGAAAATAAAAACAATATTATAAAAAATAATCAACAGGTTAAGGCCAATCCCTTCTCCAGGTCCAAAGCATTGATGTGTCGTTTTCCAAACATTGCCCCCATTGAGACCAGTGGTCGAGCTGCTGCTATTGCCGTCATTGAAGAAGATATGATTTTCTGCTGCTGGTATAACTGCGTTCAAAACCCTAATTGACAAAATTCGTGAAAACTCCTTGTAAGTTGGTTGAATTGTGTGACTTGTGGCGCAAGCCGGGGAGTGTGCCACGGGCCCATGGGCGTCCGCCTAAGAATCTCAGGATAAGCGTAATAATAATGCAAGAGTTCGCTATTATTCATGCTGTTTTTTTTATTCAACATGTAACTGCCCGTCAACAGAACTAAAAACAGAAGGAAAGCTAAAAACAGAACTGCTACAAACAGACGTCCAGACGCCCGTCAAACTGTCAAAATTAGGACAGTCGCAGAAACGTCTGGAGGTGCCTTTCCCATAGGGGGAACGCCTTCGGCGTTATTTTTTAATTACTATTTTAAAATATGAAATGTTTCGTAGCCTCACCTCCCATCTAAATATGTTTTCCGATTGTCTATACTATTTTAAATTTGAAGTAAATAGAAATAGAAAATATTAGTGTTTAATTTTCCAGTTTTTTTCTTTAAAATATTTTCCAGGTGTATAAACTATTTAAGAATTATTGCTATTGAATAGTTGTAAATTGGTTTCAAATCAGTGATTTGATGTCAAATTGTTTGTACAGATTTATAAAAATGTTCTGTTTCATAAATAATATGTGTTTCCTATTTTTTTGTATCGAATCAAAAATATTAATCTCATATTCATTCGTTGATTTAGTTTGCAGTAATATATAGATATCAATATTTATAAAAAAATGACTAAATTTATCTAAATTGAATGTTTCAGGTCGTATTTACTACAGTCTAAATATATTAGTGGAATTATAAGATTATAATATGAATCTTTATTAGAGGTCAAAATGGCATCGAGGATTGAAAAAATATAATGTACACTATGGAGTTCGAGATCAACTTCATCAAATCTAAAATAGGACAAAAAAATTAGAATGACATTCATTTAAGTTGTTTTCACATCTCCACAAGTCTTACATGTTATGAAATTTTGGAAAAAAAAAAGACAAGCTGTGTGATTTTTATAACTATTATGGAAAATGATTGTTTGATATTCACTCTTCTATATAAATAACCACTAATATTTGCACTTAGTTTATAAAACAAGATGTTCTATATAGTTTTTTAGGTGAAATAATAAAGTTATATTACCTAAAATTAAATATTATAGACTCATAAATAAAAAAAACTGACCATTCGTGTTTAAGGAGTCAAGTGAGAAACAAAGTGGATGTGCACACAAGTAGCAAGTAGAACAATAGAACATTACATAACTTTACTTTTAAAAAAAAATTGTACTTCTCTTCTCTTATTAACTCAACTACATAGATATTACTATATCAGTCCTTAAGCAGACGTGACTCACTTCTATAGACTTAAAAATTGTGCACACTCATAAGAAGCCTTTCCTTATGAACCACTCTAATAGTCCCTTGGAAGAACAATATTTACTTCTTGTTGTGATTTGATAGCTTACAATCATTTTATATTTTCCTTTAGCGTAAGATAGAACTAACCCTTTCTAAGAGAAGTTTGCTATGTAATTAATAGTCTAACTTTGAAAGTGTTGTCCTAAGGAAACACTTTAGCTTATATGTGCTATATGTGGCAACTCCCTTCCTTATAAGTAACGGTGCTCGGATTGTTAGAGGTATTATCATTTGGCCTTGCGTGGACATATTTTCAATGTTCAAACACTTAACGGATGTGTAAATACACCCTAATTCAATTCTAGATGTTATCTTCTAGCACAACAATAACAAGGATGTAAGGGTTTGCAACATGTAGACTATTTTGGTCAATTAACTTCCAATATTAACCATTCACAATCATAATAATGCATTTAAACTTGTAATGATGAATAAATGAAATATAACTCCTCATATACAAAACATGGAAGAGAACTATAGTTGTAGAAGTCATAATAAAGAGGATATAAATGTTCAGGATATTGAAAAATGAATATCAAAGATTGGAAATGCTTTAGTGCAAGTTCTGGAACTGAAAATTGAACAGAGGCAAGACTGTAAAACTAATGTACAATCTAGACCTGATTTGTATGCTCATGGTTTAGAACTATACGGTCTTGGACCCTTTGACAGTCTATAACTTAAACTTCCTGTAGTGCCAACCTAATTGAATAGAATTAAAAAGTATGGAATTCATAATTTAATATAATAAAATGAAGCTTCTTTTTTAAAAATAAATGTGAGTTGATTTATTTGGTGGTGGAGATGTTTGTTGGCGTGTGGGGAGGGGTTGCGTTTGACAGGTGTTGAGTAATGGAGTTGGTTGGTATGGGTGGCCCATTAAGCACATGGGCATCCTAATCAATTTTCAGACCTTTCACCTCCCTTCCTAAGCAGCCATTCAGACCTATCATTTCCCTGGCATAAAAATAGTTTGATTTTATTTGAGATCCGGAGGCATCGACCATGTAGAAACCCCAAGGAAACGTTGTAAATTTAGTAGTTTGGATAATTGTAGCGATGACAAAATGCAGGGGGGCATGGGTTTCCTCACGGACAGTTACATTGTTTCACGTATGCAACAAATAGATCTCCAACCTGATTCGTTTACTTTGCCACGCACTCCCAGCCAGTGTCAATATGTGAGCCTTGGAATAGGGTATAAACGTCCATCGTAGCAAAAAATATGTAGGAATTTTGTTAGATGTTGTAGTTGCAAGTGCTCTCATAGGTACGTATGCAAAATGTGGAAGCAAATCCAGGAACGTGAACTGCGTGACAAAATATCTCAAAAAAATGGAGTCCTGTAGAATTCCTTAATCGCAGGATATGCATGGTTTCGATTAAGGAAGCATTCGGCGTTCAAGTTTCAACTCTACTATAAGCATGGCAGATTATCTACAGACGTTCAAAGAACCAGGCTATTCATTTGTTGGCATGCATTATATTTTGATTGTTGCAAGGGTTCAACGGTAACTATGGAAATGTTTGGGGAACTTGAGTTCAAACATGCTAGCTTATGGTCTATCTGATGGAAGATTACTAGTTACAGAGTCCTAGATCCACCCTCTTTGTTGCACCAGCTAGAAGGGCATTCAAAGGATGTTACAATGGGGATGCTGATCCAAAATATCATGATTATTTTTCGATTATGAAATAGAGAAATAATATATATACTTTAAGAGTAGAGTACCTATGTCACAAAGATATGCACAAAATGGGTTTGTTAAAAAGGCCTTCGAAACCTTGAATCAAATGCCAGTGGAAGGTCTAAAGCGAGACTCCATAACCTTGGCCAACACACTCCTTTTCTGTGTAAAAATGGGAACTTCAAGGAAAGGGTGTTTGGTAAGGCACTTCACTACCATTCGATTAGATGCCTCGGAGAGACGTAATCTCATGCTTTGTGTTGGTGGCAAGACGCGCCCAAAGTGGAGTTTTTAAAAGAAATGGGAATTTGGAAATCAAAGTGCATCTAGCAAGTGTATCACCAAACTCAATGGTGGCGAACACTAATATTTTCCAGGCATGGTTCATCTCTCCATATATTTCATAATTCTTGTTCTTTAGTTTTCATTTGCGACGAAATAAATCTAAAACTTTGGAATATCTTACATTTGATTATTTTTATATAAACTTCTTTTGCAAAATAATAAATGAAATATGGCACTTAGGTAACCCAAGACGTAACACTTGGTAGCTGAGCATAAACTTAAATCCCTCCTTCAGACACAATTTGGAAAACTTCGTAACCAAACTATTAGCTTGAAACAACAAAACTCCTCCTTATGTTTTACATTATCGACTTTTAGTTTGATCAGCATTCGTGGCTACAACCACAACCTTCTACCCTGCTTGACCTTGGGTGTCAAACTTAGGTGTTCGTGCCCATTGTTATTGGCGAGAACTAGAAGAGTCGTCATCTAAAACAACCCTTTCCATCTACCTTGCAAAGTTAGAAAATGCAATTTTGAGAGACTTGCAACAACACTCTGAACCCCCTAAAGGATATGTCAAGTGTCGTATGGAACACAAATGGTCAAACAAGGTCGATCTATTGCTTGATGCAACTCCTCTAGGAGCCCTGGTGCTCTATTTTGCACTTTTAGGAAGTTGCCAAAACTGAAAAGTTGGCTTTCGTTTTAAACCACTGTTCAAACCCTGAGCAACGAAATGTCTTTCTACCTTCTCAAACATCTAGTATATTTAGTATAAAATTGTTTGTAACCTCTAATTTGTGGAAAAACACTCTTCTGCATAGTTTGAAAAGGGCATTTTGTAGGCCTCAAGTCATTGTTTGCCTAGGTCAGACTTTCTCAACTGCAACCGGTGGCTCCAGAAAAATCGTTGCCATTTGCAACCTTTTTACCAGTTCTCAATCCTGTCGACTTTGTTGAATTATCCATATATAGGAGGACTTGTAAGAAATTTCTCATTGCACATTTGTCCATCGAACGTTAGCTTTGTATATGGCTTTCTGAGCTCTCGAGCTAACTTTTGATCCTTTGCAACTAGGTCAGTAATGACCAATGGCCTCATAAAACTAACTGTCGATCGTAAACTGTTCGCTAGTTCTGAATTCCATTAGTTCTTATGAATTATTGGTGTATAGGATGATACATAGAAATTTACCCATGGTGTGTTTGTTCATCAGATGACACCATTTAAAAGTGGTTTTTAGCCTCTGAGCCTTAATTGAATGTTTTTGCAACTAGCAGGAAAACGTAAAAAGAAAGTTGTAGGACCTCTAGTGGGTAACCAAACCATCGTGGAAACTTGTTGACACTTGTAAATAACTATTTGAAAATCTATCATGTGAAATTGAACTTTTGGCAATATAGTGTTTCTCTCTCTTCCCTATCTCTTTCTCTCTCCTTGCAGGTTACAAAATAAGGTGAAATGAAATGAAATGAATCTGTGTCTGTAACCTTCTCCTTTCGAATGTAAATTATTAATATTATGTAAATGAAAAAATGAAAACGTTAATTATGCTAGATCTAGGTGGATGCCATGCCAATGATTTATCGTTGATTCCATGCTCACATGGTTTTGCAGGATGTAAGAAAGATGGTAAAAATGCATGGTGTAATTCATCGTTTATTATTGTAATTTATATAGGTCATTGTAAAATATATATATGTTAAGTAAAATTGTAGAGGATAGTTATACATTTTGTGAAGTATTGAAAGGTTTATTAATGAAGTTTTGTCACATATTTTAGATGCTAAGGTTTAAGGGAAATGTTCATCTAACATGGGTGTTATTTTGAGCCCCAAATTTTGTATTGTAAAATTTGGATATGTATGTGAATGAAATCAAATTTAATATCTTATAGTGCATTCTTGTTCTGAAATTTATGATGAAATCTCCAGAGTGTTATGTTATTTAACTATCAAATATAGAAAAGAGACCTAATTATAACAGTCAACCTTCGTTTAAAACTTGTGCTTATCTCCCCGTCTCGCATGATATTTCTTAACACAAAAGAAACCAAAACCTTAAAAGGAACTTAAAATTTTACACTTGATAACACCTTCTAGCTTAAGTAGCTAAGAGTCCACGTTTGAGTCGGCCATTATATCCTATATGCTTAGTGACATTGTCATGAACCCAATGATTAGGAACCACATGGTAAAAATTTATCTTGGGTATGTGGAGCACTCATGGGATTGATAGTTGTGTGTGTGTAATAAGGAGAATGTGATTACCTTTAGGCAGTATTCTATGGGTAACCAAACCCCAACATAATGTAAGATCCTCTTAGTTGGGCACATAAAGTGAAGAGTGTAGGTGGCAAAGATCACTAACTAACCTTGGAAGTTACCTGTATGAGTTGGGATCATAAATGATTTCGATACCCAATTTCTATTATCATTTGGCTTCTTTGGTACAATACTAAGAGTTAATTATGAAACTTAACCACATTTTAAATTATGAGTAGTTTGTGAAAATGTAACCATAAGATGATGTGATTAGAGAAAGGTGAAATGTATATCATTCTCATAACACATTTATACCATCTTGTGGTTCATGTGTAGTTATAATGCTTCCAATCATGTACTTCTTTAAGATGTTAGACAAGTACTTTCGTACTCCTTTTGTTGTAAAGTGACGTCAATAAGAGACCTAAGAAACAATGTAAACAAGATGAAAAATAAGAGTATCTATGATAATGGTTTAGGAACAAAAATTCACTTGAAGTCCTTATGGTTGACATAAGCATTGACCTTTTTGTTAATAATGGATACAAATTGTTCTTGGTGGGACTAGGCATTTGAGCCAATATAGAGTCCACTGAAAAAAACAAAAGAAAATAAATATAAAAATTATGGTGACTGAATGCTAAATTGATTCAAACTAAATTTGGAACTAAAACAACCATAGTATGAGAACAAACATGCTTCTAATGGAAGGAAGTTTGTAGGAAAGGGCAACTTGAACCTTCACCTCCTTTGAATTGTAATATTTTTTTCAACAACTTCAGGTTGGTTACCTTGCATAATGAGGGTAAAATTAAATGTCAACTAAGCATATTTTGGAAAACAAACCTTGAACGTAAGAACAAGTTATCGGGAGACTCATAGTTGTTTGAAATTGACATTAATTAACAAATGGTCTATGGATAATTAATGGAATTTGATAAAGGAATCAATTATGCATTCTCCTTTAAAGACTATTTCCCTACAAAGTAAAGTAATTGAAGATTGTAAAGTAGGAGATTTAAAACCTTTTGTGTTCAATTCTCTTGAAAACTATAAATTCATACAATGGAAACCTAAATGTAATGAAGATGTAAATCATAAAAATGGGTCATGTCATGGAGTATGCCTACTTGGTGTTTCTTACTGTAATTGGGTCATTGTCCTAGGTTGTCATATTGTATGAGTGCGTTCCTGTTTATTTAAGTGTCTTATGCACTGTTGAGTTTCTCTACTTGGAACCCTTGTGGTGTTGTGTAGTGAGCAATGTAAATCAAAAAAATATTCTTGTATTTTTTACCTTTGTATTTGTGTGTATAAAATGTGGGTGTTACACTTCCCATGCACTTCGCTTGTCTAAAAATGACCTTCGTTGCATGTTGCTCTTGCTCGCATAACTTCAAGACAACCTGTAATCACATGCAACAAAGAAGAAACCCCAAAAATCTACAATTCCTTTCATTAGAGCATTAGTAAACCAAAATGAGAAAAAATGTGTATGTGGTTGTGGTTAGAATACACTTGGCAGTTAGAATCCCAACTATTGAAATAATCCAAGTGTTGTACTACATGCCCTCATTGTGGTAACAAGCCTCATGTAGTTCTCCTAGGTGTTTGTGTAAATGTGAACAACTAACCAACACCCTAGGGGTACCCTTATGTCTCTTGAGACCAAGATATCAAGTTAACTATATCTAGTATTGAATATAACTAATGCAGTAGTAGTGTGATGTGGTGTGCCTCAATTACATGACCTAACCATTTAATCCTTGAACAATATGTGGAGTGAATTTCCTCTCGCTAAGACATCATGTGGCTCTTTGATCTTTCTATGCTTGGAAATAGAGGAAGCTAGAATATTTTACCTAGTTCATAGTTTTAGACTTGTAGTAGGGACTACTATAATCGATGTGCAATTGATTTGGGAAGATTTAGGAACGTGTTGAATGTTTTTGGAATGATATTTAGAATCACATGTAGTTGCAAAAAATGAAATAACTAATAAGCATGAAAGTGTAAAAATAACTCAATATGCAATAAAGCTAAGATTTCTCTAATACACTGTATGGCTAGCTCACAAATGAAGATGTACATATAAGAGAGTGAATTCGTAACTCTTCCATAATTAGTGGACAAATAGTCCAAAATAGAACTAAAACTCTCACTCTTGGCATAGTCAAACAAGGAGTAACTCCCACTTAGCTAACAATGATGGCCAAGTGTAACGAGTTTAACTCTTATGACTAAGTACACCTTATAAAACTAACTCCTAAATGTGTGGGAATAATCCACATTAATATATCAATGGAATAAATAATATCCTAAACTAACACCCCCTTAAGCATAGCTTAGGTGGGTAGAAAAAAGTGGGCCCCGAAAAAAAGGCTTGATGAGGTACTCACATATAATGAAACTCTCACAATGTGGAGTAAAAGGAGAAAACCCAGTTGGAAATAAGTCGGCCTCCCATCTCAACCCCCCTCCTAAAAAGAGAGTGACAATGAATAGGTATAGATGGGTGCATGATGGTTTTATGGGCATATGTGCATCATGGCTTAGTGCACCTAATATTTATAATCTTGGTTGATTTATTGAATATCTCATGAAGCTCATATGAGGATAAGCTCATGTTTCTTCTTACTTGGGTTTTATGATGTAGGAGCATGTTCACTTACAACATTGCATCACCAAAAAGAGTTAGAATTAGAAGAATGAAATCATGCACACTCTTCTATAGCTTTGCAAAGACAATATCTGCATACATGTATTGCATGTAATAAAAGTAAACTATAAGGTGTCAATAAGTTTGAGGTTCTACATAAACTTTGCCGAGTAAATTCTTTAGAAGGATGTGCATACCTGATCAGCTTGTATACAAGGTGTCTCATGTGAGACATTATGTTCCAATGTCATCTCCTCTGATTGCACTGTTACATAATTTGACGATCATTGACAAATTATGCCGTTGCATTGTGCACTCCTAGCCAATATTTTGAGTATAAAGCATCTCGTGCAATTAGTGTTTTTTGTGGCACCGACCAATATCTAGCATAGTGATGAATTTGAAGCCAAATGGGCCTTAGTGAACATTTCTCACTAAGGTAGAATATTCGAATGATCTACCTAGAAGATTCTGACTGGATGGAAAATGCCATCATTAGCAAGTACTCGGATAATTGGATCCTTTAACCTGCATCGCTGATAGTCTGATCAAGTTAAGTGAAGCATTGCAAATGCCGCTTCAGAGAACCCATCTTCTATGAATAAGTCAGCGAAGGATGTGATCCAGCAATCTGCAGATGTGTTATCAAAACTGCTAGATCTAGTTCTCCAGTTGATGTTTCTGAAATTCTGTCTGCACCTTCTTTTGGCTTCACATCTGTGTGCAGGTAATGCATTTTCTGTGTATGCTTATGAGGAAGAGAAGGATTACTAGAATTGTATCTGTTGTTTATGAGTCAACAGTCTGCTTGTCTTGCATCTTCTGGTGCCATCTTAGCTTTTCTATTTTATCTTGCAGTGTAATGATGGGAGTTACCAGAAATCATATCAATTGAGACCCGTTCCATAAAGCTGATTGCTGATCCAAAGCACTTGCTGGTAAGCTCGTACGTAGCAAAATATGGCTCAGATTGTTGTCCATGAGGCATTGGACTGGAGGATGGCATTGTAAGCAGACAATGCAGGGGATATCCGTAGTCTGCATGGATGTATGGGACAATGAGGCTGCACATGCTATTGCAAAATTAGTATTGATTTTGAGTGCTTCTGATGAGACATGTGACTAGAGTAAGAAAATCACTTTGTAGATCTAATGATACTGACAGTCGGTAATTTTGTACATTTGGAGAGTATTATCTAAGCGTTGAGAATAAGAAAATACATTCTGTGAATTAGATGTGGCTGTGCTCATTGTTAGCAAATTTTATCTGAGTCCTTTGTCTGCATTAAATTTGAGTTAGGACTGCATACATATGATCATTGCAGCACAAGATGGTCAGTATGGATATGCATCTCAACTTGAAAATGAGTACAAGACTAAAGGGAATAAATTAATGAATACTATATAAATAAACTACAAAAACTCCAACCACAAATTTTGACATAGCAATTGAATAATTCCTAATATAAACCAAATTAACAAATGCCTTCAAAGGCAAGGTAAGTACCATGGCTTTACATTTTAAAAGATAATAAGATATCAAACAAGAAAATTGCACTGAATGCCAAATACTTGAATACAAACTGCATTGGATACATAAAGAACCCTAATCTGCTACATAAATTACGAAGCAAATTGCATCGATGGATGCATCGCTTCTGGTTAAAACTGACATTGATAAAATCGCCCCATATGCATAATCTGTCTCATTCGGTAACTATGGTCTGTATAATACCTCTTCCATTAGACCATGTCAAATGCATAGCGAGAGAGGTCTCTGATAAGGATTTTAGTGTTTGTTTGTTTACCAGACACCATGGTTGTGAAGCTACATGGACCGGCCTATGCATCCTGCAGCAGAAGGGTGCTTGCATGTTTCGTAGAGAAAAATATTGACTTCGAAATAGTGCATGTGGATTTATTGAAAGGAGAGCAGAAAAATCCAGAGTTTCTGGCCTTACAAGTAAGAGATATTTCCAATATTGTCAAAGTTTTTTAGGTTTTCTGTTGAAGGGATCATAAGTTTATGTTGATTAATGGTTATTCATGTTGATTATAAGTTTGTGTATGATGCAGCCCTTTGGAAAAGTTCCAGCAGTCCAGGATGGAGAACTTACTCTCTTTGGTAATCACATTCAATGCACAAATGTTTAACCATCATGTGGGCAGAGTAGATTATTACTTTTTACACAATATATTCAATTTATTGTTAATTATATTCATTAAATATGTTTAAACATTAGGTGGGTAGTGTAGATTATCACTTTCTATGTGATATATTAATTAAATATATGCATATTTTATTTGGGTAGTTTAGATTATCACCTTGTATGTGTAGGGATTCCCTATTGGTAGTTTTAAATTATAGCTTCTTATTTGTAGTATTTATTGTATATGTGTAGACCTGATTTGAATAGTGTAGATTAGGGCTTTCTATTTGTTATATATTCATTATGTATATTTGATTTGAGTGGTATAGATTATAGTTTTCTATTTGTTGTATTTATTATATATAGATTTGATTCAAATATTGCAAATTATCGTTTTTTATTTATTATATATCTAATTTGGGTAATGAAAATGATCACTTTCTGTATTGTATTGTATATATGTGTGTGAGAGAAAGATTGATTTTGGATAGTGTAGATTATCACTTTCTGTGTTATATTCATTGCGAATATATAGTCCAGATTTGGATAGTGTGGATTATCAAACTCTATCTATTATACTCATTACGTATATATAGACCTTTGTATAGTGTGGATTATCAAACTCTATCTATTGTACTCATTACGTATATGTAGACCTGATTTGGGTATTGTAAATTATCACTTTCTATTTGGTGCATTGGTTTTATATATGTAGAACTGATTTGGGTAGTGTAAATTTTTATTATTTTGTTTTTTATTTGTATTGGGTATGTGCAGAGTCGAGGGCGATCATAAGGTACTATGCTGAGAAATATCTAGAACAAGGAACTTATCTCCTGGGAAAGAATTTGGAAGAGAAAGCATTGGTTGAACAATGGCTTGAAGTTGAAGGACAAAACTTTGGTCCTCATGCTTATGCATTGGTTTATCAGCTAATCTTGGCTCCAAGGATTGGTGTTGCTCAGGACAAGGGGTTCATTGAGATCAGTGCACACAATCTAGGAAAAGTATTGGATGTGTATGAAGAAAAGTTGTCAAAGAGCAAGTACTTGGCAGGGGACTTTTATAGCCTTGCTGATCTCTCACATCTTCCATTTACTGAGTACATAGTGAATGCTACTGACAAGGGATATCTGATCAGGGATAGGAAACATGTGAATGCATGGTGGGAAGATATTTCTTCCAGGCCTGCATGGAAGAAGGTAATGGCTATGGGCCAAATAGTTTAGGTTTCAAAATTAATAAATAATCCTCTTTCTATTTAGGCAGAGGCTAGATTTGTGAAATAATATTTAATTGAAGAAGATAAATTCCCTCAGCTAAAATTGGGAATCTCCCTCCCCAAGATTTTACTTGAGGAAACCTTGATTTAAATGGGTGCTCTTACTTGAGGGTGATGACTTATCTAATGGTCTCTATATTATGGCTGCTTAATATTATCTTGTTTGTTGGTTGTTTGTTTTGGTTGTTCAATTATAACTTATTTTAATGATATGTCATTGAAAGTTGTTGAATTAGTTGTTTGTTAAATGGTGATTTGGTTAAGTGTTTTTTTAATTAGTCTACAATATTTTAGATTAAAAGCAAATAGAAATAAAAACTAGCAATCACATGTGTATAATGCAATGTGAACGCTAAACGGTATATGTAATTTGATTTATAGGGATAGCTATTACTTTGTTAGTTGAAGTAGATAAGGGGTGTGATTGATTTTGTAAGTGTAGTAATATAGATGAAGCATTACATTTAAAGGTATCATCGCTACATTTCAAACTTGTTACAAATTCATACATATACATTTGCAAATCTTATATCATGAGTGGTAGCCTTTTGTGGCCATTTTTTCCACACTAAACATGAATACATTTGATACCTTTTTCGATTGTTAATTAATTTTGTAGTTGATGTGGCTTGTAATTATTTGGGGGAAATTGTGTTACTATTGCATTGGTTGCTTGGTTGGTCTTTTGTTGAAAAAACCTTTTTTTACAGTCGATAAGGGGTTTGATTAATAGTGGTAGTGTAGGAATATAGATGCAACATTACATTGAAATTTTGTATGTGTACATTTAACTTTGTCACAAATTCGCACATATGCAGTTGCAAATATTATATCATGAAATCTGAACTAAGCATGTATACGTGAAGACCTTTATATATTTATAGATTTTATATCATGAATGTTATCCTTTTGTGGGGAATTTTATTTTCACTAAACATGAATACATTTGATACCATCCCGTGAAAGGCACTGCCACTTTGGATACAAGAAGTGTTGAGGAAAGTAGTAGTGAAAGTGCTATCAAAGTCGACAATATTTTTTACAACGGGTTGAGTGATAGTAGTCTTGACTCCTCCTTTGTTCTTGCCCTAAGTGTTGTTATGTGCGCCATTTTTGAGTACCTTTCAAATGAAAATGGAGGTGAAATGCGTAGATTTGCAAACGAGGGAACTCTAAAGAAAGATGTGAAGGTCAGAATTTTCCTTTCAATGGTTCCAATGTCGAAAGTTGCTCTATGCAAAGTAAGTCCCTGGGACTTTTGGATAGTTAATCCCCAGGACATTTTAATCGGAAGTTGTCTTTGATTCCCTCTTGAAATAGGGGGTATCAGAACATGTAATGGGTTGGAGGGATCCCAACATGGGCTATTGTATCTATCAAATTTGAAAACAATAAATAAAGGTAATGTTGGTGGTGGCATTGATGTGTCATAGACAATGTCAGTGATTGTTCCTGGAGCACCATTCACAAGGCCTGTGTCAACCCATAAATTAACGATAAGCATGATTTTTTGTTTTTTACATAGTAGAACTTTGTGTTCCAACTAATCATCATGAGGATGAAAATATTCTAATGCCCATACAACCTAACACACTAATGCACACACACTTTCAGAGATGTTACACATACCCAAGTAGGCCCATCTAACATTCTCTAGAAGCAGAAACAACCCTAATGCAAGATATTTTTTACCTTAATTCTTCAAGATCGGACCTAAACTCTAGGTGTGAGTCGATAGAGACATTAGGAGATTGCACCAATCCTCCAATAAGATCCAGTTGAACTCTACACAATGCGAAGTAGCCCATATTCTAGAATGAAACTTGTGCATTGCTTGTTCCTCGTTGTTGACAATATTCCCAGTGCTTGCACCTGAAATAAAAACTTACATGGACATCCCTGGTCCAAAGGCTGAGCTCCATATGAACTCTGTCTATTGAGCTTAACTGAGGACTGTCTCAATTAACTGGTGATAATTGGTTGAGGTCGGAATACACATTTTTGTTAAATCATTTCCATAATGACTTTTAACATTGAACTATAATCAAATCAATGGACCTTGTGGATTGAATACAATAGTATTTGTTCTTCTTATAGGCAATGACAAGCTTCCAGATCCACATCCAAACCAGGGATCAGTACCTACCACTTTGATGATCTCTATGATAATGATGATTCAACTATTGAGAAGCTGACACAGGTCACAAGATTCTTGACTAATTTCAAGACCATTTTTTTAACCAATATAACACTAACAAGGTAAATGTCTCCTTCCCTGGAAGAAAAAAATAGTAGCAACATATCAGAACCCTTTTTTATTAGGTGGACAAATTGAATTTGAATACTGGAGGCAAGATTAGCAAATGGGTTCTTCAGTTGAATGCAATACTTCCACACAAGGGTGTATATCAATGTCATTTCAAAATTCTACTGAATATAAGAATATGATCACTGGATGCAATCAAGAATGATTGGATAATCGATTGATGAAGATATGAATAACATAGTCACATAAAAAAGGTATCCAAGGCAATTAGGCCCAAACTTGGCATTTCCAACTGAACCTAATCAACATAAAGGTTCACCAATGCAAAATAAATGGATCCTAAAAGTGTGCTCACTGGTTACTTGCACATATCATGATGGCATACAATACACCTTCAGTAGGGCTTGTGTTGATGTTCAAGTACTCGTCACAAATGGATCATACACCTTGCAATGAATACTGAAAAATAACAATTTATCAGGGGAAGTGCAACATTACAATTAGCCTATACTGTCTCAACTATCATTTGTAAACCTAAATCTTAAGGCATAAGATTTAATTACCTAGAGAACGAGAAATCGGAGAAATTATCATCATATTTGTACAAATAACTGATAGTCACTAAACCTCTACCAATGAACTAAGAGCCTTGCCCATAGGTCTTATTGTTCTGTGTATATTTGTAGCGGTTTTGAGTGCATGTAATTGCACTAAACTGTCTGAGTACTGAATAAATTTACCAAAATTGGTTATCAAATTTGTACTTCAATCCCCAACTACTGTCATTCTTGACTTCTACAAGATGAGCTAAGAACCAATAATTCAACCCTATTATATCAGTTCCATCACACAGATTAATACTGGACCTACATCCTTTTTTGTTATATCAGTTCAATCCTGGTAACTCCGGTGGAGAGTTCATCACAAGTATCTAGGACACTAGAGCATTTATGATTGTTTCCATGTTAACATGACATGGGACTTCATGCAAGCAAAGCATTTCTTTGAGAACCTCTTCTATTTGGGTTCCATTCCTAATATCATGATTTGAAATGAAAACAGATTAGCTGTTGTAATTTGAAGGGAGGTGCCACTCATACTGCCAATACGCACTTCTGTGCCAAAAAAACATTGGAATGGACCCTACTATAAGGAAATCAAAGATGTGCCTCCTAGTAAAGTTGTCACTGCTGGGCTACAAACAGAATGTAGAATCCAAAAACAGATGAACAGAAGCCATATAGTCGTTAATACACCGGAATCATATGGCGGTTCAGAACTCGTAAGCAAGTCTTTTTCCTTCGTCAAAATTGGCAGTTATTCTGGTCCTAGGAAATACCGACCTAAAAAGTCTTTAAAACATTAAAAATATCAAACTCAAAAATTTGGAAGCTAGCATTATATTGGATTTGATTTAGAGGGATAGTTAATGCTTTTGTAGTTGATGTTGAGAAGTTGTGTGATTGATTTTGTAAGCTAATGAATATAGATAGAAGCATTACATTTAAAGGTTATATCTCTACATTTCAATTTTGTTAAATATTTGTATATATACATTTGCAAATCTTATGTCATGAGTGGTATCCTTTTGCGGATTATTTTTGTTGAACTAAACATGAATACATGAATACGTGAAGATTTTATATCATGAGTGGTAGCCTTTTGTAGCCAATTTTTTTGGTACTAAGTTGAACACATTTGATATAGCTTTGGATACAAAACTTTTGAGTAAATTAGTCGTGGAGGTGCTATCAATGCAGAGCCTAGTATTTACGACAAGTTTTTTTGGTTGAAAATCAGCTCATCCATTGAGAAAAGAAGACCTTGGCATAGAGAGGACTCGTGGGAATCCACTTATACTTAACATAAGCCGAAATCATGGCAGTCCATGAAATCACATTTCACTCAGTCATTTCGTCAAACACTTCGTGCGAGCATTAAAATGTAAAATTTGAAAGAAAATTAACAAAAATAAATCTTACCAAGTGAAGCAAATTTGAGTTATTGTCCACAGCTTCCTTCCCGTCAGCTACTATAGAAGAATAGTTCTGTAACTATATACATCGGATTTCTCATTAAGCCTTGATGTTCCCAATGGAATGAATTAATATGAAAAAATTTGGGTTGTTAAAGGAAAAATTGGTGATTGTTTACTTGAAAATCAGCTCATCCATTGAGAAAATCATACCTTAGGATAGAGAGGACTCGTGGGAATCCACTTATACTTAACATAAGCTGAAATCATGGCAGTACATGAAATCACATTTTGCTCAGTCATTTCATCAAACTCTTCACGAGCATTAAAATGTAAACTCCGAAAGAAGAAGAGACGACAGAGATGACAGGCCACCTCGCAGGGGAGGAGATTACCCGGCGAGAGATTACAAGCGCAGGCACAGCCCTAGCCCCCCTCCGTATGTCCCACGTGACCGCCGCCACTCGCCGCCATCGAGGCGCTCTCCTCCTTACAAAAGGTCTCGCAGGGACGATGTTTACGACAACCGTCGCGGCAGCCCCAGAGGAGGCTTTAATCCCGATGAGAGAAGGTAGTTCCTCTACTCTGTAAACTTAAACCCTAAACTTTTTATGAGAAGTTACTTCCTCTATTTGTAAATTTAAACCCTAAACTTTTTATGAATTGTTCCAAGAAGAACAATTCTTTAACTGTATCGTTTGAAAAGATTTGATTTCTCATTAAGCCTTGATGTTCCCAGTGGACTGCATGAATAGGAAGCAGAGAATAGATTCAAATGTCTACAGGGGTAGAGACTTCCCATTGTCAATACTTAGAAATTATGGTCAACCATTACAATATTATATATGCCGTTACAAGTTTGTATTATAGGGAGGACTTGCGGGAGTCCACTTATACTTTACATAAGACAAAAGGACTGTCACAACATGTAGATAATCAGTATCTTTGCTCAGTTTGACAAATTAAGCAGGCATAACCGACCAGCTCAAAAAGTTTATTATAATTTTTTTTATTCCCCTATTTCTCTGTAATCATCACTTAACTCTCCATAAATCTTCAGTTAAGGTCCTGAACACAACTATTTGGGACTGTGATGGTCCACAACTTCCTTCTAAAAGAACATTTCTGTAACTGTATACATTAGTTTTCTCATTAAGCCTTGATGTTCCCAGTGGACTGAATTAGTATAAAAATTTTTTGGGTTGTTAAAGGTAAACTTGGTCATAGTTTACTTGAAAATCAGCTCATCTATTGATAAAAGCACACCTTGGGATAGAGAGGACTCGTGGGAATCCACTTATACTTAACATAAGATGAAATCATGGCAGTCCATGAGATCACCTTTCGCTCATTCATTTCGTCAAACACTTCACGAGCATGAAAATATAATCTCTGAAAGAAAATTAACAAACAGAAATCTTACCAAATGAAGCAAATTTGAGTTATCGTCCACAACTTCCTTCATGTGAGCTACTCCAGAAGAAAAATTCCGTAACTGTATATCTATCATATTTCTCATTAAGCATTGATTTTCCCAGTGGAATGAATTAATATGAAAACAATATGGGTTGTCAAAGGAAAAATTGGTCATCGCTTACTTGAAAATCGGCTCACCCGTTGAGAAAAGTAGACCTTGAGATAGAGAGGACTCGTGGTAATGCACTTATACATAATTCAAAATCATGATAGTCCATGAAATCACATTTCGCTCAGTCATTTTTCAAACACTTCGCGAGCATGAAAATGTAAACTTGGAAAGAAAATTAACAAACATAAATGTTACACAATTTATAGGACAGGTCATGGCTTACAAAATCCTGGAAATGCTGAAACGTGGAGGTTAAACATTTCCTCCACATTTCCGAACTTCCGAGTTGCAAGGGATATATTTTCCCTTGGACGTTTGACAAATGCAGGAAATGTCCTGGGAAGACGAATATTGGGACGACCTAATGGGGGATAGTTGGGGATCTGTAAGTCCCCGAAATTTGTCAACAGCACTTTGTAAAACCTTTGTTAGTACTCAAAAAAAAGTTCAATGGGTGTTCTTACTTGAGGGTGATGATTTATCCAATGGTCTCTCTATTATGGCTTCTTAATATTATCTTTCTTGTTGGCCGTTTGTTTTGTATGCTTAATTATAACTTATTTTAATGGTATGACTGTGATAGTTGTTGAATACAGAAATTTGTCAAGCACAAATGCACATGGTGGACTGTCATTACATACGATGAAAACCAACAACATACATATTAGATTTAAAGTAAATTGAAATAAAAAAATATTAGTACCCCATTTTGCAATTTTTCCTTTGAAGCATTTTCTCATTATATTTCTTAAATGAATATTAGTTTTCTATGTTATTCAATCGTTGCAATTTTGCTTCCTAGCAGTGATTTGATTTCAATGTTATTTTTTTCACTAGTGTTTGCTTATTGGTGTCTAGACCCCTCTATAAATTTATTTGTATATATATTATAATATTGAATTTATATTAATCTCATATTAGTTGGTTGCTTTGGTTTAAGATAACATTTGTCTAAAATAACAACTTTAGTTATTTAGATCATTTACATATCCATCGTGGCTCTGGATGCAAGTTTTCAGGTTGTGTGTGCTTTTGGTTGTATACTTTGGCACTTTTTCGTGGCTACATTTCTCCGCGCATGCCCTCACATCCATTTCCCACATCTTCCTAATGTTTTCTCTTCTCATCTCTTCCTTCCGCATACTTCTGTCTCTCTTCCCTATTCTTCTATCCCCTTTCATTTCCCCTTTGCGTGCATCCCTTGTGTGCCCACTTTCATTCTAACAGTGTAATGCACCCTTTTGCGCACCTTTGTGTTCTTTCCTTCCCTTTTGGATAAGTACTTGGCATGCTCTTCCTGCGCATGCTCCTTCTCAAGTCCTGTGCATTGCATCGTGTACACTCATTCCCCTTCCTCATTCTTCCTTTTTCTATCATGCCTTTGTGCTCACCTTTCTAGGAACTTCTTTCTTTTTGTCTCTGCGTGATCCTTTTGATCAGATGCCCGCACTGAATGTGCATACTTGTATACTTTTACAGATATGGGACCTTTCTTTCACTGTGTGCACAGCTCTCCTATGCGCGCTTGCAAATCCTTGCATTCTTCCCTCTCACATCTCTTTCTGTTGCGCACGCACCAAGTGTAATCTTCTACGCCAGTCATGGAGTGCCATGTGTCACCTTGTTAGTTGGAGTGCGCAACACTCAACCTATAAGGACATGTCAGGTGCGCGTTAAATCCTCATATCAAATGAGTGCCTGAAATGTGGTAGAAAGATAAAAGTAATAAATAGCTAGCTGAATCCTTCAGCCGATCAGGGTGCGACATGAGTCATTACGTGTTCAGTTTGTACTGTAGATATTCTGATTGTACTTACTTCTGATACAAAGCTCGGTTTCCTATGCGCCTGGTCTTGATTGAAAGCTGTTGAAGTGGGATACATTCTAAGTTATTCAAAATCAGATTTTGGAGGGATTTGGTAGGTAGAAATTATGGAAACGTCAGTCGGGCCATTAATGCACTCATCTCATCGACCCAATCACTCAGATTTGATCCGAATTGGTTTCCTTCCTTCTTCCACAAGCTAAAAAAACATGGAGAGGCATATCTGACAACATTACATGCGGATTTGTAGGCATTTATTACTTTTTGTTGGTGGTTGAATGTTTGAATCCGAGCTGCCCTCATCTTCCTACTCCTCTTCTCTCATTCTTCTTTTATAAATTATAGAGCAATGCTCAATAAAAAAGGTTGGACTCTTTTGGTTTGTTGAAGGCATTGTTTAAAGCATTGTTCTTTTGCATTTTGAGTTGTAGACCTTTATATTTGGCTCTTTGCATGTGGGTACTTTCCTCTTTCATCATTGTAATTGACTATGCATTATTTGGAAGTAATTAAATCTTGTTTTGTGGTTGTTTTCTGCCTTAGCTCATATTTTATTGCATCTACTTGCCTCTCCTTTGCATCGTTAGTTCGTTGTGAATTTTATGTCCCTTACAGGTTCCTTTTCTGATTGTGCTCCATGGAAATGATTGTGTGAATGGTGTTTTAGACTGTGGCACAATTATCTTCCCTCCATGCACACATCTTCCTTCAAGCTTGTTCATCCACCTCTTTCTATTTCATGCATCTATTTCTATCACCTTCCCTTACCTTAGGATTTCCCTTTCATGCATATCTTTCTCACCCGTGTCCCTTGGAATAATATCTCGTAGTGATAGGTAGTTGTAGGGTAAGTTCACAAAGATGGGGGGCCAAAAAGTGAACACAAATATGTTTTTTGGTCATTTTGGTCATAATGCGCTCGCGTTATGGTTAAGTCATGTTATAACGTGATAGATAAAATTCAAGGTTGCACTATAACGCAAGCGCATTATGGCTCGGTAAATCTGAGACAAAATGATCACATTATAATGTGCTCATGTTTCGACTGATAAAAAATAGTCAAAACCTGAGGCCTATTCACTTTGTAAAAAAAAACTTAAAGAGGCAAAACGTGAGTGCTAAAAAACACGAATGCATTTCTTTACATTAATACTCTATGGCACCTTGAATCGACAATGGTGGCGAGCTCAAAAGTTTAGTTATAATTTATTTTAGGATTTGATTCTCTTATTAATCTAATTTTTTGAATAGTCTTTGATTTGTTATTTATTTTCATTTTCAGATGTTTTTGTATCTTCTATTCAAACCCCAAATTCACCTTCACACCAAGATGAAGAAGAAAAAATCTCTGAAACACCCCCTTCAATGTCACGAAATCCTCCTAACACCCAACAACAGATTTTGGGGGAGATTGAAAACAATAAAGCTCAAATTGAGGGTTTGATAGAAACCTTAAGAAACCCTAATTCCACAAATACACATTGTCAAAACCTAGTCACACCCTAGCTGTATCTTTAGGATCATTTTTACGTAATATTGACAGTGTGTTTGGACACATTAACACATGGGAGAGTTTTAAAACCAATTGCCACAATTTTATACTGACAATTTGTCATATGATGCAGTGAAGAAGAAACAAATAACAAAAGACAAATTGTGTGCATAATTCACTGATCCTAAAACAAATGCATCATTACGATTGGATTACAAAAGATTCCCCATCCATTGGTGTAATAACAAGGGGATAAAAATAATTTTTGGGATAGGTGGTGGATGGTTTTTGACCAACCACCTTGTAATAATTTTGAGGTGCCACAATATTTCTTGAGGAAACTTTATTGTGAGTTCATCGTCATTGAAATACCTAACTAAATTATGTAATTCGAGATTTTTCAGGGTAGAGGCGAGGGTTTTGCATAGGATAGAGAGGGGGCACAATGGTTGTAGAAAATACTAGCTAGACCCATTTCCCACCCACCTATTCATCATGTTTCAGTCCTTACTATTGTGAAGGAGACAATGGAGGTTCAGACCCTTTGTTCTATCAAATCATTGACATAGTTAATGCTTTAGCATGGAACCCGTCTCTCCCAGAGTGATGAGCCTAGTTATTCTAGGAAAAATACATTATATACCATAGAGTGTCATACTTGTGGGAGTATAGATACCTACGTAATTGACATCGTAGCTCCATAGCCTCATGAGGTAGCTCCACAGGATGAGCGGAGTGTCTGATTGGATGAGGCTCATCGTGATTCAATTTTGGAGAATATCATCATCACCGCTGATCTACTGGATTCAACCTTTGATATTGACTAACAAGTAATTTTACATGAAATGAGTTGTAATTATATATAAGAATATTAATCAATTATGAATGAAAATTAATCATGCGTGTTTTTTATAAAATTACAAGGTCAATCTATACATCCAGTATCACATTCGACTACTTCAGATTTTTTTGCGAGCACTTCATCCCCTCAGGTATAAATTGGTAATAAATTACTAAATTTATTGTGTTATTTTGTTTTCCATGTATAGAGATGTTATCCTAATATTACAATTTGATGTTGAACATGTGAATGTCGGTACAAACTCGCATGTTGGTGAATCACGTGTTTTATAATTATTTTTATTTAGCATATATACATGAAGAGAATGTACTATAGTTAATGTATGGATTTACTAATGTGAATTTTATTATTATTTTAGTTGATGAAATCATTATAGTATCCTAATGAGATTTTACGTTCTTTAGATTTTGTAGTTGATATAGGCTTAGCTTCTGCAACGCCTCTTACACAAGTATGCTCTAGTAAATTAATTTTCAAAATGTAAAGATTGTATTAAATAACATTATTTAGTATAACTAAATAACAATCATGCGTATTGTAATTTTCATCATCATTATTTCCAACAGGAGGAGTTGATTACTCCAGTTCATGCACCTCGTATTGATGTTGTTGATGATCTTGAGAGGCAGAGGATGATTGGTAGTGATCATCAAATTGCAGCAAGTATTTATTTTTAAGTAGGTCATTTTATATGTCACTAATTGTATACTTATGGGTATCTTGTTTATTTGTGTTAATAAATGGATCTGCAAGAATCCTTTGAGTGTAGGAGGTCTGACTAGAATAAGGAACGTTCCACTAATGTGCCCAAGTCATCTTCCCGGCTGGTGAAGAGAACTAGATTATTTGATGATACCCCATAGCTTAGATGTATACAATTTTTGTTGTCTGCCTTCATGGCATATTGTCGTAGATTTATATTTTTTCGATGTATATAATTGTATATGCCTACGTGGATTTGTTAAGACATTGATTTTGATCAAATTTTGTATCCTATCGAGGATTTTTGAATCAATATAATATATGAGAATTTTTTTGTAAAATTTTTATATTGGATGAAATATGCTTTATACAGGTATCTAAGTCCAGATTAATATGATATCGTATGTATGTTATGTTAATATGTATTATTAGTGTTATTTTTTTATGTTTTAAACATAGGATTTAAAATATATGTGTAACTAATTTACAAATTTACCACTGTACTATAATCATTTAATGCCATCAATTTAAATAATATAATGTCAATGTAAATGTAATCCACTTCCTGGAATTTCAATAATTCAAATGAACCATATGTAAGGTGAGACAACACAATATTACATTAATTGTAATAATTAAATTGTAAATACAGAGAGAAAGAAAGAGAGGGAATGAACGAGGGATAGACATAGAAAGAGAGAGTAGGTGTGAGAGAAAGAGATAGATAATGAGAGAGCGAGAGAAAAATAAAGAAACAGAGACAGAGAAACAGAGTGCGAGAGAAAGAGAGATTTAGAGTGAGAGCGAGAGTGATCGAGAGCGTGTGTGAGAGAATGACAGAAAGAAAGAGAGAGTGTGATAAATAAAAAGGTCAATCCACTAGTTGGTTCTTACATTCATATTATCCAAAATCACCTTCTAATCATCCTTAAGGATGTAGGAAGGAGTCAATGTTGTTCCTTAATAGTTTATAGGACAAAATGCTCTTTGAAATTTTAAGCTATGTAATTTACAGTTTCAAATTTTTCTATTAGTATTGAACATTTTTATTTTCATAGTTTGGACTCTAATGCTGAACATTTATGTAGTAAAGACCATAACTATCATAAGAAATGTGAAGTTTATGGAGTATGAGAATTCCTTACCGAGTTAGTGAGACAAAAAAGATACTTTCAAGGAAGATGAGGTTCTTTTGAATATGAACATGTATCAGAAAAAAATGGCTTGTGTAAATATTGTTGTGTTCTCATCCCACCTTTCAAACTCAATCATGAAGGTCCACATTTACGCACCAAAAATGAAGAGGCTATACACTACTGTGACACAAGGTGTCAAGTATGTTGTTATTTTTGCCATCTTCCATTAGGTCATCCTGGTTTGCATAATACCATACATGAAAATATGAAAAATGTGATTTTTTTTTCAAAGTGTGAAGAAATTGACATTCAAGAGCGCAATGTGGGGAGAAACAGGTTTGGCAAAGATGTGTAATATGCATTGTAAGGCATAAGGTAGATGCCATATCGATGTAGTTACTTGTCTCACCTCTTATAAACAAGGTATTTATATAAGAAGACTGAATGATGGTTTTAGGAACGGGACTAGGAAATATGGTCCTAATATTGATATTCCAAAAGATGAACTCACTCATGGTTATAATCATTCACTTTTATCTTCCTTACGTGGGACTCCCAGTCGCGCCCCATGATCACCCCTTATGGGTACTGCATCTCTGAAAATCGATGCTCTAGTGCTTCTTCCACCTCCTCCTCAACATTAACCTTATTATTTCCTTGTGTGGTTTCCCCAAGTGCTCTCTTGGGTGCCATTGATAATTTCCAAACTTTCATGTGCTTTCCTGACCTCTGCAACTTCAAACTCCACGTGCCCTAGCATGCCCTAGGTGCGACTTTTTTTCTCAAACCCTAGCTTCATAAATATGCCTTCTACACACCTTCCACTAGCTCAAACACCCTTCCAATGGATATTTGTGATGGTCATGTCCACTTCTCAACTAGTTTATTGCTCTATTCGATCACTCTTCATACTTCACACTCAAATCACTCTTCAAATGCACTTCACAGCTTGAAAACTCAAAGGATGTAAGGTAGAAATGAAATCGCAAGCACCCATTTAATAGATTTTTCAAAACTTTCCACATTAATTTCTCCTCACCTACCATCGTGCTCATCATTAATAATGATTCCTTTCTCTTTTCATGTTGTTCGCTGATTTTTCCACACCCCAATCTTAACCTTCTGATGCACCTACTACTTCTTGGCCACAAACCTCCTTACGCGTGCTTCCATGCGCCAAAGTACATCAACCACTGTGACTCATCCCAAGTAGTCTCCCATGTTGTTTTCTACCTCTCATTACACTATGTGAACATCCTTTGACGTGTGGTATTCAATCTAAGAAAATTTCCCTTCCTTAAAAACACCTTCAATCCGAGTACCCATAACATCATTCATTTATGTGCACCAATATTTCAGGAGACTTTCAAGTTTCAACCCATATATATCCCTGTGTAACAATTGTATCTACTCCACCCCACACTAAAAGTATGCGCGGTCCTCTACGCATGAACCCAATAAATAGTAATCAGCTCCTACACACAAATGCGCTTATTACAACAAAACACATAACTAATATTGACAAGGCATATAAATGATGAAAGGAAACACATTAAAGGAAAAATGTATTAAACGGAAATTTAATCTAAGTGGAAATATTGCCTTATTACAAACACCAAGAAGTCTTATTTATAGTAGGGCTTCAACCTACTCTCATTGAAGTAACAGGAAATAAGATTTCGTCCAACACATGTAATTGAAAAGTGCCTGATCACAATATCTTTGTTACGATAAAAGGCCTCAACCAATGAAATTTCAATTTCCCTAGGTGGCGCGCAATCTTTATATCATAAATAAGAACCATATTTTTCACTTCAATTTTTTATTCTTAATATTCCTATCATGTCAGGCCTTCTATCTTGATTTTTATTTCTTCTTGCTCCATCAAGCAATAGCGCTCCACTTGTCCAACTGCATCATTTTATCTATGCGATCCTTTATAGCTTGTTCATCATCTCCTCCTACACATGCAATACATAGAGATGGAAACATGAAATCCATAAGCAATACAACCTCCGCGCTAAATACCAACTGAAAGTGTGTGGCCTTTTTCAATCTCTTATAGGTAGTCATATATGCCCAAAGTATGACATATAATTTATCATCCCAGTCTTTCCTTCCAACATCACATATTTTTTTTAGTGTTTTTCCCATAATCTTGTTTAAAGATTCAACAGTACCATTTGTCTATGGGTGATAGGGTGTTGTGTTATGGTGTGCCACCATAAACTCAACCAAGAGAATTTTGATGGTCTCATTCAAGAAATGAGTGCCCCTATAACTTGTTAGACTCAATGGACATCCATACATGCTAATAATGTTTTCCCATAAAAATATTCTTGTTGTAGTGGCTATGAAATCCCTAGTAGGTGCTACTTCTACCTACCATGTCAGTTAATATATAAAATTTATAATATAACATGCTCCAGTCCTTCATGTAGGTGGGGAAGTAGGACCTCAAAATCAATATCCCATTTCTCAAAATGTTCAGCACTTGCAATAGGCCTCAAAGGCATCTCATCTCTGGTTCTTGGCTTCCTATGGCACTGACAATGGTCACACACCTTGACATATTATTTAGTATCTTTGTACAAATTTTCCCACCAAAGGCCAGCCATCAGAATCTTGTGTGTGGTAGCATCACCTACATAATGACCTCCTGCAATTCCGCCACGAGCTTCTTCCATAATAGCCTCATGCTCATGCTCCAAAACACACCGACGTAAAATGTTATCACGGCCTAACTTGTACAAATATCCACCTATGAACTGGTAAGGTGACACGCGTATTGTAAGTTATTTCTTCTATAAATTCTTCATTCCCTTAGGTTCCTATCCAATGCAAAAATATAATACAATGTCTTCTCGTTTAGTGGGCGCGCGATTCAATATAAAGAGATGTGCATATGAAATTGTTTCCTCAATGCTCTACACATCCTCACTAGAATTGATTCTTGACAAATGGTTAGACCTTAAGTTACTTTTTCCTAGTTTTACAATCACTGTAAACTGAAACTCCTAAAATAGTAGTATCTACCTGTAAATGTGCCCTTGAAAAATAGGTTTGTTGACCAAATAATTAAGTTCCATATGATCTGTAAAGAAAATAAATGGTTTTTCCAATAAGTATTGTCTAAACTTGTGCAGCACGTAAATCATGTAGAAATTCTCGTGCTCAATAGTTGTATAATTTTTTTTTCCATGGGTGTCAACTTCCTGGTTGTTAAACAAATAGGGTGGTATATAATTCCTTCTCATGGTTACACCAAAACTATTTTAATAGCCATGCCAGAAGCATCAACGTGAACATGAAAGGACTTATCCCATGAAGGAAACTGCAAAATGGGTGTAGTATTCATCCTTGCCTTCAATGTTTTAAACTACCGTTTCTGCACTTCATACCACTAGAATTTTCCTTTAGCTTTCAAAAGTTCTTCTAAGGGCACATAAATATTTTCATAGCCCTTAACGAGTTTCATGTAATACCCTATATGTCTCAAAAAGACACACACTTCACTCTGATTGTTAGGTTCTTACAAACCTAAGATCACAGTAACATTGGATGGGTCCACCAAAAACCATTCCTACAAATAATATGCCCAAGAAAAGTGCCAAAATGTGTTTTAAAGATACATTTCTTAATGTTCAGAGAGACGCTCAACTGCTTACACCTATCAAACATCAGCCTTAAATTCACACAATGATCCTTGTCCAGGCCATATATTGTCCAATCATCCATATATACCTGTAAAAAATTATGAATAAAGTCTTGAAAATCCTACACAACAATGCATGAGAACATCGTTGGTACATTATTCAGTCCAAAGGGCATCACTATCTATGAAAAAATTCTCCACTCAGTGTTGAAAGTTGTCTTTTCTTGATCTTCCTTCACTATGCGCATTTGATGATAACCTAAAAAAGAGTAGATCTCACACCCTACAACTCCCTTAAGGATATCTTATGTGAATGGGGTGGGAAAAGGATCAATGACACATGAAGCATTTAACTCTTTGTAGTCCACATAGATCCTTATCCTTCCATCCTTTTTAATACCGATGACCATGGGACTAACCCATTTAGATTTCTCAATGGGCTTAATTATACCAGACTTGAGCATGTTATCAATTTCTTCCTTTACCTTGACGCGCAAATTAGGATTCATCCTATAAGGCCTCTTCCTAATCAAGTGTGCACATTTTTTAAGATTGATTCATATCTCACCTAAAGAAGGGTGTATTCCTTTTAAATCATGATAGCCCCTCAGAAACAAGTCCTAAAATTCATGCAGGAGTTCAATAACCTTTTTTTTCATAGTCCCTAGTGATATGAATGTGCATTTTCATCCACTATGTCAATCACCTCACGCTTACCTTCAGTGTGTTTTTAACATCTAACTTATTGTCCTCATTATCATCATCATTTATCATGCATACCATTTTACCCTTTTCCTTTTCTTCCTAGGCACGAACCATTTCTTCTTCCTCAGTCTCTTCTAGGTCAAGGCGTGCCTCTAAATCCATCTATCCAAACATATCTATCAGAATTTATTCAGCCTTCGCACTATCCCCCATTGTAAGGTGCTTCATAATCTATGGTGCTTCATTGAATGGAGGATTAGTAGAAAAGTAATCAAAAGTATGAATCATACCTGAGGTCATCTCCTTCTAATTAAATGTTTCTCTTTTCAATTCCATGTGGACATACCATGCACACATAACCTCCTAGGGTGGCATAAAACTTATGTACCTAGAGTGATGGTGGAAAGGCCTCCTACACCTCCATCCAAAGTCTCTCACAATTTTGAACGTGATGCAAAGTAGGGTACTTCCCATGAAATTTGCATATCTGAGGTGGTACATTGCTCTATAGAAACCTAGTAGAAAATGTGATTCTCACTTCTTGCCATTCTAATAAGTTGTCTCTGTGTGAATTCCACCAACGTGTTGTTTTCCTACACAAAGTATATACTGATATGCTTTATTTATCACATTCATTCTTCTACTAGGATTCCAAGGCACACAAAAAAACATCAGGGTTCCCTTGACTAGTGTACCGAGGTACCTAGTTATAACTCAAGAACCAAATGACATACGACTTGATCACGTTAGTAACTTTGTTCTTGATCTATCACCCAACTACTTCATACGCTCCATACACCCAGTTGTCACAAGTAATGCTTGTGGTATCACTTTGTATTATTCACATAACACCAAGGGCGCCCAAGCAATGCTAGGAAGCTATTTACTTCAGATATTTCCAACACTTCAAAGTCCCTAGTAAACTTGGATCCCTGAATCATAATATTCACATCCTTAAGTACTCCAAGTGGCATAGCTCTAGTTCTATTTTCCATATATAATATATTCGAAGAAGGCTACAATGGTTGTCTTCCCATCTGATTCCATGCATCCAACGTGAGTACACTAATTTCTACACCTATATCTATAAGAATTTTTCTCAAAATCTATCCATCTATGACCACATTGAGAATAATATCCTTATCATACTCATGATTATGGGGATGCAAATTTGCATGAAGTATCTACCTTTTGCACTCATTACCTGTTCATGGTAATTTTTCTCTCAACCATTCCCCTAACAAAGGGATTATGTTCTCTTGGCGTAGCATTTGACATACCTCTTTCAAGTCCTTTATGTCCTTCTATGGGAATTCAACCTTATTTTCTCATTCCATCACATGCTCTTACTCCTTAAGGCTCTGAATGTTTCCTTGCATATCCTTGATAACGTCCATAGTCTCCTGGTAAACCTCTTTCTTATGTGAAGCATCAAGGTACTTGGCATTAATCACTTCTTGCTTCATTTTAGTTGGCTTTCACTTTGTAGCTTCATGAGCATGCATAGCCTCAGTGCATGTAGTGAATAATAAGGATTGTAATTTAGAATTTGGTCCAACCTTCAACATCCATTGATGTCCATCTGCACTTTGTATCTTAATCATAGTTGCACCCTTATCTTGTTTGTGTTGCTTGCTCATATTCTCATATAAGTCAGGACATTCTTCAAAATTGTGTTGTTTTCCACACCATGATAAAACCACATTCTTAGGGCACTCGCATTGATAATGATAAGTATATCACAAGTATAACAAGTTCCTCTAGGAAATCCTCCTCTGTTACCTCTACAATCACAACCTATGTATCCTCCACAAAAGCCTATATTCATGTTATCCTCCTTATTGTGCCCTTCATCATGTTACTCTCCATGTTCCTTAGATCCACCTGCTACACAATTCTGGCGCAAACCAGTCTCAATGGCCTTATGGATATGATCAATCACTCTACAGTCCATAGTGTCATGAGTATGGGTTTTGTAAATATTATAGTACATAGACACATTTCTCCAGATCGCGCATTGCAAGAGGGAACATATACTCACATCATGGTCCAAATGAGAAATTTCAAAATCCAACAACATGGTGCACACAAACATGTGAGGACATCTATTCTTGGCGTTTCCTTTAACCTCGCAATTTGTACACCATATTCCGTTGCACGTCTCATGAGATGAATTAGCAAAGTTATTCTCTGATTGTTTCACCATGGCTGGAATTTGTGCCTCTAATAACATACTTACTCTAGTGTCCACACTCCCAACTAACTTAGTGTATAAAGCTTCTTCCAAATCGTCGCGCGGGTATAAAAAGGTCTTATGAGATAACACCATTTAGAAAGGAGTCTACATCCCACCAATAAACCATTGTGGATGCTGGCTAGCATGTATGTCATAAGACAACTTTTCCAAAAAAAATTTAAAGCATGTGTCATATTCTCGAATGCTCTCAGATAAGCCTTACATAATGTCCTTAAGCACACTGATACTTTTATTCTCAAACTCAATAGTATGGAACTCAGCTAGAAACGTAGAGTGTAAATCATTACAATCTATCACAGTTTGATACAAGTCATACTTCCTGTACTAGATATGTGCGTGCTCTTGAAGAGTAGTAGAAACTTGAATTACTTTCCTATCTGAGGTTGTAATTCCCTTAGCACGCCATAACAGATCACACTTGTGTACATGCTCTGCAACATTTTCAATATCTCTATATTTTGGAAAGTGGAGATACATTTCATAGTAAACTTATTGAGGTTGTTGAGGGTGCAGACCTCGTCCACCAGATCTAGAACCATAACCCTCACTAGTATTTCCTCCACCACTAGAATTTCTTGATCCACTTGATCTCGAGCCTCCTGATCCCCCAGATCCACCTGATCCTCCTCTAGTAGCAGGAAATGGACCCATGGATGTACTTCCCCGAGTCCCAAATGTGTTACTAAATTGAACTTCCACAGTTTGTGAAGTTGTATCACTTCTAAACATGTTCCCAATGTTCTGTGCACCCACACTTTATCCTGATGATGTGGCAGAAAATATTCCTCCGATCGGGTCTCCAATCAACAAATATGATGTATGTTCTGCCATAGGTGCATGTGTTGTCTATGTAATTATGTATTCAAAGGAAAATGATATCTACCTAAAGCTACTAAATTACCTACACTTGCCTTCTTATCAATGATTACTTCTGGAACTAAAACACCAAGCGCAAGGGCTAGGTCGCTAGGTGGGATCAGATACGCACCTGCGGTCCTCATGATTTCTTCTAACGCACTCTCATATGAAGTCAAAGGACATTCTCTACTAAACTTGCCTAAGTTGGGAAGAACTTGATGGTTCGGATCCATGTCTTCCACGTGAGCCTCAAATCCTTTGTGAGACATCATCCTCTGCAACTCCATAGACTCCTGAATTTCATATTACTTCACCTATTTCTTCTCCTGTGCTGCATTATACTTAAGCCACCTTTCTTCTCTCTACCTTTTTGCTGCAAGGTCCACCATCTTTCACCACACATGGTCCTTCCCCTGTGCATAGTGGTATGTTTAGCTAGCCATATGTAGGAATTCTAAACTCAACACCACCATAAAGATCTTAATTGCCAAAGAAATAGCGCGTATGTAAGATCCTCTGGGCTCACACAAAAATTCAAACTCATCAACTTCTAGAAAATAAAATGTAGAAACAATGTATTCCATAGTATAACTGTGCACAACACCATCCCACCAATGATCTACAACATCTGTCCAAGGTTCATCAACATCAAACAGAGTTTGGTATTCTTCCTGCGTTCCAACCCTTGGTCTATAGCTCCACTTTTTCTTTGATGCATATGCGTGAAACCACTCATAAAATTCTATTGGAAAGAAACAAAAGAACGTTTCATAGAGTTCATGATATAGATTATCTTCCACCCACTTGTGCACATTCAAATCAGGTCTAGAAGGTCATATCTTCGTGCAAACTGATCTTGTCCTTCATACACTCAATCTTCAATGGCTGCAATATTCAACCAATACGCCATCATCATGCAACATCATGGAAAACAGTTTGAAAAGAGGTCCCGGAAATGAAACCAAAATGTAGTCTAATTTTCCCACTCAATTTCCTAGGTGCACGTGAAACTTCATCTAGAGAGATCTGAACGCTCACCTGAAGCATGTGAAGTTACCAGTTCCCTCTCTTGTATTGTCTTTTCAAGATGTTAGCATGCATAAACATAGTAACCATAATAAAAGTGTATATTCCATCTTAATAATCAAATCCACGAGCTCAAATTGGAAAAATGCATAATAAGAAAGCATATTAGATCAGATCACAATTAGGATCATATCTACCATATAAGTACCATAAATAGAGATATCAACAACCAATTGTTAGAACTATAATATTAACTACATCATAATATATAGTTTATATTTAAATAATACACAATAAAGTATATTATTATTATTTAAATATAAAATTTATATTAGGGTGGGTTGATTTAATTAATCAACTAATCAAATCAGAGAGGTGTTCCACGTCACTTAATAAGGTTATAACCCTTTGTGTTATTTAAATATGACCTTAGATCATATTCAGGATAACGAATTAGATCATACCAATTATATATCAAATATTGATAAAATAATATTCGAGTGTGTGAAATATGAAGGTTGATCCTGGTAAAAACATGGAGTAGAAGTGAGGAGGGAGTTACTGGACTAGTAATTGTAAAATTCTCTCGATAGTGGATTTATTCCATGGTTTTTACCCATTTAGGTGTTTTCCACATTACATGTTGTGTTATGTGTACAATGTGTTTTATTTAATTTAATTTATGTTGTGTATGTTATAACATTTTAAATTTATAATATTGTATTAATTAATTTAGTTGGTTATTATACATTTTCACTGCTCGTCTTGACACCAATATCTATCCAAAATGATCCATTATATTAACTCATTAAGTAAAAAAAGTTGTATACATCACAATAATTACTAGAGAGTCATGCACACTTAGAACAATAGGGCAACATAACCCTGTAATACATACAATGTCCAAAACTATGCAAATCAACTACTATATATAGGGATGGGGATTTTCCCTTCACCACTCATGTATTCTCAAAATAGGCTGCATTCTCAAGGTAACCATGCACTAACAACTGCATGCTTTTACAAAAAGGATAATAATAAATTAATCTATGATCAATCTCTATTTTGATCCTATTATTAGCACAAACTATTTATGTCTCTTTGTCTTCCACTTATTCCCCAAAAAATATCTTTCTTCGCTAAGAAGTCTTACCGTTCTCATATTTTTCTTGATCTGCACTCCATCCTATTTTTAGCATCTACCCTACAAAAACGGCTAAGTCCCAAAATTTTCTTTATCGGTGTGCCCCTGTTAACTGCCACTTGTGCACACATATTCAATTTTTTGTGCTCCCTCTTGGAAATTTCTCCAGCCCAACAGAGGATGACACAAAAAAATTCTTTGTACAATTCTTCCATTCTTGGCATGAGATCGCCCAAAAAACTCCTAGTCAACGCAACTAGCAAGAGATCGCCCAAAAACTCATTCTTCTACAACATCTTGAGGATCTTTTCTACACTCTTTACTCATCATGAATTAGGTGTGCATGTTCCTTATTGATTTTATTGCATACGTTTACACACTTTCATACGTTTTGATAATATACACATGTATTTGACTACTTGTTTGTTCTTCTCTTTTGTAAGTTTGTCCTTATGGGAAGCGGTAGTCAAATCAATCACACAATAATCACACATCATCACAACATCAAACTACACTAAAAATAGGTACAATAATGACATCTACATATATTCTCATGACCTAGGGTCATCATCATCACTTATTTTTGACTTCCTCTTCTTTAGCGTTCATGCTTCACTTTTTATCAGTCCACGTTGTTCATTGTTTCTCGACATGGTTTTCACCATTGATCTACATGGTTATCAGGTATACATATCTTATCTAATTTATGTTATCGAGCATTCAATCAACAACATAAAGTGGGGTAAAATTTAGACACTAAATCATGCATTTTGGGTATCTATCTAGTTTTGATCACATACTTTTATTCATATGATTCCCAAGTAAGAAAAGTACTAATTGACTTATATATTTAGCCACCTTTTCTTAATTTTTGTTTGCTCTGTTGATTTTACACTCCTTCAATTCGAATATGAATTTTCATACTTCAACATTTCTCACTCTGGACACCAGTGCCCAGTCAGGACGCTAGCGCCAGATACACTCGTCCCCTATGGGTGCCCCTGACCTCTTTGTACTTTTATCACATCTTTTGGGTCCTTTCTATCCATTTGGGCATCTTATATTTTTGGTATTTAGTATTGTTGGGGTTAATTACAAAATTCAAGAAAGAAAATCATATAAATATAAAGTTATGTGACCATAATAAAGGACCAAGCACTAAGCATTAGCTATAACCACCTAAGGTTGCATCCAAAGGCATTATCAAGAGCATTCAAGCATCCATCTAGCATCCACACAAGGGGAAGGGAATGCATTCTTCTACATACACTTCATAGGAAGGTAAGTTCATTCTTTCATGCACACATCTATTTACATAATGTACATCTAGTTATTTGCTTGATATCAAGTGGAACACACAGAAGTGCCATCTATGACACGATTTCAACGCAGACACATAGAACTAAATTGGGTCTGAGATGTAGTACATCACTCGGTCATAAGTTCACTTGTTTGAAATCCAAGGATAGTCCAACCCCTCATATGCATTATTTTATTTTTGGGATTTGATGCGCTTTTGAGGGTTTTTTAAGGCATTTATTCATTGCAGGTTACATATGACATCGACGAACTTGATGTGACCTAATAGTAACAAGAACCAAAGGAAAATAAACATTTTGTGACCATTAGAAAAAGGTTCTATGAGGTTCTGAACAATCATAGGTTCCCAGAGCAGGTCTACAGCGCCCGTAGGCGCCCCTGACCCATTCCAGGGGCCCCAATCTAGGAAGATCTTGTGGTCACACAATTTTCTGAGGCTTGGTGTGACACTTATCTCCTTCTGTTTATTAGTTCATCACTTTAACAAAAACCCATGATTATTTGTGAATCATCTAAGTACTTCTATCTCCTCTTTGCAACTAGGGTTTCATACTTTCTAGCTTATTTTTATTGAGTTAAAATTGTATTTCATTGCATATTTAATTTATAACGTTGTTACATACTTAGTCTTAGGCATATATTTATATAAAATTTTCTTAATCAATGGCCGCCTAAAATGGAAAGTAATTGTATTCACTAACCTTCTCGTTGCCCCTATCCTAGTCAAAATTGTGGGTACTTTTGTCATTAAAAGCATTTGGAAAAAGTTAAACCATGGATTTTGTGTAATGGTGATGGCTTTCAGGAAGGCCTATCCTTTAATCTCCATTATTTGTGGTGGTCCCTTGACTCAAATGTCAGGACCGGTCTCTTGATTAGATGCCATGGATTCCTACTCTCTACCTTTGTATGCGCGGAATTTACACAATCCAAGAATTGTTATGTAAATACACCCAATCTTGGTAGATATAGTAATCTCTCAAGGTCAAGTTGAAGTTGGATCTGAGAGATAGAGATATCATATAAGAAATGATTTCTTTCATGTCAGTTCACATGGTTCATAAGGTTGCAGTCCTTCCAACTTGCCCAAGGTGGAAAGACTGCAAGTGGTATGTGGACACCCCTTTCTTGAGCTACTCTACTAGTAAAGGCTCTGGTTGGATGACACATCACCTGCCTATGGGGGATAAGATTAATGCCTAATGAGGGATTCATTCCACTCTTCCAGTCTGGGGAAGGATATTTTTTACCATTTGGACAGCCTATGTGGAACCAAAAATTACCCACTTTATTTGATGTGTGCTACACCATGAACTCCCATTTGGAACTCACCTTGTGCATCTTGGAGAGGTTGATCCTAAATTCCCCTTCTGTGGGCATCTGGAAACACTTTCACACTTTTTTTGGTATTGTCTCAAATTTCAAAATTCTTGGTATTGGATCCACTCTTTCTTCCAACCATTCTGCTCGCTGGGAAACCACCCTAGAATTCCACACAAGTTTACCCAAATTTGGCATGCTTTCAGAGGGGAAATTTTGTTCTAGATATGGAAATAAAGGAATGCTTATTTGTTTACTAATTCTTATGTTGATCAAAATTTATCTATTTATAACAATTAAATGATTGTCACCAATTATGTCTTATTGTAGATTCAAGTCCATGTCAAAAATGTGGTACTAGAGGTGGAGCATCTACAAATGCACTTACATCACTGGGGTGATTCCCCCTGTGATGTTGCTTGTGTCATGGTGTCCTAATCTCATTGCTCCCCGCCACATGGAAATGACAACAACCACTAAATAGGCGGTGGCCGAAAAAACCATTCCAATCATCGCTTGTTCAGTTGTTCACATTGGTCACCACATGGTCAACCTTCCAAGAAAAGATCCTCCCCTCTGCCTTCAACCTTCCATCAAGTGTGGGTTATCTCTCCACCTCCCAGAAACCAATATTCAGGCTCACTACCTTGGCTTGAGATACACACTCATGATGGGTGGAGTCTTCCTCCGCCATCAGATAAATTTCCACTTCTAGAATTTTCCTTCTCGCCCTCACAGACCCTTGATAAAGAAACTGAAGAAGAAAACCACCACAATTTGGAATGGAAATTTCCAGACTCTAAAAAATACTTGTCAGGATCTAGATGGCATGACCAAGACCCACCCCATGCAGGCCAATAATTCGCAATGACGGCTTATTTTTTTTGTTCCTTTATTTTTGATGTTATCGACCCTCTTGCGCTCTTAGGATTCTTGGCCTAATTTGTTTCATGGCTTTGGGGTATGCTTCTATACCACCCACCTTTATTGCGAATAATCTTGTATCATTATACTTTATATTTTAATACAAGATCTATTTCATCAAAAAAATCATATTAAGTAATAGGCCTACCAAACATTTCATATTTAAAAATAGTAATATGAAATATTAGTTAAAAGGCCAACCAATAACTTCCTATTTTAATATAGTATAGACTAATAAAACATATTAAATCTGATCAAACATTTTGTATTTTAAAATAATATAAATTAATAAAAAAAACATATTAGATAAAAGGCCTACTAAGCATTTCATATTTTAAAATAGTATAGACTAATTAAAATACATAGACTAACTAAAATACTTATTAGATGAGAGGCCTACTAAACACTTCATATTTTAAAATAATATACATTAGTTACTCCTCTTAATGAGATTATTTTTTCTGGGATATTTTTTTGATAAATGTTTATTTGGCACAAAAGTGGTACGACCATTTCTAGGTTATAGTTTATCCCATGAAAATCACTTTATGATCAATATTAGTTGGTGTAAACATATAATGAAAATTACTTTTGGAAAGATGCAAAAATCTAACATGAGCGAAGGCATGCAAGAAAAACCCTAACCTTGATTATTTTTATAGTAGTTTGGGCATTTATTCCACCCGTTTTGGGTGGCGCTTGCCTTTATAATGATCTCTAACCCTTCCGTTGCAACATCAATTACAAATTGTAGTGACGATGGCTCCCAAAGGCGTAAGGAAATTTGTTTCAAAATTTTACGATGAGGTAACGATTCTGAAACCCCTCTGGATGTCACAATTGATATTTCTTTTATTGATCTTGTTGTTCAGTTTTATCGTAATAATTGTTTAATAGTGTATTTTTGTGGTTGTATTCCGTCTGAGTCATATTTATAGAACTGGATTAGAAACCATTGGGAGACAACCAAAATCCAAGTCACTAGCGTTCGGAATCTCACCAAAGGGTTTTATTTTTCACCTTTCATGATCCGTCACAAGTCCAACTTGTTTTATAGCGTTCTAATTGTTGGTATATTGGTAATACTTTGCTTCTTCTATCTAAATGGAATCCTGATGCCAACCCATTCAATTAGGTATCCCTTCGAGTTCTTGTATGGGTGGAGCTACTGGGGTTACCACTACAACTTTGACCTCTTTTGAGTGATATTTTCTGACCCCTTAGCCGTATTGTTTGTCATGAGCCCAACCATTTTTTTACACACATCCTCATAAATGGGTTTATGTTGAAGTTGATTTAGCCTTTGATCTGTGAGACCAGATCGACATTTAGGTCGGGTACATTCATATCTCACAAAAAAAATTCTATTTCAACTTACCCAATAAGGTCTGTTTCCGTTATCAAACTACTGATCATCATATTCATGAGTGTCCACTTGCTCAACGTGATAAACCTACTAATGCTCAACCTGCTCCTGATTCGTAAGTAGATGCCTCCGAGGAATGGACCATTGTGGCTAATAAGAAAGGTGCTCATGGTAAACCCTCTTCTATAGTTCTCCCACCTCTCTTCTAGGTAATAGTTGGTTCCATCTCCCTTGCCTCCCGTGTTGCCCCCTCAACCTGATCATCCCTCCCTGCCTGTGCAGAGCCAACCCACTCCGCAAAAATAGAATTCTTAGATGGTTGTTATCACGTCTTCCTCCCAACGTCGCTCCTAGAATCCTCCTATAGATAACTCTATAGAGGCATTGGGGTCGAATGGGGCTAAGCGCCACACCATTTTGATAGAGCCACCCAGCTCAAACAAGTCTGTTTTTCTCTCCAATAGATTTGGTATTTTAAGCTCGACAGATATGTTGCACGATGGGAAGGGGGAGGAGTTGATCATGTTTGATCTTCCATGAATTTCCTCTCATGAAATTTTAAAGGACTCACAAAATGATCCCGAAAATATTTTTTGAAGCATGTTTGTCAATTAGTTAGTAATCTTGATATTATTTGTTTGCAAGAGGTTAAAATTATAGGTTTCCTTCTTCATACTTAATGTGCATTGTGCTGAATTATGTGCATTATTTTTCATCCCATTTAGAATCCAATGGTGGATTTTTTATTTCTATGTCTCCAATATTTTTTACCATGGGTCTCGATCCTGCCAATCGGGTCGTGTGGGTTATTTTGAATATTAATGGTTTTTTGCTTGATGTTTTAAGTCTGTATGCCCCTAATGATGGCCCGAAAAGGTTGGTGTTATGACATTGGTTAGGAGAGAATTTAGCCCTTTCATATTGGGTTTTTTCTGGAGATTTTAATATGGTTGAACATCCCAAAGACAAGTTGGGGGCCCTTTCTATGCATTGGTGTGTTAGAGAGCGAGAAGTTTGTTTTTATTTTAAAAATAGGTGGAGTATTAAAGATCCTCTTTATAAAAGGTGGCGGGAATTTACTTAAAATTGGTTTACTTGGTCCATTTTTTGAGAATGACTGGTGTGTGTTCTTAATAGTCTTGATCGTGTCATGATATCTCAGCAACAAGTTTTTGACTTGGAAACTAAAGTTTACTCTCCACTTATCACCTGACTAGAAATTCTCTTGACAAATCACACCCCTATCTCTTTTATTATTTCATGGGATGGGGCCAATCTCAAAGTTCCAAATACGCAATTCTATTTGAATGTTTCTCTATTGAGTCACCTAGGGGTTTTATCTCTTATAGCGAAAGTCTTGAATATTACACCACGTCCCCCGCTTGCCGCTAGTTGGATATCCTAGTGGAATGAAGTGATTGAGTATACGGCTAATTTTCTTTGCCATTTTGGAAAATAGGTGGCTCAAGTTCAGAAGCAAGATGATGTGGCTCTCCTGGAGGAATTTCAAAGAATGAAATTGTTGTTAGAATCCCAACATTTTGATGTGCCAACCCAAGTTAAATCCACGTAACTCAGACATAAACTAAAGCTTATTTAACAACACAAAGCTAAGGGTGTAGAGGTCCATGCTCAAATATACTGGTTGAAAACTGGTGATCGAGCATATAAGAGATTCCTCAAATTTCTTAGATCCAAGCATGTCAGGGAGAAAATTAAGGCTATTCAGTTGGCTCATTCTCATCTTACCACTCTCCCAAAGATCTCTTCATCCTTTTTAGATCATTATACCTTGGGTTTTTGGGCCTAGAAGCCTTCAGCCAAAAGCAAAGCAACCTTACAACAATGCATTGAAGTGGTCCCATGTAAGTTGAGTTAGTAAGATAGGAAGCATTGTGATGGTTCTCTCTTTGTTGAAGAGATTCATAATGCCCTCCTTTGTCTTGTTGATGATAAATCTCCGAGATTAGATGGTTTTCCTTTTGAATTTTACAAAGCTTCTTGGCCTTTTATTTGCTAGAATTTATTAAAGGTGTATCAAGAGGATTTGCAGAACCAATCCCTGGGTAATGTTATTAATAAAGGAAATATTAAATTCATTCACAAAGCTAGGAACCTATAGGCTATCACTAATTGGAGACCTATCACCCTTCTCAATATTTCCTATAATATTCTGGCTAAGGCTCTTGTCGTTTGTATTTCTCATCTTCTTCCTAAGATAGCGTGACTTGAGAAATATGGTTTTTTTAAAGGCTGCTATATTATCGATAATCTTATAGCATTCTGGGAAGGCATGGAATGTGCTCAAACTTCTCTGCAAAGGGTGATGTTTTTAAAATTGATTTTGAGAAGGCCTATGATTGTATTAAGTGGCCTTTCATCCTTACGATGCTCAATGCGTTGGGTTTTGGAAATTTATTTTATCAATACATTTCAGACCATCTTTGCTGATGCTTCCTCTTGTCTTACTATTAATGGTCGTCCATCCTCAACTATTGGGTTGTATCGTTCCATACAACAAGGGTGTCTCCTTTCTTCTAATCTCTTTGTTCTAGATTCTGATGCGCTTGGTTATCTTATTGCCAATAGAGAAGAGAAAAGGCATATTAGGGGGATTTATCTTCCCGATCATAAGACCCAACTCATCAATGGCCACTTTATCAATGATTCTTTTCTCACTCTTTCTGAAATGGAACATAATATCTAGGAGACATTATCTTTCCTTGAAATTTTTTGCAAAGCTTCGAGGTCTTTCTAAATCTTTGGGTTTCCGCCAAAGTCCCTAGCCTATGCCGTATTGGTTGGCGGCTTACCCCTAGAAGTGGATTCAGAGAGGAGAAATATTTTAGTTTTTGGGTATCCCATTTTCTTTTGACAATGAATCCTCCACTTTGTCGTAGTTTTTGATTGATCGGGTTAAACGGAAAGTGTAAAAGTGGGTCTCTCGACCTTTTTCACTACATGGTAAATTCCAAGTTTGTATTAAAATTATGGCTGCAACGTAGGTTTATTATGCTGCCTGTTGGTGTCCGTCTTGGGATTCCTTTGAAAAATTGGTCAAGATTTTAAGGGATGTTCTTTGGTCAAGTTAAAAAAAGGGAGGATTCCACATAGTGGCTTGGGATATTTGCATGCTTACAAGGGATTAAGGTGACATGGGTGTCATTGATGTTTACAAACAGAGTATCTCCCTTTGTGCCAAATGGGTTATTCGTTGTATTCACAGAAACAATGCCTTAAAACTTATCTTAAGACATTACATTTCTTCTGGTTCTCCTTATGGTAAAATATGTTGGAAGAACATTGGCTTTCATACCTTATTAATTACTAGAGTGCTAGTTAAAATACCTGGTACTTTTGTAGTGAAAAGCATCTGGAAGGCCTTCGAATCTGTGAAACATCCTGATGCACTGAGTTGGTGATGGCTTCAAATCTGGTCTATCTTTCAATGATCATAGTATATAGTGGTCACACATTTTTGAACATCAAGGTTGTGAGGCTAACTCAGAAAGGAGTTTATATTATAAGTGATTTGGTCTCCAAAAGAGATTGGCTTTCGTGGCTAGAGCTGAAACATAAATTCCAGTTAGCCAACTTAGAATTTCCCTCTATCGTAAGAATTCAATTTCTAATGCCAGACGTCTTATTGTTAAAAATTGGGCTTTAGCCACCTCTTTCCCAATGGAAATATTGGTGATGGAATGTGGATATTCCCTTATTGAATTATAGCTCTAGAGTAATCTATTCTCTGCTTTCTCCTATTTCATCTTCTCTAGATAAGCTCAGCCCTAGATGGAAGTTGCACTCCTCCCCCTCCACCTGGCTTTGACGTCTCCATCGAGCATGGAATCCTCTATTTGATCCCAAATTGAATTTCTTTCTTTGGTGCCTCATTTACCTAGGACTTCTGTTGGGGAACGGTTAAGCCACATCGGCATTCCCAACCCCAAATGTCCTTGTTGTGGTCACCATGAATCCTTGAAACATGTTTTCGGGTTTGGCCCTCATGCTCAAAGTTCTTGGTGTTGTATGCACTCTCTTTTCTAGCCTTATCACCCTAAATTTTTTGATTGGAAAATTTCCTTTTTCGGGGATTAAGCTAATTGGCCTTCTTACATTGCTTCTCTTTGACACCTTTTGCATTATGTTATTCTTTTCCAGTTTTGGAAGGTTAGGAATAATGCTCTATCTAAACACTATGATCTTACCATGGTGATAACTATTAATGAAAAGGTGGCAATTTCTGTCTTCTATGTGTATGCAGATCCAGGCCCAAGCTCAAAAATTGGCAGTGGAGTTTTATCATCTCTAGCTACTACTTGACCATTGGGTCAACACATCTTGTATCATGAACCGGGTCCCCCCAGATGATGATCGGTGTCCTCTGCCTCCTCCTCTATTGCCCATATGCCACGGTCATTCACATAGCCACTCTCGTAGCCACTCTAGGAGTGATCAACCTTCTCCACCGCCGACTCACCCTGACCCTTCTTCTTCTTGACCTGGTTGGAGCCCTAAAGCACATGGTAAAGTGGTTTCCAATTCTTCAAATTGAGGGGTCTCCACTTGGGGACACTTCTCAGTTTGGCGGGTCGCCTCCACCTTGTTGAGGGATCTTGGTTCCACTTAGTTTTTAGATGTCGTACCAGGATGGCTAGATGGTTAGCCCCTCTTTTGACGATCCTCACACACTTGGCTTCTTTCCACCAAGGGATGATCCACCTCTACCTCCAAGTGTTACCGCTCTGTGTGCCTAATTACGCTATGATATAGTTCTTTTGGTTCACCCTTGTGGCCGTGTCCTGTTCCTATGTGGCTTTTTTTTGGTTTCATATGTGGCATTTGATGTATTGCCCTTTGGGCTTCGTTTCTTTTGAGGTCGTGTCCACTTCCGACTGCCCCCTTACTATGTAACACTTTGTATTATTTTATTTATAATATAAAGGTGGTTCTAATAGTAAAATTACATTCAGATCAAAATATTAGCTAATATAAATATATATTATAATTAACAACTATAATTAATATTAAAAAGTAAGAAGATGGGTTGATAAAAAGAATTTTAATAATTAATTACTCTTTCTGGTTTTTAATTTGTAATTTCAAACTAAGTTGTTGGGAAAATTTGAAACTCGTGAACTCCAGTTTTGTTGTTGCTCTATTTCATTTATTGCATTCTCAAATATTCCCCTAAGAAACAATCTATTTTGAAGGAATAGCCCCATGTTTTTACTGTAGAAAAACATCAACTTCCTTATATAAGATTTTATTTGAATGTGCTTTGCTTAGTGAATTTTGTTCTACAACATCTGGTATTTCACATTGTAGATTCAGACAATTATGTCACTGTGGATTGGAAATTTCACATTGTAGAGGTTAATATGCTTAGCAATAAATAGGAATTTTTATTAAGTAGTAGATGGATTAAGATAAATGTGGATAAAATTGCCAAGGATAACATGAATTTGGCCATGGAAAATTTGGCGGAGCTAGTTGACAAAGCTGCAAAGATAAGCCATTTGATGGATGTTTACTGGCCGGTAACAGATGTATCTGTATTGTTGGCTAGTGGCTCTATGTTTTGCAGCCATCCTTCATATTCCTTTGCCATTCGAGTGCTTGGTTGTATTGTCATCTTTCATTCTTAAGTTTTGTTAGCTAAGCATTGTGTTTGGGAAAATATTTGTTCTTGTTTCCGTTGGTATTTGAAAGTTCTATGTTTTCTCACATGTGCAGACTTCGAAATCATCCATTCAATGGCCCCTATTAGAAATAAGAAAAGAGATCAACTTCAAGGAAAAATAAAACACAGTATGGACATTTCCAACTATTTCAATCAACTAGAAGTAACCCCAATGGCGAAAGGTAAGGAAACCAATTTCTACTATGATATTGTTACTTTAATTTTTTAATTTAATTGGACAAGCTGTAAGAAAACCAATTTCTCTCAAATGCAGAAAACCCTAGCAGTGACCTTACTCCAAATGAAATTTCCAATCACCAAATTAATCCAATTCAAATTGATAGTTCTGATAATCCCATTTCCCATCCAAATCACGCTTCTGATAAACACTCCAGAAATTCACATCATAAACATAAGAGTGGGAAGTGGACTATAGGAAGAAATTATAAATTTGAATGGTCAATAAAATATCCATTCATTGAACCTATTGAACCTGAGAACAATATTTATACTCCTACAGAATGTAGATGTACTAACTGTAGTTGGAAACTTGGCAGAGACCACAAAATGCAATTAAAGCTAGATACAGGTAGAGAAGCATTATGGGAAGATATACAAGTCAAAAAAACAAGATGATGGAACATTTATAAAAACAACTAGATGGAAAAGTGAGGAGGATTGTTTTCATATGAGATATGTGCAGAATATGATAATTGAATCATAAACATCTTCAAGACCTCGTTGAGAAAGGCAGAACTATAAAGGCAAGATTTTAAAAAGCTATAGACGTAAGTCTTCAGGAAAAACTCATTCAATTCAGAACAATATTTCACATTTTAAAAAAGTGCTAACCAATTTTAGATCTAATTGATTATAAGAATTTGTATAAATCTAATATATTTCCAAATATTCCAACAATGCACTGGTCAGATACCAGTGCATGGGAAATGGAAAAGTGTATGGGAGGAATAGAAATCACTGATTTGAGAGAGAAGGTAAACAATGTAAATTTTATCAAGTTTTGTCAATTGATGAGGTCACTACAGTAGATAATACATCTTGGGTGTGCATGCATGTCTACACTTTTAGTTTCAGTAACCATTTTAGGGAAAATAATCTACTAAATATCCATTAAATGATGGAGAATTGCAATGTTGGTAACATCTACAAACTTGTTATTAAAAATATGAAGGAAATAGTTGGTATGGATGATCATTCCATCTCTACAAAGCTGATTTGTGTAGGAGTTGATGGTGCATCTTTCATGAAATGTCACAAAATTGGACTTTGTATCCATCTGCAAACAAGATTAGCCCCTTACAGGATACTTATTCACTGTATGGCTCACTGAATACATTTGGCATACAAGATTGTAAATAACTTTGATAATGTTGCTAAGGTGGAGGAGCTAATATGGGACTTACATTCATATATGTCAAACAATCCTAAAATATTTTTAGAGTTTAAAATATTTTCTGTTGGAATAACAAATGGTAAAAAAATGCTAAAATATGTTGACACGAGATGGATATCATTGTATGAACTAGCTTATAGGATTTTTGAGGAATACAAGTCCGTAGTGGGGTATATGTTCAAGAATCGAAGAAAAGTGGACAAGGCTAATGATTTGTTGTATCATTTGACTGATATAGATACTTTATTAAATTTATGTGGTATTTTGCCAATGCTGAAGGAAATAAAAAACTTGGTGAAACATGCTCAAGAACGATCCATATACATTGTTGATTTTCTTAAATTAAAAACACAAGTATGTATGATTTTAGATACCTTGTATATCACCCAAGATTGGATTCAAAAGCAAGTTTTTAGCAGATTCAAGGTTTTGAAAGACACCAAAGATCTGAACCGTTAACTAAATTTCAATACCAGTGGTCATATTTTTATTTCTGTTGATGGGGAAAATATTAAAATCACTCTTTCTACAAAGATCCTTATGCAGCAGGTTCTGAACTTGAGGAAGTACTTGTCATGAGCTGTCTTTTTGATGCTACAGTTTCTAATGTACGTAAAAAGATGATGAAAATATCTAAAACATTAACTTATGACATCAAAGAGTGTTTTAAAAACAATGATTGTTGGAGGCGATGGGAGTTATAAATCCCATTTTCTAGAACCCGATGATTGATAAAGAACAAAGAAATACTTGCTTTGGGAAATCCATGGCTGCACTTATGGAACAGTTTTACAAATCTTCACATGTTGATGGAGGAGAATTAAATTGTATATTGGATAGAAAATTACTCATACCCCAGTCAAAACATTTTGGATTTACAATGTTTGATCAATATAAGCTTATAACTGACCCAATAGAAATGGGAGATTGCACACTATTTTGGAGAAGGATGTATCAGAACAGCATTCTGAGAGCAAACATAAGTGAATACTTCAAACTATATGAGATCATACAGACAATGATTCTTGGGTCTATTGAAGATGAAAGGGTATTTAGTGCACTTTCGTTTGTCGAACCAAAACTTCGCAACTGATTAGACAAAAATTTGGAAACTTGTTTGAGAATATATGTTTCAAGATATAGGGTGGACACATTTTTATATGAAACTCTTACTACATGGACATCTCTGCCAAACCATAGAGTTGTTAATCGGTTAGCAAACAATGAAGTCTCTAATAATGGTGAAATTGACTTGGACTCTGCTAGACAAGAAATTGCACTAGATATAAGGAGTGATGAAGGACCATCTAGGATAGGGTTGTTCAAGTTACTAGATAGTTGATTGTATTCATTTTCTGAAATATAAATTATTACTTGATATTTTTTCATTCACATATATTGGGCATATTATGTTTAGAAATTGTTTAATCCCTTTGATATATTTAATCATGTTTGAATGTTGAAAATAAAAAATGGCAAATAGTTCATATTTGTGCAATATGTAAATTGGATGATGTAATAATATTAAATTATCATTAATAATGAAGTATGTTCATTAGCTGATTTCTCACTTTTAATTCCACCATGCACAATTGTTGGAAAATATGTTATAAATTATAATCCATATATGATATACAAGCAACAACATCGTGATTATTAGGATTGATAAAAAAACATGGTATTCTATGAATACATCACTTGATCCATCATTATTGGAGATAATCTTTACATGAGGAATCAAGAATAGAGATTCAAGAATCAATTGAAAATTATAAAGTTTGTTAGCAACATGCACATGCTACTTTCAATAAAAATGTTTTAATTATAGAGTTAATACTTTTTTGAAACTAAATTGAAGAATGTAAATCTAGATTCCCTAATTTGAATCAATGTGTACTATTCTAATATTGTAGTAGCTTGAAAAAATAAATAACTAGAGTTTTCATTCGACAACACCCATGACAGAAATAAACAAATCAATCAATAACAATTTCACATGAAGATAATGTTTTCAAATTCCTATTATAATCCAATATCACTAACACAATTCCACAAAGACAATTGTTCGCAAAAATATTATAATCCATATATGTTATATAACTTCATGATTATTAGGAATAATCAAATTTTCAAAAACATATTTGAAACTAAATTCTAGAATCCATGTGTACTATTTATCAATTGTTTCACATAAAGATAATAAACAATTTCACATGAGATCTCATGATAAAAAGATCAAAAAAATTTCATAAAGATAATGTTTTAAAATTGTATTTGTCACAGTAAAATACTCAATACATCAATAGTAACATAGATTTAAAGTTTTAATTCAAGTTAAGTGTACCCTTCTCCTTGACCAGATTTAACAACAACACCAACTTTCTCACTATCACATATTACACCAGACTCTACTAATTCCTTTTCCACAGCCTTAATGTTTTCCAAATTGTATGTCTTCCCTAGCAGCATCTCCTGCTGAAAGGATAAAAGGATACTCATAACTTTTTTTCTTCATAAGAATTTTTGGATTCATTTGATGCTCCTTGATAATCCTCTGCAAATTATTGTTCTGCTTGTTTAGCAGAATAAGTTTTTCTTGAAAACCAATAGTCCCTTTGACACTCTCTTTCACTTTTCTCGAGTGCTCCTCCAATAGCTGCATCTCTATTCTCAAAGACTAGTATTTTGATTGTAATCAAAAATCACATAATTATTATTTAGAATAAGATAAATAATAACAATATATATGTAGAAATCTACAAAAACACTAGAACTTACCACGGCCAAGTCTTTCTCTGCATTAGCAATAGTGACAAGAATCTTGTCACAATTCCACTTGTTGTAGTATGACTGTGCCTCAGAATTCAAAATTAGCCAATATGTTCAACATTATTGTCAAAACTTCATCCCTATTATAGACATTATCAGTGACTGCATTTCCCTTTTGTGATTGAGCAATATTACTATCAATCACCAATGGTTGATTTTTAACCAATAAAAACAATTGTTCTCTGTTTTCAAAATTATTGTATCTATCATTAATTTATTTTATTAGAGATTTCACTCTGATCTCCCACATCTTCATCTCCTTGAGGTTAGGAATAACATTTTCCATGACAAGGGTTGTAGCATTATCTAACACAAGGATCTCAAGTGAAAAGTTTGTCTTTGCAACATCATTTGTTCCCTACGTAGTAAGGGAAGTAGTATCTAAAGATCCTGCCGGCTGGGAGTTTTCTTATGAACAGATTACATCAGATCCTTAGCATTCCCCATGATGCTCACATCCTAAAACAGTTGTCCAACCCTAGAAACTCCTCATCCATTTCTATAATGTTTAGAATAGAAGTTCCTACAGCACTCTGCATGCCCTCAACATTAAAACTGGGGAAATCAGATATTTTCATATAATGAGTTCCGTTATTCATAGTCATTGTAGTGTTAGGCAGCATAAGCCTTTTTTCCCAACCATAAGCAAATGACGGAGGCAGAAGGGGAGGTTGGCCAGGAACTGATGCACTCCTTTTGTGCTAAGATGGAATCAGAGAAGAGGTGGTGGCAGTGGGCGTGGCCAAAATATGAATTTCAGATTGTAAAAGATCTACAAACATATATACTTTATCAATATAATATTTAACTACTAGTATCAGTAATCAATATGTTAAAAATTTGAAATTAAAAGACAAACAAGCGAACAATAAGAATTTATTACACTGTGAATATTTTCTATAGTCAACAAAATCTTGGTGTGGCAATGGGTGGAAAGGTGGTGGTGGCACAGGCCTTGTTACAATGTTGGAAAATCATGAATTTTAGGAAACAATTTAAATATGTTGATAAATTCATAAAAGAAATTCAAAACACTAATATAAATAAAGTTGAATTCATTATTTTTAGTTGATTTGTACTAGAAATTGAAACATGTGGGTTGGCTACTACAGCAGAATGAATCTATTCTTGCTCTCTAGGCCCTCAGGTATGTATGTGGTGTCTGCTACAGCATGAGAAGACTCTCTCCGAGGCGATGCAGATATGCCAGAAAAGGCTGCACATTAGGATAATATTAATGAAATTAGAAATATGAAATTGTAGAAAATAAGAGATTCAAATTATCAATATAATTACTCTGTAAAATAATTAAATAAAATTTAAATTATTAAGGGTAAGTACACCAAGTTGGGGGGCCAAAAGGGGGTCTTAAGTGGATGCATTTTTCTGAAAACTAAAAACTTCAACTTGTACAAGTTTTTCGAAATAGTTACACTCAAAATTGGAAGATGTTGTAGAAATATGAATTGTAGCATTTTGAGTCTAGTTTTAAAGATACTAAATTTTAATGAAAATAAATAATTTTAAGTGGCTCAAATAACTAAAATACCAACAGGTGCTCCTTTTTTTATTAAAAAAACATAATAGGGTGACTTTTGTGCCCCCCACCATTTTTTGAGCACCATTTAGTATTTTTGAAAGATAGCTAGGAACATCTACTTTGTGTTAGAATTTTTTTATTTATCATTTTTCTAGTACATAAATGTTATGTTTTGAAAAATAACAAAGCTTCGACCGTGCCCCCCCTGAACTACCTCAAAAAATATCGAAAAATTAGATTTTCTTTTTGTTAATATGTATATAATTAGGCCTAGTTTGTGCTAGTACAAATTTTTCCATTTCGATGAACCAAAAAAAAGATACACGATGAAAGATAAACATATTTAAACTTCAAAAAAATTCTATAAAAATGCATAGTTAGAAAATAAATAATACGGAAACCTTATATTACTCAGAAAATTTGAAAAATTATATTTTTAGAAAGAAGAAACTCTGCTCTACGTCGTGGTATAAATTTTTAAAAATGGAACGATTGTTTTATTTTGATTTATCATGGAGGAAGTTGCATTTTGATTTATCTAAACTGGATCCCAAGCCTTGAGGCATGGCTTGGAAAAAGAGAAATGCAAAACGAGTACGCATTCTATATAGTATAAACATTGTATATGTTTTTTACATGTTCTGTAAAGTATAAACATTGTATAGTATGTGTTCTATATAGTATAATTTAAATTTATTTATGTAAATATAATAAATTAGGGTCACTCTGCACCTTATGGAATTAGTCTCACAGCTCCATCAGTCACGGTTTAGGAGATATTTTTTATAGTATAATATGGTCATAACATAGGTAATTTTTCAGGATTTCAGCATTCATCCTAAAGATCTTAGTATTTAACTACTACAATCAAAACCATAAACCATAGGACATAAACCTAAAACCTAAACTGTAAACCTTGAGCCCTAAACCCTAAACCTTGAACCATGATCCCTAGACCCTAAAACCTAAACCCTAAACCCTAAACCTTAAACATTCAACCCTTACCCTTGAGCCCTAAACCCTAAGCCTGTAATCCCTAAACCCCAAGCCCTAAGACCTAAGCCCTAAACCCTAAACCATGAACCATGAGACCTAAATGCTAAACCCTAAATCCCAAACCATAAAAACTAATCCTAAAACCTAAACCCTAAACCTTAAACATCTAATCCTAAACCCTAAACCCTAAACCCTAAGCCTTGAACCATACCCACTTATCCCTGAGCCCTAAAATCTAAACCCTAAACCCTAGACCATTATACCATAAGCCCTAAGCCCTAAACCCAAGCCCTAGGACCATAAACCCTAAACCTTAATCCTTAAACGTTAAATCCTAAACCTTAAACCCTGAACTCATGAACCATAAACCCTAAAACCTAAACCATTAACCATAAACCCTTATCCATAAACACTAAATCCTTAACCCTCAACCCTAAACCCTAAACCTTAAACCCTAAATCCTTAACCTTGATCCATAAACCCTAGCTATAAACACTAAAACCTAAACCCTAAACCCTAGGACCTAAACCCTAAATCATAAACCCTAACCCTGAACCTTGAATCCTGAACCTAAACCCTAAACTTAAACCCCTTGAACCATGAGCCCTAAACCCGAAACCCTAAACCCCAAACCATATTTCATCAATATTTCCTAGTCTTGTTTCTAGAACCATCATTGAGTATGCTTAAAGAACTACCTTTTTTATGAGAGGTGGGACAAGTAACTAAATGGATATGACATCTACCTTGTGCCTTATAATGCATAAATTACACATCTCTTCCAAACTTGTTTCTCCCCACATACACTTGCGCTCTTGAATCTAAATTTATTCACAATCTGATATAAATTTCATATTTCCATGTATGGTATTATGCAAGCCAAGATGACCCATTGGAAGATAGAAAAAATAACCATCACAACACTAAAATTAATCTTAAAGGAAACAAAAGAAACATAAAGAATATACCAATGCGGAGGTGTAGGATCATAATTGAATTTCTTGTAGTATCCTCTCCTTTAGAGAATAAGAAATTTCAAGTGTTCTCCTGGAATGGATAGTAAATTTGACAGAACTTCCTGAAGTGTTCAAAATAAACATATAAATAGAGGAATGTATAAGAACACAAAGGGGTTATCAATCACCTAGTAAATATTTCTTGTTTAGTTCTAAATGGGAGTCAGCTAGCCTATGGCTTAGTGACCTTCCATTCAGATAATTCCTTATATGATAAACCCATGGATGTTTTCAAAAGTGCCTAAAAAAAAGATAGAGGTAGTCATCAATCCTAGTGAAGGGTGTGATGTGATTTCCAAGTAACTTGAAATTCATGTAGATTTAGAGGTCATAACACGAATTTACAAATATCTCTATAATTATAAATGGAAGCCAAGTAACGGTATCTCCATGTACATCTAAGGATCAAGGACTACTGGGGTCTTTGGAAGGATTGGACATTCAGGAATCTAACATTTCCCTCCTTTAAAATATCAATAGATGAAAGACATCAAATTATGATGACTCTCTTTGAATGTTCGGCCTACAAAGTTGATGAAACTTTTTCAGTTGAATACTTTATGTCAATTACTAATAAGAATGGGTAAGACACATAACATTACAATGAGTGAAATATTTCCCATGCGATGGGAAAAAGAAGATAGTTGTATTAGGTAATATTTCTTTACCTTGAGCCCTAAACCCTAAACATTAAACCCTAAACCTTGAGCCCTAAACCATAAAACCTAAACCCTAAATATTGAGCCCTAAAACCTAAACCTTAAACCCAAAACCCTAAACCTTAAATTCTAAACACTTAACCCTAAACTATGAAACCTAAACCATGAACCCTAAATCCTAAACCCTAAACACTAAACCCTAAACCCTAAACACTAAACCCTAAACCTTGAGTCCTAAACCCTTAACCCTAACACCTAAACCCTTAACCCTGAGCCATAAACCCTAAACCCTAAACCTTGAGCCCTAAACCATAAACCCTGAACCATGAGCTCTAAACCCTAAACCCCAAACCATGAGCCGAAAAACCTAAACCCTAAACCATATACACTAAATCCTAAACCTTAAACCCTTTTCCATAAACCCTAAACCCTAAACCCTGATCCTTGAGCCCTGAGCCCTGAGTCCTAAACCCTATACCCTAAACCCCAAACCTTAAATGTACTAAGCCCTAAAACCTAAACCTTAAACCCTAAACCCTTAACCTTAAATTTTAAACACTAAACCCTAAACCCTAAACTATGAAACATAAACCCTAAACCCTGAGCCCAAAACCTTAAATCCTAAACCCTAAACCCTGAGCCATAAACCCTCAACCCTAAACCCTAAACCCTCAACCCTAAACCTTGATCTCTAAACCATAAACCCTATACCATGAACCATGAGCTTTGAAACCTTAACCCTAAACCATAAACCCTGAACCATGAGCCAAAAAATATAAACCATAAACCCTAAACCCTAAACACTAAATCCTAAACCCTAAACCCTTAGCCCTAAACCCTAAACCCTTAACACTGAGCCCTAAACCCTATTCCCTGAACCTTGAGCCATAAACCCTAAACCCTAAAACCCAAACCCTAAATATTTACCCCTAAAACCTAAACCTTAAACCCTAAACCCTAAACATCATTTTAGTAAGGATATCATTTTAGTAAGAAGTAGACAAGCATCATAGAGCTAATTCGTGGTCACTAAAGTGAATTATGGACCAAATTTCAAAATTAGTACCAATTCAAGTAGTGGTAGGGCAAAAATCTAATCCAGAAGGTAAAAAAACCTACAAAACAGCTATATGTTTTCACAAAACAAAGACCAACTACAATATAAATGGCTTGAAAGTTTTAGGTCATTGTTGAAATTCTAGAATTGAGTAAGTACTGACCCGATTAGATTTTGAAAAACTATCTTCTAGATTATCACTGTCAAAACTATGGGACCACTTTCATCAGGTCTAGAGTGACCCTAATTTCTTATATTTAGTAAAATAAATTTAAAGTATATTTCTTATACTTAACATTTATTCTACTAAATATGGCTCCATCCAACCCCTACAAACTTCATATAGAATAAAACACGTACGCATTTTTTGTTCAGAAAAAAGCATACACATTTTAGGTTCTTGAATTCCCGAGCCTAGGAAAACATATCTTGATCACATTATTGCAAAACATGATCGCGTTTCATTCATTTTTAGTTTTTTGTCCACTTTTTGGCCCACCAACTTCTTGCACTTACCCTTGATCATTGAGTAGTATGTAAAACTTAAAACCTTGATTTTTTTTGGATAGAAGTAGTTACAGAGTGCATTCTACTTCTCTCCTAGTAATGGGACTGGGCCAAGCACGATGAATCCAAAGAACCATGCATCCATTTGTCTGGTTTTGACTCTTGAGACACAAAGGTCATCAAAATCAGAGACATCAATTGTGTTGTTGTCACCAGAACCCTCAAACCTAGAAGAGTTATGTGAGTAAACTTCCTTCTGATGACGTTCTAGTGTTTCACTTTCTTTGACGTGTTCATTCACATTAGTTAAAAATAGAATTATAGATTACATATTTACAATACAAGAGCTTATTTATCAATGACTTTTTTAAAGGAATGAAGATTAAATATTTTTAAAACAAAATACTCACCAAATGTTGTTCAATAGGTATTCCATGTTTTTCAATCTTCTCGTAAAGAGAATTTGTAATAGCTATTGATTTGAGTCCATAAAAACCTTCATAATATAAAGAAAGAACATAATAAGAAGAGTAAATAACTGCAGTAGGATTGAGTTTGGCCTTGTCATGCTTAGAATGAATCTTTGATGCTATATATGTGCACCAATCGAATCTAACACCCTCAATGGTTTGAAGAAGGTAGTGCATTTCCCATTGAGGAATATCGGTGTATCTTCCATGTAACACTATACGGGACTAGAAAAGTTCCACCATCACTAGGAGAAATGGGTCTTTGATAGATTGAGAGTTAATGCCACTTTTGGTCGAATTATTTGCCTCAACCTCAACAGAGAGATTGTAAGGAGACTCTAAATTTTTTTTTTCTCATCAAGAAGAACGACTTTGGAGGTTTCATGAAATTCATTTTGATGAGGTTGGCCTGTTATGCGATGAATGTCTTCAAGTGTTATTTTTATGATAAATTTGTGGGAGGGTAATTGAACTAGGAATGTGCCATTAGAATGATTATACAATTACATTAGATTAGTTAGTAATGTGTGTTTTTTCTGATACTGGGGCATGTAAATAAGACCATGGAACTGTGAGCTAACAATCCAACTGGATTGGCTAAATATTTGAGGGTCTTCAAGCATTTGCAACAACTAAGGATATAAAATGTTTCGGTAAACATACGGAGTTAGTTTAATGATTTTTTTTCTAGGGGTCATTATTCTTGAATGTCCAAACTTGATTACTTGATAAAAGAAGCGGTTTGCAAGTTGCAGATTAAGATACCTATATATGATGACAAGTGTGTCTTCAAGTTCACTTTGAATATTGATGATCGAGTTTGAACCTAATAGTGGAAGACTGGAAGTGGACGAGAAGCCTGGAACTTTATGAAAAAATCTCTCGTAGAAACCTGCAGGTGAAAATGAGACAAAATGAATGGGGATGGCTATATATATGGGAGAGGAAATTTCATTAAATGAGAAAGGCACGTTGCAAGTATCACATTTTTTTCTAGATGTACTTCATTGTTACCTTCTGGAAATGTTAAGTACACGTTACCAGCCAGCAACACCAACTTGTGTAACTTACCGGTAATGCTAAACACACGTTACCGGGTGAAAATTCCACATTTCGTTACTGATCGGAGACACATTTCAGTAACACCCGGGTGACAATACCAACCGGTGTCACCATGCGACAAGACTTAAAACTATTGTCGGTCAGTAACACTAGAAAGTGTTTCCATTCAGTAACACTGAAAAGTGTTGTCGGTCCGTAACACTAAAAAAGTGTTGTTGGTCGATAACTAAAAATTGTTGTAGGATGGTAACACTGAAAAGTGTTTCCGGCCGGTAACACTTGCTAGTGTTACTAGTGGACAACACTTTGAGGTGTTACCAGCCGATAACACTGGTGCATGTTGTCGCTCACTAAATCAAACATTTTTTTGGTATTTTCGTTTGGAGTTTTAGTGAAAAAAACCACAGTCCACCATTTTTTGAAAAACGGATTCCTTTCACCACTGTCCCGAAATCCATTTTTGCACTTTCTCATGCAGTGTGAATGGTTTTATCGTTCGATTTTCCACCCATTCTATATAAATTTTTGGGGAGGGGGGTCTTAAAATGAATCCTTCCTAAAACACAACTCTATTTCCCTTTCACACAGCCTCTCTCTCATCCTCTCTTAGCTTGAACAACCTCAAGTTGGGTGGCTTCTCTTGTATTTATAACTGCACACCCAAATCTTTCACGTTTCTCTCTCCTCTGTGCTGGCTCTTCCACTTGTCCCTCTTGGACTTCAAATTAGAATCTGACTTCTTTATTTATATTATCCATGTAATATGATTTTGACCAATCCCCTTGCACCACGTTTCTTGGTGGTTGAGTCCTCCTTATCGACTGCTCCATCATCTGGTCACCATCAACATCATGATCGACAAATCAATTTTGTTTGTCATCTCCTTTTCCAGTTTTCTTATTTTCGCAAGCCTTGTTCTTTGTGCTTCTATTGCATCCTCTTCTTATCTTCCACACTTCACCAATATCTTTGTGCGCTCAATAGATTAAATTTCAATATATATATATATATATATATATATATATATATATATATATATATGTATGTATATATGTATATATGTATGTATGTATGTATGTATGTATGTATGTATGTATGTATGTATGTATGTATGTATGTACACACACACACACATCTTTGTTGGCTTAAATACTTTTGGAAGAAAAATATTATAGATTTATTAATTGAGGATGATTTCATTTTAAATTTGGGTTCAATATTAAAAACAAATACCCACTTAAAATTTCACCATTTTTGTGATGTTTTAAACAATATTTATACAATACTGCCACAATAAAAAACTACATTAGTCTATTTAGGATGGTTAAAAGTGATTGAAAATCATAATCACATGGCTTTTAAAAACGTTAAGGAGTTACTAAAATCTGGGTGAATGTCAAATTTCATCCCTGTTGATAGTTGCGGACTGTGAGTGTGAAGTAACCATGAAGGTACTGTTATAGTCTCATAGCGTGTATTGTAAAAATAACGTAAAATAAAATTAACATAAAAATTCCGATACCCCACTAAAATTAGGAGAGGAGTGAAAAGAATGATTAAAAGAAAAAGAAAAACCTTCCACATAAAAAGAGTAAAAAACAGAACATAAAGACAAAAGATAGTCCCAAAACACATTTCTAGTAAGGGAGCCAAGATTGAAGAAAGAAAGAAAGAAATTTTGTGGCCCTAATGAAAAAAGAGTAGAAAAATCAAAGATGATGGTCAACTTTTAAAAAAATGCAATTCATTTCTTAAAAAACATAAATGATTTTCCTTAAAAGAAATTCTCTCTTCGGGTGTGGAATAAAAAATGAAGATGACGACAAGAAAAATACAAATCTATCGTCATTTTCATTTTCCGTTGCAACTATTAATATTTTTTGGCATAAATTCAAGGCTTGCGGCTCACAAGAGTGTTGGAACAATTTTGACGAAGTTCAGGTTTACATTCCAGAATCTCTCCCCCTATAAATGAGGAAAATTTTAATATATATAGAGAAGGGGGGCTACCAACTAACAATATTCATTAAATTCCTGGAAGGAGGTATGGGTAATCATGCCATTTCACTTTCCGATGGCACTTTTCTTTCACAGCTAACAGGGGTGCCATACCTCATTAAAATAGTTGTTGAGCTACCTTGTACGATGGCATTAATGTCTGGCTTGTAGGTGACATTCTTTGCTCACGCCTGACAGGAATGGAAGAAGTTGTTATTGACAAGGGAAGGAGTTGTCGCATGACGAGAATAAATGATATCATGTGATAGTGAGGGAAGGTTGACGTGCATCAAGATGGAATGTTGTCGCATGATAGCAAAGGGAACATGACATGTGAAGGAGGGATGAGGCACAACAAGGAGGAAGGATTGCCACACGGAAACGAGGAATGTTGTCGCATGATAGAAGGAATGTGGCGATGCGCGTCAGGAAGAGGTGGTTGATGCGGGAAATTGAAACGGTTTACGCATGTCAACGAAATGGTTGACGTGCGTCAGCAAGTGGCGGTTAACGCATGTCAGCAAGAGGTGGGTGTCACGCGACAGTAAAACGGTAGACGCATGTCAGTGAAATGGTTGATGTGCATCAACAAGTGGCGGTTGATGCATGATAGGAAACTACTTGACTGGAATCAACAAGAGGTGGGTGTTGTGCAACAAAAAGATGTGGTTGTCGCATGGTTGACATGTGACAAGAAAATCAGGATCCAAACCTTTACCACGGTAAGACAAACTACTGACTAAAAAATTACACACTACTACTTGATCAATCAACTGCCAACACCTTGACCTGTTTAGCTATCCATCTTGCAGGGGTGCAAAATATGGATAACAATTCTTCTTCTCCCTTGTGCTCTTCCCATGTAACATTCATTTTTTCTTCCATACACACCTTCCTTTAGTGTACTCCTAGAATATTATGTGTGTTCTTTCCGTCGTGCCCTCAAGTTTCTATCAATTTGTTCACTTTATTCACCTCCTTTCTACCCTTGATCACATGGCCTTTCCTTTTTGGGTGGTTTTCTTTTATGTTTTTAAGACAAAACCACACCTCTCGGAGTCCCTGAAGCTACTTCATCATTTCCTTTGTGTTCTTCATAACTACCGTGTAAGAAACATATCCTTTCCTTGACACCACTTGGCTAATAATTACATTGTTCTCAGTTGTGTTCTCTACCCAATTATCACATGGTAGAACACAATCTTCCATTCCAGATGCCTCACATTTAACCATCTATCAACCCTTCACCTTTCTTTTTCACCGTTGTTATACTCCCAAGTATGTTTGATCCTCTACCAACCTTCACTCATGATGGAAATCATGATGCCTTATCTAATTGCCTCATGTTTTGTGGTTTTTTACCTTCATCTACAAGAAAGCAGCTTGCTCTGATACCACTTAATTGTGTAGGTGCCTCTACCAGGTACTCTTGGATCCTTTTTTTTTTAGAGTCAGACACAACAAAAAGTAATTTTCTCTGTTTCTTCTATTATTTCAAATTTCCATACGAAATCTACAACATTTTCCCTCTAAGGGATACATAATTGTTGCCACCTTCTCGGGCTAATCAAACTCTCTTCATCTATGTGGATGATCTTTAACTCTCTACTTGGCCCCTCTAGATGATTAACTCTGCTTCTCCCTTTAGTTGACTAACTCGACCCATTTGTGGCCTAAAACACCACCCTTTTTCACTTTCACACACCTCAACAGGATCTCTCTTAACCTCAAAAACCCCAAGTTGGGAATTTCCTCCTTTATTTATACCTTCGTACCCAAAAATTTCCTTCTTCTAGATCCTTTGTGCATGCTCTCCCACTTTTCTTGCTTCGAATTCGAACTTGAATCCAAATTCTTTATTTCTCTTATCCACATAATCCACGTTAGACCAATCCCCTTAAGCCACGTCTCATGGTGATTGGGTTCTCCATATCGGTCATTCCATCATTGGGTCACCATCAACCTCATGACACACAAATCCATTTAGTTTGTCCTTTCCTTTACCAATTGTCTTATCTTCTCAAGTTTCATTCCTTGCAATTTTGTTGCGAATGGCCAGGATGTGAATAGGACGTTCGGTGTGATTGGGACACATGGGATCACCTCTCAAGCTGTGGGACTTGGGCTCGAGGTGAACCTCCGGAGAAGGCCGGCTTCCTCTTCCTAAACTAAGTGTTGTACTACTCCTAGTGTAACAAAAATGATTATCTAGTCCTATGCTAACATTTTCATGGGGTTTTAGGGAAAGAGATTTACAGAAATGAAACTATACTAGGGATGGTGATGCACCAAATAAAGGGTGTCTTCAGATTCAGGAAGGGTTAATTTGAAGAGGGTGTGTGCACCACAGGTCAACTTCACCTACTGCAACTTAGAGAGGGTACAGGATACCACAAACTAAGAGACACGCGTTCCCTTTGTTAAACTTTATCAGACCGAGAAATATACCAGTTTCCCAGTGAAGAAGGATGAACTCAAGAAGGGTGAACAGACACCACAACTCAACTGCATGCAATACTTCACCACTCGATAAGCACAGAACTCCAAGAACCTGCAATAGAACTTAAACTTGCACAGTGTACCTGCAAGTACGAGAAAGGCACAAAGAAGCATAAAAGGATGAAAGGACCGAGATTAGTCACAAAACACACACTTTTATTGCTTCAATAACATGCACAATGCATCATACATTCAGAAGAGGCAATAGTTGCCATTACAGTCTTGAAGAGGAGGCTTGAAAGTTCTCTCAACACACAAGAACAACTTGCAGAAGAGAGAGGATTCTTGAAAAGTATACACTCGCCTGAGATATCTAACTGTCCAACTTGTCTGAACTGTTGGAACCCTTTGAAATGAGCTTCCAACTTACATTTATAGAAGAATATGTGAGAAAGAAGAGGAAAGGTCATAATTACATTCCTAAATTGAAGGCCCATGATGTATTTATTGCAGTTAGTTGAACCACCTGAGAAGGTTCCATCATGGGTCATTAATTGCCTGATGACCTAGTCTTCTCAATTAATTAAAAGAATATTTAAATAAAATATTTAAATAATAATAATAAATATTATTATTAAAATATTTAAATAAAAATATTAATTTAATTAACATAATGTTGGGACCCCCCCGTTGACCCGTTTGACTTGAAGAGGAGGGGGGTCCATGTGGATAGAGTCTGCACAAATCTCAACTCGGTGAGCTTCGAATCCTCTAACTCGGTGTTGCAATCGATTTTGAACCCCACACTAACTCTTTCCTCGTCTTTGCTCTTTTGCAATCGAGGATTCTCTTTTGCATTGAGTCCTTCGAATGGAATGAGCTATCAAACTCGATTCTTATCATTTTCCTCTGTTAACTTCGACAGCCATTTATGTACCATGTTTCCACAATATGAAAAGTTTGACTCTAAATCATACTTAGTGGATTTGATCCATAATACATTGGTTTCAAACTTCATGAAACATCACCACGAGCTCCCTGCGAAGTCACCGAGCTCTTCATCCAGCAAACGATCTTACCTTTCCTGGGCTCAAACTCACTTGAATGTCGAGCTTAACCCAACATTTCTAAAAAGAATGGTTTTACCACAATGCTCACGGTTCTTCCTTATCATATAACACTTGCAGTAAGAATGTTTTAGCTTGGCCATAATAAGCACAATTGTACCTTCCAAACGATGAGAAAATGCCATTATCAATAAAGACCTAATGCTGCCATGATGATGACCCAGGCTCATGCCCATAACATGTCGATAGACACCCTTAAGACTGATTTTTGGCCAAAGAGCCCTTCGGTATTTTGGCAGTGCACTCGGAAATCTCGGCTCCAATCAACAATTATGCCACTATTGGGATCTTAGTATGGCATAGGTAGCTGTGAGCTACACCATATACTCATTTTTCCAGAAACTAAAAAGATCCTTTATGTTACAATTTGCAACACATAAAATAAGCCCTTCAAAAAATACGTTGAACAACTGGGGCAACCAAAAGGACCTTGGAAAAATGTACAGGTAACAACCATATGAATTCTTCCTTAGTCGTGGATCAAAGCTAATAGAAATAAGCTAGATAAAATTGGCTTGAAACTACAGTATAATCGTCCATTGTTAAAACAAGTTTCTCTGAACCTGGTAAAAGAATATTTTTATTGTCTGATTGGACGTACATAATGGAAGGGTATAAATATTGCTTCTGCCCTCAGAGTTTCTCAAAGAGACCATTTACGAGTAACAAGGATGTAGCATGCAAAACGGCCGACCAGGTATTTCAGAGTTGACCTTCACATTCAATTCGTTTCTAGGAGAAAAATGCTGAGCAATATGAATCGTTTCATTCTGCACCGTAATAAACCTTCATCTCCTGACTCAGGAAAATTTTATGAAGCCTTGAATAGTGTGACTCCAATCCATCGTACACGGCAGTGAATATTTGTTTCCTGCAGCTGTCATAGATCTTGAAGTTCAGAATAAGGATAAGCTTCTGCACTACTACAGATAACAACACATGGACAACCTGTTTGCCTGTGCGTTGAAATTTTTCTACTGTACCAACATGCCTCAGCCTGTGCAGTGGGATTTTGAGGAGAAGCTCAGAGCCCGACAGAGGACGAGGCAAAGAACTGTGGCAGCTGGGAGCTTAGGCGAACTGATCAGGTGACATCTGTTTGTTGCATTCGGTGAAAGTATCAACGCTTCGTGAGGAAACCCTGTCTTCTGTAAGCTGCAATTATGGTATTCCATGAGAAGGTGTCTCTTTCTTGTGATTCTGAAAGCATATTCCATCTGGAAACAGGTGCAATCCTGAAGATATGTAGGGTTTGACCCATCTTCATGTTATGCGTGGTAAGCAGAACTGGAGCCTGAAACTCAAGTTTTCTCATTCACTCCACTCCAACTGCTTACCTTCCGTGTGACTCGCACAAAGACTTGGATCCTCCATTTCTCTACGCGGGGTTTTCATGTTGGATAGCCATCATAATATCTCCACTTGGCAGTTTGATCCGATTTCACCCCTACGCGGAGTGAACAACATGGTTTTCCATCCCAAAATTTCCACTTGGCGGTCAGCTGCTGAATCTCCCCCACGTGGAATTTCTTCCTTGGCTTGCCATCCACGAAAACCCACTTGGCATTGCTCGCCTTAATTTCCCCGCATAACGGCTTGGCCATTGCATTTTCCTTGGCCCCGGCCTCAGCTTTCCCACGGGACCTTGGGAGTGCGGGGTTTTGGCTTGCCATCATTTGGCCATATTTCATTTTGCCATGATGGCCTCCTGCCGAGTTTTCCTTCAACAGATTTGAGGATAACATTAAATTCTCGGTGCAAACATTTCAGCTGTAGCTTGTAAGGTGTGATAATTCTGACAGAATCCTTTATGCCCGCCAACTTAGTGACTCGTTGAAGATGCTCATATAATTGCAAAGCAAATTATGCCTCATGAATATTCTGATATGAAACAGTTCCACCTCTATGAGATCCACTTCCATGAGTTACATCGTAAAACAAGTAAGATCTCGATAGAGAATCTTTGTAATAAATTTCATCAGGTCTCCCGATAACACTCTCACTGTCACTTAATCGATTTTCATAAAAATATCTTGAAGGAAAATCCTGAATTTGAGGATGCATTCGATGCTGATCAGATAACAACATAGTTGGACAACTTACTTGCTCAAAAAGGCTTCTACTATACTGCAACATGCCTGTGCATCGAATGCTCGGCCGCTTTGAGCGTAGAACTGAAATTCTCCTAGGAAAGTGCCGTGAGGAAGTAATTGGCTATACGCAGCAGCTACAGGGTAGAGAAGTAAACTTATCTCAGAAAATGAGTGGCCTCCAGAGAGAGTCGATTGCGACAGCTGCCGCAGGGTGATCCCAAGGAACCGTTGGTGTTGATCCTGATGTTCTGGTTGCATGCGACCACAGTCGTGATCAGTTGTTGTAAAATCTTGCCGCTGTAGTAGAAGAACGAGATAAAGTTTTAGTTGAGTTGTCTCACCTTTTCATTTTGGAAATTCTCTTCCATGGAAGAAGCTCGACCAAATCTTGAGGCAGCTATTGTCTCCGTCGAGTCATTAAAACTGAATTCATATTCCAACAAGGAAGCATCAATCTCTCCATGTTGAATTAAACCGAGTCGAGCTCGTCATTTCTCTGCCTCAATGAGCCAACCATCGAAACATCCTCCGCTCCTATCGAGACTCTTTTATGACAAGCCAAAGTTGGACAACTGAACTTACATTTCCTACTCATGAACTCGTCTAAGGCTTGTGATCTGAGTTATGACCGAGTTAGGACAAGGCACGAACTCCTCTGATGACTCGTCTCTTTATTCCCGATTTGACACTGTTTTAGCTCGACCGAGCGAGATAAGCTTATCGAACTCCTCGATGGCTCGCATTCTTGGAAAAAATGAGCGATCTCACCTGATGACCAGAAGTGGGTCCCTGGGACCAATGTCGTGATTTGATAGTAATAAGGCCCTGTTTTCCAATTTTTCCATGTGCGTAAAATTGGATAACATTTTTGGCGACCTCTCGGGGATGATTGCCTGCTAAGCATGATTCCAGTAGCCTTAAGTCATCCATTGGGCATGGAGTCTGTGTTGGAATCCTGAAAGTAGTATGATTTTCTTTGACACATCCCAGAATCTCCTTGAGCATTGCCGATATCCTGGACCTCCCTGGAATGCTAAGCATGAAGTATACTGAATCTGTTGAATGCTTGACATCCATGGAACACTGCAAAAATTTGAATAAAGCAAATTTTGAAACTCTTATGGAAACCTTGAACCTTCTTCTCCTTGACACCTTCCAATGATGAAACAATGTGCAGAACAACACAAAACACGACAACAAGGAAAGCAAAACAACAACACACAACAATGTGCATAAGCACTTGGAGGAAAACACCTAATTTAACTGTACAGGGGGTGGAACGCTTCTCAAAAACAAGCTTTGAGATGTATCCCATTCACATGAATGGGCAGTTCTTCTCCATTGAGCCTAGATAGACGAAATGAATTTGCCTCTTTGCAACTTGTGATGATGTATGGCCCACTCCAGAGAGCGTCAAACTTGGCATGCTTTCCTGGTTTGGCCCTGTCTTCATCCCATTTGAGAACTAAATCTCCCTCTTGAAAATGCCTGTCGGATGCCTTCTTGTCAAAAGATTTCTTAACTTGAGCCTGATGCTGCTCCAAAGTTTTCATAGCCTTGTCTCGTACTTCCTCTAACTCCATGAGTTCAGCAAACCTTACTGTCAGAGGATCACTCTCTATAACTTCAAGTTGATGAGCTAACTCCAAAGAAGGTAACTCCAATGAGAGTGGGAGTTTTGCCTCTCTTCCATATACAAGAACGAAAGGAGAATTTCCGATGGCCCTTTTAGGTGTGATCCGATCTGCCCATAAGGCAGTCTTAAGCTGTGTATGCCAAGTCCTCTTGTTAGTCTCCATTGTGCGCTTAATAATCCTTATGAGGTTTTTGTTGCTAGACTCAGCCAATCCGTTTCCTTGAGGATAGTAATTGGATGAAGTTTTGAGGTATACCCCATTTTTAACAGCCCATTCACTCAATTTCATACCAAGAAAAGCCAGCGCATTGTCTGAAATGACTGTAAACGGAACACCGAACCTCGTCATTATACCCTCCAAAAAATCTAGAACTGCCTTTTCATTGCTCTCTTTTAATGCTACCGCCTCTGTCCATCGAGTAAAATAGTCTGTTGCGGTAAGGACCCACTTATGTCCGTCACTGGATGGAGGATTAATCATTCCGATGAAGTCCAACCCCCATTGAACAAAGGGTTGATCCACTTGAATTGGATGCAATGGAAGAGCTGCCAGCTTCTGCTTACCTGTGAAAAAGGCACATTCCTTACATTTCCTTACCCAAAGATGGGCATCCTTGAATAAATCTGGCCAATAGTAGCCATCTCACATGATCTTGGCAGCTGTTGTTCGTGCGGAATAATGTCCTCCAGATAGGCCATTATGAAATTCTTCTAGTATCTTACTGACCTGTTCTGGTCCTATGCACCGAAGGAGGACGCCGTTCAAATCTTTTCGAAAGAGAATGCTATCTACCAAAACATATGGGATAGATTGAAGATGGAAAGTTCGTCTTTGGTTTTTATCCATGTTTGCCGGGTATGCTCCTGAGAAGATGAAATTCTTCATTTTGGATAACCAGTCAGCTTGATCAACATCCTCATCAGTATTTAGGAGTGTCACGTCCTCATTACTTTTTGATTCCATGTCTGTTGCAAGTTGCTGACATAAACCCTTACCTCTGACAAGTTTAGTGACTTTGATGTGCACGTCATACTCCATTACCTTCGTGATCCATCCAGCACGCTTTTCATTCATTTCTTTGTTCAGCAAAAACTCCTTGACACCTGGATGAGACACCATCAGATGAATCTTGTTGTTGGACAACATGTGCTTGAATTTCTTCAAAGCTCGAATAACCGCAAAGACTTGCTTTTCAATGAATGAGTATTTGAACTCGTAGTCTTTGAGGGATTGACTGAAGAAAGTGATTGGTTGCTCCATCAGGTTGTTGTTTTGTTGGGTGAGGATCCCTGAAATGCTCTCTTGACCTGCAAAAGCATAAAGGATAAAATCTTTGTCAAACCTGGGGTTCACAAGCGTGGGAGCTTGAGAAATGGCTGTTTTGATGGCTTCAAAGCTTTCTCGTCCTTCCTTTGTCCATGAGAATGGCATGTTTTTCTTTAGCATGGCTGTCAGTGGTTTAGCCAATGTCGCGAATTGAGGGATGAATCTCCGCACGAAATTTATGGTTCCCAGAAAACTCTGGAGGCCCTTCTTGTGACTTGGGAGAGATAAGGACATAATTGAATGAATCCTGGCTGGATCGATTGATAATCCTTCTGCTGAAACCACATGCCCCAACAATTTTCCCTCGTGCACTGCGAAAATACATTTCTTGGGGTTAAGTGAAACCCCAAATTCCCTACACCTTTGGAAAACTTTCCTTAGATGCGTGATGTGATCTTCTGCATGCTTAGAGTATACAGTTATATCATCAAGGTAAACTAAAATAATATCGTTGATTAGTCCCTTAAATGCCATGTCCATGGCTCTTTGGAAAGTAGCCCCGGCATTGGACAATCCGAATGGCATTTTATTGTAGGCATACGTGCCCCACTTGGTAGTGAAAGCCGTTTTGAATTGGTCAGATTCTTGGACTAGGATTTGATTGTAACCTGAATATCCATCGAGCAAAGAAAATCTTTGAGCTCCTGCCACCGTTTGAAGGATCTGCTCCATCGATGGAAGAGGATAATGGTCTTTTAATGATGCACGATTCAAATCCCTGAAATCTACGCATAACCGGATCTCTCCGTTCTTCTTCCTCACGGGCACCAAATTGGCTACCCATGAGGAATGCTTGATGGGAAAAATTATACAGGCCTCGATGAGCTTGGTTAGCTCCTTTCTCATTAGTGGCTCAATTTTGGGATTAATTGGTCTCTGTTTCTGACGAACTGGCTTAGCATTAGGATCCAGTTCGATGGTATGTTGTGCTAGACCTGGATCAAAACCACGCAGATCTTTATAGCTCCATGCAAAGATGTCATGATACTCTTGACAAAGTTTGATGAAAGCTTCTTTCTCTTCAGAAGTACACACTTTTCCGATCTTAAGAAATTTTTCATTTGATACTTCAACTTCCTCAAAATATTCTTCTCTGACCACCATGTTAGGGCTTTGTCTTGTGGCTTGGTCATCTGAATTGAAAATGGATTCCAAAGTGACTAAACCTTTTGGTAACTTGTTGCTTTTCAATTGGATAATTTTCTCACCATATGACTCCTGCAACTTATCTTGATTCTTTGTAGCAAACTCCGCCTCTTCTTGTAGGAAGAGGACAATTTGTTTGTCACTATCAAACACTTGCCAACTACTCACATTATCAGGGACTGCTGGTCGAACCACCATTTTAACAAATTGCTGCCCTTCTTTCATGATATCAACTGGTATGTTGTATTGTGAACCAATTGTAGCAAGCCTATCTGCATCTTGATTTTGATTTCTAGGGATTGCATGGATTCCAAAAGCTTCAAAATCTTCAATCAGGTCCCAGACTCGATTCTTATATGATCTTAAAAGATCATTTTTGGATGCACTACGTGCCGAAACTTGATGAACAACTAACTCACTATCTCCAAAAATAGTCAGGGCCTTGATTCCCTTCCTTTGGGCTAGCTGAATTCCTTGCACAAGAGCCTCGTATTCAGCAACATTGTTAGTGCAACTGAACTGCAACCGGAAAGATGAGAAGTACTTATCTCCCTCTGGAGAAATTAACATAACACCAGCACCGGATCCATTCTTACTTCTTGAGCCATCGAAGAACAATTGCCACAATCCTTTAGAATCACTTGGTGTTTTGACAAGTTGTGGTATGATCGTATCTTCTTCATGGATACAGTAAGTACCTAATCCTGTTTCTTCCAAGACCAGCAAACCAGCTTCTTCTTCTGCCAATACATCAGCGTAGGGATCGTACTGATGATCTCTACTTACTTCATCTAGCAAAGTATCAGGGACTTCTTCAACAAGGGTGGTTGGTTCATGATCGGCATCTTCCTCTTCGGGATCGCCGATGGTGTAATTTCCATTTATGGGACTAGCAGTGTAGGGTTCTACATGATTATGGCAGATTGGTTCTGCCCTTATAGTTACTTTGGTTCCGTATCGAGTCCTGAGAATCATATGCGACCAATCGGCTGATAGGTAACCACCCATCTTGGCAGTGAAATCCCGTGATAGGCAGATGGCAAAGAGGGGAGGGAGATCGATGACCGATATGTCTTGGGTGAATGACAAACTTGGGCATGCATGAATGGTAAGTTGAAGTCCTTTGATAACCCCAACAGTCTTAACAGCTGTGCCATCCAGCTGAACAACCCCTCTTGTAACTGGCGCATATTGTATGCCTAGTACATCTGTAATTTGTTTCGGCATGACAGAGCTACTGGCACCAGAATCGATCATGCAATTATGTACCAGGTGGTCGCCAATGATCAGGGAAATGTAGAATGGCGGTGGTTTGTTTGCCGTAGGAATGATTTTCCCTTCCGGTTGACACAAATTTGTAGCATTTGTCACTCCATGGCTTGGTGATCCGCTGGTTGTACTAAAACTGTTCAGAGCTTCTCGCAACAGGTTTCTTTGGGAAGGGATCGAGAGTGCGTCCCACATGGTAACGCTCAGATTGGTTTTCTTCATTTGTTCTACTATGCTGAAGGGAATTGCTCCAACTTTGATGACACTTTTTTGGGCATTGGGGTCCTCCTTTGGAAAATGTTTGTTGGGTACCGTGATGCCTGGAGAACCATCTTTCCCTGCGGTGTGGCTAGCCGGTGTTTCTGGTGATTTCTTTCCCGCATTTTTATCAACTGCCATTTGAAACCCAGGTTGAGAAGTGGATGCTAGATCAGCTTCGAGAGGTTGAGGCTCCATTGCTCTCTTTTTGGAACGAGTGTTTGCTGCCACTGATGAAGAATCTATATTTAATCCGCAAAAATCTTCTTCTTGCCAGTTTAGCAAAGCGGATTCTTCAGGTGCCTGCGGTTGATCTGCTGCTTCTTGCGTAGATGAATTGTTTGTTAACTCTGAAGGGGCAGATACACTTTGAACCATAAGGGCCTGGCTAAGAACCCCATTGGGACAAAGATTTTGATTGTGAGGTTGAGAGCAAGGATAACACCATTCGTAGTCTTGAACTAAATTATTTCGAACAGGTACTATAGCTCTAGATGAGCTAGCTGCAAGAGGGTTCTGAAAGTTCAAGGGCCTGAAATTTGCAACTTGACTTGTAGTTTGATTTCGAGGCTGATTGTTTCCTTGAAAAGGAGGACGGTTAGCTTGATACTGCTGATTTTGTGGCTGATACGGACGATTGTATTGAAATTGTTGCCTTTTGAGTGCAACGAGCTCATTTCCAAAATTTTGCAGTAGTGACTTGACTTCAAATAGGTCATTTGAAGAGGCAGGGGAAGATTGAGATGGTTGCTTGGAGTCTACTGGAATAGGAGCAATGATAGGCTGATGATTCGTAAGATCTGGAGAAAAGGGCATTGGTGGTCGTGGAGCTATCTTTCCAGCCTGAATCAAAGAATTCTCTGCACTTATGGCAACTTCGTAAGCATCAGGAAGTGTAGTCCCTCCCATGGACTGGATCATAACTGCTACATCGCTATTCAAGGCTCGCAAATAGTACAAGAATGCATTATGTGCAGAAGGCTTTACGAGCACCGGAATCCTATTCCAAGTCCTGTGGAATCGGAAGTTGAAATCACTCATGTATTCTTGGGAAGCTCTCTTTATGGTAGTAAGTTGTTCCAAAAGTGATAGGTGATCACTTTTGTCTTCAAATTGTTTACATAGCTTTTCTCCCAACTCGTCCCAAGTGGTTATAGTGCCAACACCTAACCCGCGAAACCATTGAAGTGCTTTTCCCTTGAAAGAGGTAGCAAGAAGTCTAACTGCAACGTTGTCTTCGGTGATATTATGTACTGCACAGATGCTGGCTACATCAAAGATATGCTCCACTGGAGTAACGTGAGTTTCCCCCGTGTAGAAGGGTAAACTTTTGAGTGCCGCAACAGGTATCGGGTCACGTTGAGCCAACATGAGAGGACTGCTTGCATTGAAAGGGGGAAAAACTTGGTTCCTCGCCATAGCAACGAAAGGTTGATTGTTCCTGGGTGGAGGAAATCTTCCGTAAGGAGGAGTTGAATGACCCCTACTAGGTAAATCTGCAACTGGGGATGTGGAAATGCCTCTTCTGCTTCTCTTTGGAGGAGACAAGGAAAGTTCGATATGCTGATACTTTCCTTTCTTTGAAGAAGCTCTTGTCTGAATTCTTCGCATAAGTTACTGCACTGAGATTTGGAATCCAGAGATATAGAGTCGCCAGGTACTTTGACTTGTGTAAGTGAGAAGAGAAGTACCAACTCTGTCCCACCGGGCGTGCCAAAAACTGTTGTGTGTGGTCGCACGGTGGCTTAAGATTTCCTGTTTGATAATGAGACACCTCTGAAAGATGGAACTCTAACTTCTGTGATGTCCCACCGGGCGTGCCAAAAACTGTTGTGTGTGGTCGCACGGTGGCTTAAGATTCCTGTTTGATAATGAGACACCTCTGAAAGATGGAACTCTAACTTCTGTGATGTCCCACCGGGCGTGCCAAAAACTGTTGTCGCCAAATCACTGCACCCTCCGAATGGCCAGGATGTGAATAGGACGTTCGGTGTGATTGGGACACATGGGATCACCTCTCAAGCTGTGGGACTTGGGCTCGAGGTGAACCTCCGGAGAAGGCCGGCTTCCTCTTCCTAAACTAAGTGTTGTACTACTCCTAGTGTAACAAAAATGATTATCTAGTCCTATGCTAACATTTTCATGGGGTTTTAGGGAAAGAGATTTACAGAAATGAAACTATACTAGGGATGGTGATGCACCAAATAAAGGGTGTCTTCAGATTCAGGAAGGGTTAATTTGAAGAGGGTGTGTGCACCACAGGTCAACTTCACCTACTGCAACTTAGAGAGGGTACAGGATACCACAAACTAAGAGACACGCGTTCCCTTTGTTAAACTTTATCAGACCGAGAAATATACCAGTTTCCCAGTGAAGAAGGATGAACTCAAGAAGGGTGAACAGACACCACAACTCAACTGCATGCAATACTTCACCACTCGATAAGCACAGAACTCCAAGAACCTGCAATAGAACTTAAACTTGCACAGTGTACCTGCAAGTATGAGAAAGGCACAAAGAAGCATAAAAGGATGAAAGGACCGAGATTAGTCACAAAACACACACTTTTATTGCTTCAATAACATGCACAATGCATCATACATTCAGAAGAGGCAATAGTTGCCATTACAGTCTTGAAGAGGAGGCTTGAAAGTTCTCTCAACACACAAGAACAACTTGCAGAAGAGAGAGGATTCTTGAAAAGTATACACTCGCCTGAGATATCTAACTGTCCAACTTGTCTGAACTGTTGGAACCCTTTGAAATGAGCTTCCAACTTACATTTATAGAAGAATATGTGAGAAAGAAGAGGAAATGGTCATAATTACATTCCTAAAATGAAGGCCCATGATGTATTTATTACAGTTAGTTGAACCACCTGAGAAGGTTCCATCATGGGTCATTAATTGCCTGATGACCTAGTCTTCTCAATTAATTAAAAGAATATTTAAATAAAATATTTAAATAATAATAATAAATATTATTATTAAAATATTTAAATAAAAATATTAATTTAATTAACATAATGTTGGGACCCCCCCGTTGACCCGTTTGACTTGAAGAGGAGGGGGGTCCATGTGGATAGAGTCTGCACAAATCTCAACTCGGTGAGCTTCGAATCCTCTAACTCGGTGTTGCAATCGATTTTGAACCCCACACTAACTCTTTCCTTCGTCTTGGCAATCGGGCTCTTTTGCATTGAGTCCTTCAAATGGTGAGCTATCAAACTTGATTCTTATCATTTTGCTAAAATGCATGTAGATCCTGTGAACCTGGCCTGACGCAAATTAAGACTCGCCTCACGAATGCCACTGCTACGGTCTTGCTTCAAACTCCAAATCGAGCCATTCTGAATTACCAAGCCACCTATATGCATTGTGAACATGAAGCTAAGCCCGAAATTGAAAGCCTCTACAAATACATTAAACTTCAACACCCGCGAGCTTATTCTTTATCTCGACTTGGTACCAATGTTTCCACAATTGAAAAGTTTGACTCTAAATCATACTTAGTGGATTCCATAATACATTGGTTTCACAGAGGTTAAACTTCATGAAACATCACCACGAGCTCCCTGCGAAGTCACCGAGCTCTTCATCCAGCAAACGATCTTACCTTTCCTGGGCTCAAACTCACTTGAATGTCGAGCTTAACCCAACATTTCTAAAAAGAATGGTTTTACCACAATGCTCACGGTTCTTCCTTATCATATAACACTTGCAGTAAGAATGTTTTAGCTTGGCCATAATAAGCACAATTGTACCTTCCAAACGATGAGAAAATGCCATTATCAATAAAGACCTAATGCTGCCATGATGATGACCCAGGCTCATGCCCACAACATGTCGATAGACACCCTTAAGACTGATTTTTGGCCAAAGAGCCCTTTGGTATTTTGGCAGTGCACTCGGCAATCTCGGCTCCAATCAACAATTATGCCACTATTGGGATCTTAGTATGGCATAGGTAGCTGTGAGCTACACAATATACTCATTTTTCCAGAAACTAAAAAGATCCTTTATGTTACAATTTGCAACACATAAAATAAGCCCTTCAAAAAAATACGTTGAACAACTGGGGCAACCAAAAGGACCTTGGAAAAATGTACAGGTAACAACCATATGAATTCTTCCTTAGTCGTGGATCAAAGCTAATAGAAATAAGCTAGATAAAATCAGCTTGAAACTACAGTATAATCGTCCATTGTTAAAAAACAAGCTTCTCTGAACCTGGTAAAAGAATATTTTTATTGTCTGATTGGACGTACATAATGGAAGGGTATAAATATTGCTACTGCCCTCAGAGTTTCTCAAAGAGACCATTTACAAGTAACAAGGATGTAGCATGCAAAACGGCCGACCAGGTATTTCAGAGTTGACCTTCACATTCAATTCGTTTCTAGGAGAAAAAATGCTGAGCAATATGAATCGTTTCATTCTGCACCGTAATAAACCTTCATCTCCTGACTCGGGAAAATTTTATGAAGCCTTGAATAGCGTGACTCCAATCCATCGTATACGGCAGTGAATATTTGTTTCCTGCAGCTGTGTTTGGGATCTGAGTTCAGAATAAGGATGGCTGCTCGATACTGAACAGATAACAACACAGTTGGACAACCTGCTTTGCCTAGAAGTGTTCAAAAAAGGCTTTACTGTACTGCTGACATGCCTGCTGCCTGTGCGTGGGAGCTTGAGCGACCACCGAATGCTCAGAACTGTACAGAGGACAAGAAGAAGTATGCTGGCAAAGGTGAACTGATCAGGTCAGGAATCTGTCTGTTGCATTTGGTGAAACAGTATCAACGCTTCGTTGGAAACCGTGTCTTCTGTAAGCTGCAATTATGGTATTCCATGAGAAGGCGTTTTTCATGTGAAAGCTGGATATTTTGGAAACAGGTCCAATCAATCTTGAACCATGTAGCCATCATCCGGGTTTACAGGGATATCCTATGGAAGATTCCTCCTCGGTACTCGCACAAAGACACGTCCAATCACTCGCAAACTTCAACGGATCTCATTCCCAATTCCGACTTCCTTCTGTGTGACTCGCCACAAAGACTCCTTCAGTGTTTTTCCAATCTCCCCGTGCGGAAGTTTTCATGTTGGATTGCCATCGTCAATATTTCCACTTGGCAGTTTGATCTGATTTCTCTACCATTTTTTGGGCAGTTTGACCTGAGCTTTCTCCCCTACGCGGAGTGAACAACATGGTTTTCCATCCCAAAATTTCCACTTGGCAGTGCTTGCTCCGAATCTCCCCCGCGTGGAATTTCTTCCTTGGCTTGCCATCCACAAAATTTCCACTTGGCATTGCCAGCTCCAAATTTCCCACATAACGGGCTTGGATTATCGGGGTTTGGCTTGCCCGCAACCTTGGCCATATTTCCCACAATTCCCACCAGCGACGGGATGGCCACCGATTTTCCTCCTGCCGAGTTTTCCTTCAACAGATTTGAGGATAACATTAAACTCTCAGTGCAAACATTTCAGTTGTAGCTTGTAAGGTGTGATAATTCCGACATAATCCTTTATGCTTGCCAACTTAGTGACTCGTTGAAGATGCTCATATAATTGCAAAGCAAATTATGCCTCCATGAATATTCTGATATGAAACAGTTCCACCTCTATGAGATCCACTTCCATGAGTTACATCGTAAAACAAGTAAGATCTCGATAGAGAATCTTTGTAATAAATTTCCTCAGGTCTCCTGGTAACACTCTCACTGTCACTTAATCGATTTTCATAAAAATATCTTGAAGGAAAATCCTGAATTTGAGGATGCATTCGATGCTGATCAGATAACAACATAGTTGGACAACTTACTTGCTCAAAAAGGCTTCTACTATACTGCAACATGCCTGTGCATCGAATGCTCGGCCGCTTTGAGCGTAGAACTGAAATTCTCCTAGGAAAGTGCCGTGAGGAAGTAATTGGCTATACGCAGCAGCTACAGGGTAGAGAAGTAAACTTATCTCAGAAAATGAGTGGCCTCCAGAGAGAGTCGATTGCGACAGCTGCCGCAGGGTGATCCCAAGGAACCGTTGGTGTTGATCCTGATGTTCTGGTTGCATGCGACCACAGTCGTGATTAGCTGTTGTAAAATCTTGCCGCTGTAGTAGAAGAACGAGATAAAGTTTTAGTTGAGTTGTCTCGCCTTTTCATTTTGGAAATTCTCTTCCATGGAAGAAGCTCGACCAAATCTTGAGGCAGCTATTGTCTCCGTCGAGTCATTAAAACTGAATTCATATTCCAACAAGGAAGCATCAATCTCTCCATGTTGAATTAAACCGGGTCGAACTCATCATTTCTCTGCCTCAATGAGCCAACCATCGAAACATCCTCCGCTCCTATCGAGACTCTTTTATGACAAGCCAAAGTTGGACAACTGAACTTACATTTCCTACTCATGAACTCGTCTAAGGCTTGTGATCTGAGTTATGACCGAGTTAGGACAAGGCACGAACTCCTCTGATGACTCGTCTCTTTATTCCCGATTTGACACTGTTTTAGCTCGACCGAGCGAGATAAGCTTATCGAACTCCTCGATGGCTCGCATTCTTGGAAAAAATGAGCGATCTCACCTGATGACCAGAAGTGGGTCCCTGGGACCAATGTCGTGATTTGATAGTAATAAGGCCCTGTTTTCCAATTTTTCCATGTGCGTAAAATTGGATAACAGTAACCATCAAGGTATTGTTACAGTCTCATAGCATGCATTGAAAAAATAACATAAAATAAGACTAGCAAAAGCATCCATAGGTGCTTGTGGAAGGCCAATAGGCACACACCTAATGTTTACAAAATAACATTAGTAATAATGGTTTTTTGGTCGATTGGTGAAGTTGTTTGGCTCACATATAGCCCACCAGGAATCATTTCTTAATGACTGTAAATCCCCTCGATGCCGCAACATGGAGATTCAAGCAGTTGAAGCCAAGATCATGCCTTGTCTGATTTAGATAGTGTGGATGGACATTTCCTATAGCTACTTAGTTAAAGGTGATAACTTTTATAGATGTACACAAACTGAACTTTATAATTTTCTATGTGTTTACTTTGAAGCATGGATTCCTAAATTCTATATAAATTAGTGCCTATGATTATACTTTATCATCCAATAAATCATAACAAAAAAATAATAAATCAAACATACATATTGATATATACCATGAATGAATTTAAATTTTGTCCATTTCAACTTATAATGTTTATTTTTAAAATAGGATTTGTAAAATAAATATTTAAATGATGAGAATACTATTATAAATGAATATATTTTACAAACCAAACATCTGTGAAAAGAACGATTCAAAAACTGATAATAATAAATAATATCTTAGAGTAACTATATTTTACAAACTCAACTTCTGTCAAAAATACACATTCAAAAACAAATAATAGTTAGTTCCCTTGAATTATCAAGTTTATTGTGATAAAATTAGATGACAACATTTTATTTTTCAATTAACATAAAATCATAAAATTGCAATTATAAATGTCTATGGAAAATATTAATATCAAAAAATAAATTGTATTTAAATATTGTCAATAACAACGAATATAAATTTGTATTTGATTAAAGGAGATTCTATTGGTAACGGCAGTATGGAACTATCCCTCTTCCCTAACCCTAGGGGCATGGTCCCATGGAAGGGGGGCTCCTTAGATATCTCATCGGGTGGTGCTGAGAAAATTTAGGAGCATCTTAACAGTTTTAAGGTCCCATGATTTTTTATTAGTTTCCTCAACAATACCCGCTGAGATATTATAAGATCCCATTGGATATTTATGGTTATTTGTAGGAAAATAAAATCATATTTCTCTCTAAAATAACCAAAAAATAATGGTGGGAATGCATATTAGATTCTATCAACCCTAAACCGTAGGGGGGAACTCCTGGCCCCCCCTCTCCAGCCACCTCTTAAGTTTAGGGGGCTAAAAAAGTGGAGCTCCTATTTTTAGGCCTAGATTCTATTATTTCTCGTAGGTGGCTTTAAAAATAAGCATGGGACCTTCTGCTGCAAGAAAATAGGAGCCCAAGCCCCTCTATGGGACCATGCCCTAAGGTCTGTAGCGTGTTGGATGGCCATGCTCGAAGGATTACAAATGGGGACAAAAGCTCGAGCTTTGTCAATAGGGGCTCTACGTGTGATGGATTCACCTGGTAGCTTGTTGATGTTGTGGGTTACAGTGAATTCCCTACTTCAAGACCCGATCACAACAAGAGGAAGGAACTTGCAAGTTCTTTGGTCTGGCTCTCCTATGTTGCATATGATGTTTTTGCTCACGTTTCCCACACTCTATTTGGTATTACTCTATCTCTTCAACTCCACCGACTTGATAATGGGTAGATCTGAAATGTATTCTTACCCAAATACTTCCTTCGGCCTCACTTTCTTGGGTAAACTGCTTTTGGATGATTATCCTCTCATCTCCTATGGGATAAATCGGGATTCCATGATTTTCTTGACTAGTACTCTTAGGGGTGGAGCCAAGGAATGCTGCCAAGCACCTTTCAAGGATGCAATTTTTAAAAGCACCTCTACCTCAAAGATGCCTCCAACTCCTCCTCCACTTGCTTACATCGTTAAGAAAGTTGTTGAATGCCCTACACTGGAGATCAACGATGAAGAGTATCTAAACCTGTTACAAAGCCTAAAATCCAAGACATTGATCTGTAGGTTTAATGGTGTTTGGACATCCTCTAATGCTTTGATTCAATGGATTCATACCTTGTGAACTAAAAATTGCAGATATGTCCTTTGTGTCATAGGATTCTTCATAATCTACTTCAATGAATTAGAGGACTATCAGAGGGTTATTGAAGAGGGTTGATGGTTCTAGGGTCGGCGGGTCTTTTTACTACGCCATGGTTTCCAGAATTTGATCCACTTGAGTTCTAGTTTGGGTAAGATTTCCTAATCTTCCCCTTTATTTTTTCTTTCTAGTGGAAGAAATTGGTAACCTCCTAGGGCGGTTCATTAAAGAGGAAAACAAAAGGTTGCGAAGTGGGCTGCATACTTTTGTTAGAATTTTCGTTAAAGCCGGATATGATGACCCTTAAGATGGAAGATACAAGCTATACTCGAATTCTTGATTATGAAAATACAACTTTCAGGTACCGGAATTGTAGAACTCCGGGTCACCTCTAAGATTCCTATCCTCAGAAGAAAACCCAAGCTTCGAGGAAAAAAGGTTCCACTCCCAAGCATTGGAGCCTGCCAGATCTTGTGGATGAAGACGATTTTGATTTAGAAGAGCAAGTAGCTGCAACTGCAGCTACAGCCCCCTCAGCTGTAGCTATAGTTACAGCTCCTCTTGTTGCAGCTACAACTACAATAGTTTCATCACAACCAAATACAACTCCTTCCAAAGAGGTAGGGCAAGCTTTGGTTCTCCCTTCCTCTTTGGAGAAGCCTTCTTCGGGTATCAAGCGGCCCCATGAATCCGATCACTCTGACTCGGATAAGGATAGTGGCCATCCTCTTGAAAAGGAATCACAGGTATCAACTCCCCTTGACTTAACTAAATACAACCCTCTAATTTCAAAAATGATCTCGTAGGAAAAGTGGCAGGTTGTTCGCTCGAGGAAGGGAAAGAAGGGGAAACACTAATTTTCTGTCCTCGTTCCCCTTCCTACTCAGCTTCGCTTTCAATTTCTTGTTTTGTAGCTTTTTGGGTTGCATCTTCCCTTCCCCTTGCTTTCTTCTTTCTGTTGCATCTTTTGCAGTGGTTCTCTTCTCTTTAGGTGGTTGCTACTTCTGGGTTAGCAACAACTCTTCTTTTTTCTTTTCTTTGTTTTCTTTTCTTGGACCAGACCTTCTTGGTCCTTCGTTTCTTAGGCCTTCAGTCTTTTCCTCTAATATGCTTCATCATTGTATTTGTCTTTGAGGACCTTTTGTAGAAGGATGCAGGTCCTTTCAAAACCCCCACATTTACCTATTTCTAAAAACAACGAATAGAAGTTTTATTTTAATTTTTCTATTAAAAAATTAGACTATAGAAAATCATTAAAGGGACATGGCATAAGCATTGGATGAGTGTATATCTTCCATCTGCATCACACAGTGTAACAACTTATGCATGACAACCACCCACCTTTTTACATTATACCCACTGGTAATTTTGGCACGCGAAACCTAAAACTAAAAAATAATTCATCGACCTGCACTCTGGATTCATTAGCGGCTTATGATAAAAGATTATATTCTACAGTTGTACATATCTGTTTTCTCCATACTGTTTGCGAGCCTCCCAATTCTCTAGTATACCTATATAATTTTAAGCCTCGAGTTTATTTGAATTCTCTATGGTAAGATTGTTTTAAGTCTTACCTTTCCTGTATTTTTTGTGCAGGATAATCCCATACAGATCCGTCAAAACATGTATTGTGCCACTTAGAACAGGTTTAGCCAGATCTTCCAGACCCTATACAATAAACTCATTTTCTCACATATATTGAATAAATTTGATGTGTCTATTTTAGGCCAATAATTGAGCCGTATTTGAAAATAATCTTGATTTTGTTGGGCACATTGTAGTTAGTGAAATTGATAGCTTGTGAGTTTCAGAAAATTGAATGGAAATTTTTTTGGTATGATGGGTTGGAGGAGAGCTATAATAGATGTTCTCAAGAAGATATTTTTTATTCAAGCAATGAAGTTTTTCATTTTCTGTTTAAATATAATTCACAATAAAAATTAAAAAATATGAAAAAAAACTACCATGACAATGCAAACATCAGATACCAAGATGATTCACTTCTCAAGGCCTATTTTCCAATTACCGCTATTCTTCTACATTTTTGTGTCCTTACCACTGCTGGAGATGGAAAACCGGGAAAAAGAAAAAAGAAAAAAAAAAGAGCTTGAGATTTAACATTTTTGCCAGAAGAAACAAAAATGTTTGAAGAGTTAAAATTATCTGTCGGCCAATTAACATAGAAATTCTGACAGCCCACTTAAATTGGGAGAGGAGGGAAAATAATGATTAAAAGGAAAAGAAAAACCTTCTACAAAAGCAGAGCATAAAAACAAAAGATAGTCCCAAAACATATTTTCATTAAGGGAGCGAAGATTGAAGAAACAAATAAATAAATTCCCTCGGCCTAATGAAAAAAGAGGAGTAACAAAATCGAAGATGATGGTCAGCATTAAAAAAAAGGCGATTTGTTTCTTAAAAAACATAAATTATTTTCCATAAAAAGAAATTCTCTCTTCAGGAGAGGAATAAAGAACGAAGATGATAGCAAGAAAAAAATACAAATCTGTGGTTGCACACGGAAGCACAAACAAATTATGAGAAAATGGGTGGTTTGTTGAGCATGTTAATGATTGATATGCTATTACAAATAACCCATGCAAATGTCATGAGAGCCAATAAAACGGACATGTTAATTCACATGCAAATAAGATGATCAAGTGGAATCGGACATGTTAATGTCTGGTTGGTATAGTATGAGAGAAAATTCAACGAGAAGGTGGGTGGTATTTATGAGTCATTTTTAGCCCAGCACAATTTATTTATTATAGGTAAGACGGGCTCACATCCTCCACAAAGTGATGGTGTGTGTTACCAAGTTATCGTGAATAACTCTTTGTATTGAATATATTGAGTATGATGGTGTGTGTTACCAAGTTATCGTGAATAACTCTTTGTATTGAATATATTGAGTATAAAATAATTTATATCGAAATAGGTTTAGATGGTATTGGAAAATCTTTACAAATATATAAGAAAAATTGCAATGTTCACAGTATAATAAGGAGATTAAATTCAAAGGTTCACAGGTACTCTAATACGAATCCATAAAGCCTCTTCAAGTTGAGCTTCCGTAAATACTCAGTTCAAATTACAGTTTGCTGGTATATTTATATACTAAAGTTATGGTAAATCCTCTTAAAGTAAAGACCTTAGAGGAAACAATTTTATAAGGTCTAAAAAATAGATAAAATATATTAGAACACATAATATCAAAGTTGCATAAATGATGTTGTAAAATGCTTTAAAATAATACTTTTAACTCAATACAATAAGAGTGTTTTCTACCAAGATCTTATGAGTTACTCTTGCTATTGAATACATCTATTTTTCTCTTAGTTCCTTCCTTATATATATGTATATGTATATATACATGTGTGTGTGTGTGTGTGTGTGTGTGTGTGTGTGTATATGTACGTACATATATATATATATATATATATATATATATATATGTATGTATGTATGTATGTATGTATGTATGTATGTATGTATGTGTGTATATATATATGTGTATGTATGTATGTATGTATGTATATATGTGTATGTGTATCTACATACATATGTATATACACATATATATGTATATATATATGTATACATGTGTATATATATGTATGTATGTATGTATGTATGTATGTATGTATGTATGTATGTATATATGTGTATGTATGTATGTATGTATGTGTATATACATATGTATGTAGATACACATACACATATATACATACATACATACATACATACACATATATATATACACACATACATACATACATACATACATACATACATATATGTGTGTGTGTGTGTGTGTGTGTGTGTGTGTGTGTGTGTGTGTGTGTACATACACATATACATACATACATACATACATACATACATACATACATACATACATATAATGAAATAATACATACATACATATACACATACATACATACACACATATACACATACATACATACATACATACATACATACATATATATAATGAAATAATACATAGCTTTGTATTATTTCATTTATCTATATTCATTTTATTAAAAAATAGGTTAACTCTTAAAATGTATATAGATACATAAATTTTACAATAATAAACAATTAAAATATCAATTTGAAAACAAAAGGATCACCATAAAATTGTAAGAATAATCTACCACATGAATGTGATGAATGCTTGTGCCAATTCACAACTAGGTAAAATAGGATTTGGCAATCTTTTATTGCATCCTTAAAACAATTAAAAACCCATTCTCGTATAAAACTATTATATGTTGTTGAAACTTAACTTGTATGTTTATTGTTGTCTAATAACAACTCATGTTATTTTGAACAACTTATCAAAGTTTCATAGTTAGGTAGATATGGATTGAAAAGACATGTAATAAAGAAGCCAGAGGGTTAGGCTTCTGCAATATATATGAAAAGCTTAGTACTTTGCGACATGGAAAAGAAAGTGTTATGCAGACTTGGAAAATATGGAATTATGCGGAGTTGATTAACTTCATGTAACAAAGCATATATTCTACTGAGGAGAAGTCACGATGTAATAAAAAAGTGTCATCAGACACGTCAAGGAAAAGGCAAGAAGGTTTGAATGTCACTAATGCTATAAGTTGTGTAACAAGAAGCTAGTGTAATGCGGGTTCTCAAGGAATAGAGGACATTATCACTAGGCTAAAAGCCACGAGGAAAAGAGACGGAGCAACGCTACATGTGGAGAAGGTAAGTTCAATCCAGAGTATAATGAAGGCTGTGGATCAATGAAAAAACATCTAAATTCTGCAAGGCATGAAAATTCCACGTTTTTTAATCAGGAGCTCATTCACTTCACCAACCTAAATTTAATTTTGAGTGGCATCTTCCTCTTGTACTGACGATCTAATAGAGTGCACTTGGAGCTATGACAGATGGCCATAGCCGACCTACAAAATCTATGGTGATTGGTTCTTGTTTTTGGTGGGTGGTCGGTTTCATTTATCACTAGATATGATCATCATCTTCTCTCAAATTATATAAATGTAAGTTTGATGCGGGAGCATAACTTGTGAAGGCCATAAATTTTTATCCAACAGTTAGATCACCTTGAAAATTTTTAGGGTGGTAGATATTCATTAGCAATATGTTATGGCCAAGTTTCTTGAAAGGTTTTGGACATTTTAGCATATTTTTCAGGGTCTTATTCCTTCATCAAGTGGTCTAAAATTGGCTCCAAACATTTCTTTTTCTTTTGAATAAGACTTAGAGTTTTAATAACTTTTTCCATGCTTTATAAAATAAGCCAAAATTTTGCATGAGCCTTAATTTATCAAGGAATGTTTGGCATGAAAAATTTGGGGCACATACGAGGTATTTTACTACTAGGTAATTTTTGACATTTTAGGGTTTTTGGCATTTTATGATTTTTTGGCATTTTAGGGTTTTTTAGAGGTAATGTGAAATAAAAGGAAGATTGTAATGATGTAAAAGATTATTTTGGATTCCAGAATCAGAAGAAATGTATTTTGAAGTCTCTGGTTTCTTTGTTTTTGTATGTTCTTTGGAGGTATTTCAACTTCTTGCAGTTGGATCCTATTGGATTTCAGAATGGAACATGGATAGAAACCACAGTCAGGGGACAAACGTGTCCCTCCTCTTTAATGGGAGAGGTTCCCTTTTGAAAGTAGGAAAAACAAATGTACAAATATACAACTCTCAATGTTTGGACCCTGATATTCTGGAATGTTTTCATACTTAAAAGATTATCAATATGAAGGATTGGAAGAGTAGAGAGATGGAGGAAGGAAGAAAACAACAATGTTTTCAGGAGATATAGGTAGCAGAATATATCCTTACTCACATTGAACCAAGAAAATATAGAAAAAGATTAATCACTTTACCAACGATGTGAATCTGTAGACACAAAGTTCTAAAGATTACATAGACAAGAACACAAAGTTTCTTTTGAATGCAAAGACAAATGATCCATTGAATTTAGCAAGGAGAGAGAGATATATATATAACAGAGGAAATGAGAAATAAAGCTTCTGTATTGAATTACTTCCAAATTTACAACGTTCCTAGAAAACCAGAATCCTTTTTCCATGGCCAAGTTTAAATCCATACTTTGTCCCCAAGAAAAGAATATCCAAAATGAATAGTGTTTGTTGTAGATCCATTTTTGGAAAGTGACATGAAACAAATGCACTCATAAAACTAGAGGTTCAAAAAGTCAAATACTTCATCATTTCGAGCATGTTTACTTTAGCAGGGGGCATCTCATGATTTTATTCTTCATGTGGTCCTGTCATTTCCACCTTTTAACCACTTTTATAACTCAAGTGCTCACTGGTAAGTTTTCACCCGTTGCTTTGTGTATGTTCGATAAACTCTATTTTCTGATAATCAAACTTTACATCTCTTTAAACTTATCAATTTGGCTCCACAACAAACCAAAAATGCATCTCATGAATAAATGACAAGGAAACAGAGAGAGAAGAATGAAGAATGGTTCACATTTGTATCCTTTGGAGCTCTGGTTTGTTAATGGTGTCAAAAACTAGATGGGTGTGTTTTTGCCACTCTTTCCCTTTGCCAGCTTTGAAATTTAACCCTACATGTGGCAAGCTCCAAGCAACGATGGGCCTAGGGAAAAAATACTTGTTTTAAGACATTTGGGAGAAAGAGCACAATTTCTCATTTTGCTCCTCTAGCCAGCCTTGATTTTTTAACATGAACACGTGGCACACCCTGATTGGAAAGGGGGTCGTGGCTCAAATTCTCATTTTCCTCTGCCAACCTGCTGTCCCAAACACATGGCATCACCTGATTGGTTTCGGGGATGTGCTTCACTTTTATACTTTATCTATTTTGAAAAGGGGAAAATTCCAAATTTTCCCCTAAAAGTTCATGCCTCCATCATTGACTTTTCAATGTAGGCCACGTGTCCCTTTCTATTTATTCACTTGCGAGGCCTCAACTCAGCTAAAATTTATCCCTTCACCAGTGAGCGGGGCCGTGGGTCATTTTATAACTTTTCACCCTTTGTGGAAACAAAGCTAAAATTCCTAAAGTCCTCCGTCGGTTTGTCAAAGCGCATATGAACTGAAAAACAACCATGTGTCCCTTTCTGATTCACTGCGGGCCTCAACTCAGAATTTATCCCTTCGCATGAGCGGGGCCACAGGTCATTTTAGAACTTTTCACCCTTTCGCCATAATTCCTTAGAGAATAAAATGGATCCATCACCCCGAACTTCCGCCAAAACTACTCCAGCCAATTAGGGACCCACGTGGGGATGCGGGGCAAATATGACATTTTTTCCAAAATCACCAAAAGTGATAAGTTCAAAAAGGAACCCATCTGATTACATCCAATGAGAAGAAAACACGTAGCTTCACCTTCTGAGAAGGAATCTGACGGGGAAAAAAATGTAGAAAATTGTAGAGAACGAGAAAACACCATTTTTGCACCCGATGAAGATTTTCTTTCTGCACAAGGTTAATATGTGAAGAATGCAAATTTTTGTGTCCTTAAAATGCATAAAAGAAGATCATAAACCCCCTCCCATCCATGAGAAATAGATAGAATGTTATAATGGCCGCAGACTGAGGAAATGCATAAAACGTCATGGGGGATCAAAACGAGCACTTGAGGGGCTCAAAACACGAATTCCTCCATGACAAGACTTCAATTTTCATGAAATTGGATTTCAAAAAAGGGGAGAATTGAGGGACAACAACTGAATCCTTCTAGGGACTATTTGGCAGAGGAAAGATGTAAAATCAAGAACCATAGAGAACAAGAAAAATAGAAACAAAACGCTATACAAAATGTATAGAGGGACCGCCAAAACTCCTAGGTTTTAAACAACTTCAAAAATTTCCCACTATAAGGAAGTGGGAGAGGAGAACCATCCATGTAATCCAGGTAAAAAGAGTTCTCACCAACAAAATGTCTAATTTTAAAAGGACCAAGCCAAAGGGAATCAAATTTACCATGGCTGCCTTGAGGTTCATGCCTTTTGTCCCAAAGAAGAACATTGTCTCCCACTTGAAAAGTTTTGGGTTTATCCTTTTTGTCAAACAGAGATTTTACCTTGAGTTGATGAGCTGATATTTTGTTAACCACTTGTAATCTATCTTCATTCAACTTTTAGAGGTACATAATTCTTTTTTCCAATGAATTGGTAAAGCTGGCATCCTCAATGGCCTTCATCAAGTGTAAGGCTGGTAGTTCCAATGTCGCTGGAAACTGAGCTTCAACTCCATATACCACTTGAAAAGGAGACATTCCAATGGCTCTCTTAGGTGTAATCCTATCTGCCCATAAAGCATCATATATTTTCTTATGCCAATTCCTCTGAGAGTCATTAACAAGCTTTCATGCCAACAATGGTGACCAAGTTCTTGTTAGTTGAGAATTATGATAGGCAAGGAATAATAATTAAGAACCCCATTCCCTTCATGGGATAGTATCAAAGAACTAGTCAAGTCCATAGATTTAAGAGTGATCAAGGGAAATAGATCATAGTCAATACCATAGTAGAAATCTATCATCTGTACCTAGGTGAACATGAGAAGAAAAATTGGAAGAGTCATTAACAAGCTTTCGAACAAGTGACCAAGGTCTTGTTAGTTGAATCTTGTTTGGTATCCCAGAAAACCATCTTATTAAGCATGTGAAAATCTCCCAAACCTGCTCCTTGATGAAGTTGCATACTACTTTAGAAGTAGTACTTTTGACTGGAATGGCTTCCACCCACTTGGTGAAATAATCAGTGGTAGTCAAAACATGAGTATGCCCTGCACTTGAAGGTGGATTGAGTGTCCCAATGAATTCCAAACCCCATTTTTGAAAAGGTTCCTCAATCACCACTAGTCTGAGAGGTAAAATAGCCAATTTGGGTCTTCCACCAAAGGTTTGACATGCTTCACACTTTCCTACCCACTTTGATGCATCTTTGAACAAGGTAGGCCAATAATATCCAGCATGGAGGATTTTGTGGGCTGTGATAATAGAAGAGAAATGACCTCCATAGGCCTGGTCATGAAAAGCTAAGAACAATTTCTTTTGTTTCTCTTTGTCAACACATTTCAAAAACCTTCCATCTATGCCTCGTTTGAACAATGCATTTTCCCACAACACATATTGTGTAGACCTTAATTTGATGGCTCTCTTCTCCTTGGCACTCAAATGGGATGGACATTCTCCATAAGTAAGAAAGTGTGCAATGCTAACATACCATTCATCAGTTGAGCTGAGGAAAAGAACAACAGGGATATCAACTTCCTCCTTTAGCAATAAGTTCACATAAGCCCTTTCCTCAAACTAGCTTGGTGGGTTTGATGTCAAGATCATACTCCTAAAATTTGGATACGCAATTTCCTCTCTTGTTTCCAAATTCTTGTTGTGTAAGAATGGATTTAATAGTTGTATCAGGCACAAGCACAATAGAATGAGAGTTGAGGATGTAAAAATGAAACTGCTTCACAACTTTGACGACTGCAAAATTATGTTTCTCCATCAGGGTGTACTTCATCTCATGGGATTTCAAAATATAACTCATGAATGCTATGGGGAGTTCATGAACTTCACCATTCTCCTGGGTTAACACAACAGCTAGAGTGCTTTCAGTAGCATAGCAATAGATAATGAATTCCTTTCTATAATCAGGGCATTCCAAGATTGGAGTCTTTGCTATAGCTCTCTTGATGTCTTCAAATGCAAGCTTTCCTTTAGAGGACCAACCAAAATTATTCTTCCCTTTCATCATGTGGGCTATGTTCAAAGTCAATTCAGAAAAATCAGGTATGAATCTTCTTTAGAAGTTGATCTTGCCAAAGAAGGAGTGGTCACCCTTCTTGCTTGTGGGGAGAAGGCTCTGTTGAATTACCTAGACTCTTTCTAGATCAATCTTGATTCCCTCCTTGGAGAAAATGTGTCCTAATAATTTTCCATCAGTGACACAAAAGATAGATTTATTGGGATTTAAGGAGATTCCATGCTCTTTACACTTTTGGAGGACTGTTTCAAGGTGTTGGAAATGATCAACTCTATTTTTTGAAAACATAGTCAGATCATCAAGGTATACAACTAAGAATTTTCCCTTGAGGCTTCCAAAGGCCAGGTCCATTGCCCTCTGAAAGGTGGCACCAGTATTTATGAGGACAAAAGGCATTCTATTGTAAGAAAAGGTGCCCCAAGGAGTGGTAAAGGTAGTGTTATGCTGATCTGCAACACTTACTTCTACTTGATTATATCTTGAGAATCCATCAAGCATAGACAACATTTCTGAACCTATAACAGCTTGTAACGCTTGATCCAGTATGGGGAGAGGATAATTATCCTTCAAAGAGACTTGATTCAAATTCCTAAAATAAACACAAATCCGGATCTCACCATTCTTCTTCCTGACGGGCACAATATTAGCAATCCATGTTGAATGGTGAATGGGGAAAATGATCTTACCCTTCAATAACTTTTGGACCTCTTGAAATATTGTATCAGCAATTTTAGGATTATATTTCCTTTGCTTTTTCCTAAAGGGATTGATCCTAGGTTTTAGAGGAATGAAATGTTACATCTCTTTTGGCTGAAAAGCCTTGAGATCATCATAAGAATATGTAAGAACATTAGCACACCTTTTTCAACAGATTCACTACTTTCTCCCTCTCCTCTTGTGTGCAACACTTTCCAATGTTTACCAGCTTGGGTTCATTATGACTCCCAATGTCTATTTTCTCACATTCAAAGGACTATTGAGCTCCTTTGCAAGTTTTGGACTTGATGTACCTATCATGTTTATCAAATAACTCTTCCAAACTTACCAGCCCTTTAGGTATCTTATTACCTTTTAGTTTTATGCAGCCATCATGATCCATTTCTTCTTTGTTATCTACTTCATTTGGGGGCACACACTCTCTAGGTGGATTTCCACTTCCTTCAAAGTATAGCTAGTCAAAATTATCTCTGAGTTCAAGGAAGGAAAACAAGTTCTGGTCATCATTAAAGACCTGCCAATTGTTTGCATTTTCAGGCACACTATGTCTATGAATCATCTCAATGGTGAATTTATCTTAGGAGAGATCTGGATGAGGGATCAGTAGAGACCCTGAGACAGCCAAGGAATCATCCCTAGTGTTTATTTCCCTTGGCATGGCTTCAATGGAAAAGGCATCAAGGAAATCAATGGAATCACAAGCTAGATTCATGTAATGTTTCAACCTTTTATTCTTCACTTGAAAGAGATCTCTGACCTACATTACAATAAGCTTTGCATCTCCACGAGAAAGGAGGTTCTTGATCCCTATCTCTTTTACCATGCTTAAACCAAGGATGAGAGCCTCATACTCCATTGTATTATTTTTATTTTCAAATTAGAGCTTGAAGGAGAAAGGATGAATCTTCCCTTCAGGAGAAGTAAGCACCACACCAGCTCCAGAACTAGATAAGAAGCACCTCCCATCAAATTCCCAAAATACAAAACACCATTAGGATCAAGAAGCACTTCCTTAGGATGGTTAGCCTCATCTTGTGACATGATCATGTAGTTACCATGAGCAATGTCACCATAAAGTATTTGTGCCCTTGGGTCATCTATTTTTTTCACAATATATTCAGTTTGTTTCTCAGGAAGTAGCTTCTTCATTTTCCCATTCACTAAAATAAGAGCATGTGACCAATCCATCATGATTTCTCATCCGACATCTTTGCAAAAATTTCTACTTAGCAGCATGTCATAGGAAGGGGTAATATCAGCTACCAAAACGGTGGCTAAAACTCTCTTCTCTGGAAAAGCAAAAAAGGCTACTTGTGCATCCTTGATTCTTCCAACCAATGACACTTCTCTAACTTTCCATTGAGTAACATGAACCAAAATTGCAGGTTAGGGTTAATCCTAGGGCATGAGCTACCTTAGCAGGCATCACATTAACTGAAGCACCAGAATCAATAACACAATTGTTGAGTTTGTGGCCATCTATGAGGAGAGTGACATAAAATGATTTGATCTTCTCATCAGATGAAGTGAATGCCACCACAAGGATTGGTTGAGATGAAGGAGAAGGAGTGGGCAAGAGACCTTTAGAACTAGGGGATGAAGGCTTGGATTTGGAGTTTACAAAGTCTACCATCTTAGTAAAGGCCTTGGGATGGGTTTGGTAGAATTTAGCTTCTAATATCTGGATCTTAGTTTTCTTGAGATGGTTAATAATGTCACAATAACCAGACGTAGATGGATCATCATTGATAGGAGTAGATGAAACTTTTGACTTATCAACTCTATCATTTGAAGGACAAGAAGTTTTAGGAGTAGAAACAGAGGAGGAAGGAACAGCAGAACCTACCTTGGGTGTGGAAGAAGTTGGAATAGGAGCTCCTCTCCTTGCAATCACTGGAATGGTTGTAGGAGGTTCCTTAGATCTTTTAGCAGGCTGCACCACTTTCTCCTTCTTTTTGGCTTTCTCATGAGTCATGACAGCATATGATTCATTGTTCATCTCTGTAACTCTTTCTTCATAATCATTCTCTTCATCTATACCTTCAGTGGTGAGAAATTGAACGTGAGATCTTCTCAAATCTTCTAATTATTCATTAGCTCCCTCTTCATGTTCTTCAAAGATTTCATTCTCCTCCTCCTCATCAATTTCCAGTAATTCACATGTTGCATTGACTAGAAATTTAAACAGGTGGGCCTTTAATTATCAATCTGGTCTGAGGAGAGGGTAACCGATTCCTGGGCTGAAATTTCTTCCTAGGAACATCCTGATAAGGAGCATGTTGGGCTAACTACTTTTTGAGAGCAATGAGATCATTAGAAAGTTTCTGTACCAACAGGTCTGCATTAGCTCTAGGATAATATGTGGAAGAAGAAGATGCTTTGGATTTGGATGATTCTCTCCTTATCTTGCCAGACATGATCAGATCATCTTCAACACTGACAACGAATCTCTGATCAACATACAAAGTGGCAAGATTAGCTCTTCTAAGTGCATAGATCACTTCAGGAAGTTGGGCATTAAGGAAGAAACATTTATGAATATGATACATAGGGAATGTGTTTTTTGGGATCTTGTTAACCATCCTATTGAATTTGGCCACAAATTACCTCATGGGCTCATGTGACTCTTTCTTGATTTGTAAAATATGGGCCAAGAGGGAATGTACATCCTTAGTAGGTTTGAAACGTTGCTCAAACTGGGTTGTCATGGTGTTCCTAATTGGTGATGGATCCAGCAGGGAGATGATACAACCAATAATCATCATTATGTTGCAATGTATCTAAAAAAATTATAACAGATATATCCTCATGTTTAACTCCGAGAACACCACAATAAATAATGAAGGTTGTAATATGCTCATCTGGATGAATCTTCCCATCACCTCTGAATTTAGGGAAATTCTTTCTATTTCCTCTAGGAAATTCATGCAATGGCTGGGGAAGAGCAAGAGGCCCAACCCTTTGGCCCCAAGGTGGAGGAGCTGCCATCCTTGGAAAGATTTTTTGGAGAGGAACTGAAACACTAGCGAGAACCAAAGCATGCAAATTAGTACTGATTTGATATTGAGGGATATCACTCCCAGAGGTTTTGTCTCTAGTAGGAGGAGTGCTTGCAGATCTTGTTCCTCTTCTTTTTCTTGATGAAGGGAGAGGGAAACCTTGATGATCCAGAAGTTGGAAATGAGGTTCTTCTTCCCCAAGGGTTATTCTACCCCAAGTGTATCTTGGAGTCACAAGATCAAAGATGATAAAGAGGTTGTTATTCAAAAAATGGAATCCATTTGCAATGAATTCCCCAGCGGAGTCACCAAAAACTATTGGGTTTCAAAATGGAACATGGATAGAAACCACAGTCAGGGGACAAACATGTCCCTCCTCTTTAATGGGAGAGGTTCCCTTATTGAAAGTAGGAAAAAAATGTACAAATATACAACTCTCAATGTTTGGATCCTGATATTTTGGAATGTTTTCATACTTAAAATATTATCAATACAAAGGATTGGAAGAGTAGAGAAATGGAGGAAGGAAGAAAACAACAATGTTCTCAAGGGATATAGATAGCAGAATATATCCTTACTCACTTTGAACCAAGAAAATATAGAAAAATATCAATCACTTCATCAGCAATGTGAATCTACAAACACAAATTTCTAAAGATTACACAGACAAGAACACAAAGTTTCTTTTGAATGCAAAGACAAATGATCCATCGAATCGAGCAAGGAGAGAGAGATATATATAACAGAGGAAATGAGAAAGAAATATTTTGTATTGATTTAATTCCAAATTTACAACGTTCCCAAAAAACTAGAATCCTTTTTCCATGGCCAAGTTTACATCTATACTTTGTCCCCAAGAAAAGAATATCCAAAAGGAATAGTGTTTGTTGTAGATCTGTTTTTGGAAAGTGACATGAAACAAACGCACTCATGAAAACTAGAGGTTCAAAAAGGTGAATATTTCATCATTTCAAGCATGATTACTTTAGCAAGGGGCATCTCATGATTTTTTTCATCATGTGGTCCTGTCATTTCCACCTTTTAACCATTTCCATAACATTAAAGTGCTTACTGGTAAGATTTCACCCTTTTATTGTGTATGCCTGATAAACTCTATTTTCTGATAATCAAACTTTACATCTCTTTAAACTTATCAATTTGGCTCCATAACAAACCAAAAATGCATCTCATGAATAAACAACAAGGAAACAGAGAGAGAAGAACGAAGAATGGTTCACATTTGTATCCTTTGGAGCTCTGGTTTGTTAATGGCGTCAAAAACTAGATGGGTGCATTTTGGCCACTCTTTCCCTTTGCTAGCTTTAAAATTGGACCCTATGTGTGGCAAACTCCAAGCAACGATGGGACTAGGGGAAAAAATCCTCGTTTTAAGAAATTTGGGAGAAAAAGCACAATTTCTCATTTTGCTCCGCTGGCCCGCCTTGATTTTTTAACATGAACACGTGGCACACCCTAATTGGAAATGGGGTCGCGGCTCAAATTCTCATTTTCCTCTGCTGGACCGTATGTCCCAATTTCATTGTCCTGAACACATGGCATCACCTAATTGGTTGCGAGGATGTGCTTCACTTTTATTCTTTATCTATTTTGAAAAGGGGAAAATTCCAAATTTTCCCCTGAAAGTTCATTCCTCTGCCATTGACTTTTCAACGTAGGCCACATGTCCCTTTCTGATTCACTGCAGGCCTCAACTCATAATTTATCCCTTCGCATGAGCAGGGCCACAAGTCATTTTAGAACTTTTCGCCCTTTATGGAAACAAATATAAAATTTCTAAAAGTCCTCCACCGGTCCGCCAAAACGCATATGAAATGAAAAACAGCCACATGTCCCTTCCTGATTCACTACAGGCCTCAACTTAGAATTTATCCCTTCACATGAGTGGGGCCGTGGGTCATTTTAGAACTTTTCACCCTTCCGCCATAATGCCTTAGAGAATAAAATGGATCCATCGCCCCAAAATTCTACCAAAAATTACTCTAGCCAATCAGGGACCTGTGGGGATGTGAGGCAAATCTGACATTTTTTACAAAATCACCAAAAGTGATATGTTAAAAAAAGGAATCCATCTGGATGCATCCAATGAGAAGCAAACATGTAGCTTCACCTTCTGAGAAAGAACTTTGACGGGGAAAAGAACGTAGAAAATTGTAGAGAATGGGAAAACGCCATTTTTGCACCCGATGAAAATTTTCTTTCTGCACAAGGTTAATATGTGAAGAATGCAAATTTCCTCATCCTTCAAATGCATAAAATAAGATCATAAACCCCCTCCTATCCAAGAGAAATAGATAGAACGTTATAATGGCCACATACTGAGGAAATGCATAACACTTCGTGGGGGATCAAAACGAACACTTGAGGGGCTCGAAACATGAATTCCTTCATGGCAAGACTTTAATTTTCACAAAATTGGATTTCAAAAAAGGGGTAAAATTGAGGGGACAACAGATCCACATCAAATTTTTTTGGAAATAATACAATTTTGATTTATGTAAGTCTAGAGCTCTTCTTTTAATCTTGAAAACTCTTTCTTATGACCTTTGTAACTCGCATGTCATAATTTATCGTCTTATATATGTTCCTGTAAATGATTGAGATTTGATATGAATGCAAGTGTGCCTTCATTCCTATAAATGCATTGCATTTGATGTGAACATCTATGTCCTGTTACACACCTTTTTTATTTTATAGTTATTCTCCTTCAAAGTTTTGTTTATTTTTTAAATCTCCACTTTGGTTTTCACATCCATGTCTTTAGAGCTAGAATTGATCCATTTTATAGTTTCGTGTATCACCTCCCCTTTTATTTTCATCTCTCTCTTCATTTAGAAATTAAATAATGTTAGAGTAGAATTTGGTTAGTAGAAGTTGGTTAGTGTAGTTGCAATGAATTGGGGTGAGAAGATCCATCCCGTTGATCTAAGAATAGATCTTGATTGAACCCATGTCTTTAAGGTCCCTCCTTGTTTTATTGAAATGTTGAATTTCTTATTCAACAATGGTGTTAGTTTCAGTAAAAACATTTTTTGGCACACTCAATGGGAAAATCTTGATGAGTTTAACACCATTTCCACTAAGATTGGTGTGCATCTTAGTGGATTTTATCCTTTTGAGTTACGTTTCTAAACAAATGGAGACTTCCATGTATAAATCTCTATTTTTTATACATACTAGTTCCATTCTTTCATGAAAATAATATAAACAAGGCAACGTTTGTCTATAGTTGAATCTTTTCAGTATTTACAACTCTCACCAAGAAGGAAAAAAGGAAGAGTAGAAATATCAGTTTAGAGATCATTTGTTTACCTTCAAATAGATCTCTTTCCACTCCCCCTTGAAAAACCTTTCTTTCTCTCTCCTATAATTTTAAGTCCCATTGTTTTCATGGAACATCAAATAAATCTCCCCTTTTTGAGCTGCAATAGCGATAGTCCCTTAGTTATAAATGCCCAAGATGATATACTATTGTCTTCTTTGAAAATTATTCCTTTCATCACTAGTGAAAACATCTTAACCTTTGCAGATCATATCCACGATGTTGCAAATTTGTGTTCACTTCATCTTGATACTAAATATGATGTTACAGTTAGGCTTCTTGCATCTTCACTAAAAGGAAAAACACATTAATGGTATAGGAGCTTGTGGCATGCTTCCATTCACACATGAGATGAGCATGGAACAACCAGTTTCCTTGATGATAAAGTAAACATCATTTCTCTATTATAACAGATATCAACCTTTAAGATATCCCCCAATGAATTCATGGCAGATTTTAGCTTCATATTTCAAAAAATATGGGGTGAAATTGTATTTCTTTTTATACCAAATCCATAAGATGTTGTCCTTTATTTATTATGAGATTTGAATTCTGATATAGTTGTAATGATACAATCTATGTGTTATACAATTACCTGATGCATATAAAATATCCATTAGGGACGAGAATTATTTAACTCAAACTAGAAAGATAGCCCTTAGATTTCCTATGGTTATTTTTCCTGAATTGCCTAAAAATAGTTAGCCTTCTTTTTCTCCAATTCCTGAGCCAAATGCTTCATATTCTACCCCCACTTCATATTCTTCTCAAAAACAACATGATGAATATGACCTTAGATCCCTAGTTAAAAAAATTTCTAATAAAATTGTATCTCTGAAGAGGAAACAAAATCAATCATCCAAAAATTACCCAACTTTTAACCAAGGGTAATCTTTAGAAAAAAATTTTAATTAAGGTTATTATCCATAAAAACACAATATCTAAATAAGAGATATGACCAAAATCAAAAAATTGATATATTACAAGGATTAAACCCGCATTTACCTCTTTAAACAGTTGTTATTGCACAATAAATAGCTACTTCCTACTTGAAAAAGTGGTTGTTCCAGTGTAAAATAATGTAATATAATAATCTGAGTGGTTTTTTCCATACAGTCGGCCACATAATTAGAATACTTGTTATAATGGCATGCAAGTCCATACCGCCACGGTGAAATTTTTTATCAATCAACATGAATCTTTGATGGAAATGGAAATAACTAATGTTGAAGTAACATAAAAAGCCTCCCCCAATCCTAACTTCATGTTTTTTGGGTCTGATGATTTTTGTGTGGTTAACCAGGTTGCGGATAAATTGAGAAATATGGAGATCCATGTAGCGGATCTTACGAGGTAAAAGAATATGTAAATTGAAATGGCTACTTTTTCCCCTTCACTACAAATTTCTCATTTCAAAGACAGACAATATGTAGACTTAGTAAAAAAATTATATTCATCTAGTAATCTACGGAACCTAGAAAAAATCGCAAAGCACTACAGGTATGCGTAACAAAGAAAGTCCACTAACCAAAGAGATTTCATGGATGGAGAAAACTAGAAAGGATAAAGTGAAACCTTTAATGTAAAAGTCTGTGGGTATCCCCTTCAACATTTTTGAGAAAATGAAGAAGACAAATATGTGTGCGATAATGTAGAACACCCTATCTATCCCATCTCAAAGGGATCTTCTACAAGATTCCTTGAAGCCTATTCCCTAATATCAACCAGCTATGAAAAATAGATTCCGTAGTCCACATATGTAAGCCAAAGGAGGGAAATGTAAGTATGGTTGAAAAACCCCGAACCTTTTACATATCCCTAAATGTACACAAGTACCTAGTGCATATTTGCATGATTGACTCATGTGCTAGCACCTTTGTAATTCCTAAGAAAATTGTTGATATTTTAGGCATTGAGTATAGTATAGTTCTAAAGGTGTCATACAACCTGATGGCTCAACCATAAACATTTTAGGAGTAATAAAATATCTTTATTTAACCCTCCATGATTGTCCAAACCTAACCATAACTCAAGATATAATAGTTATAGCCAAATTGAGTAGATATTTATCTTTATATTGGTCTCACATGCTCTTAAGAACTAGACATGGCACAAGATTCACCATTACAGATGAGCCAATTTTTTCTTATCATGTCAATTCTTATGACCCTACTCCTCTCAAATCTAATTACATGGTACATGAAAATAAGTATAATGGATCAGTGTTAGATCTACAGCTTACTCATCCTTGTTTAGTTCATGATCTCTTGTTAGATGAATGAGCCAAGGAATATTATGATTTTATTCCTTATGATATAACTGCAAAGAATATTGTAAGAACCTAATGCATTCAATAAGAATAATTCACACCCCCAAGTTGCTTAAAGAAAAATAAGATGCTTCGAGATTATGGAAGATTTTTTTGATGGTTCAAGAAGCAAAAGTGGAGATGGGGCAGATGTTTTTCTCATTTCTCATGCAGACAAGAGCATTTTATTTTCCTATAGGATTTAGTTCACTTTTTCAAATAATGTGACTTAGTATGAGGCATTGATCCATGGATTACTTCTAGTAGAGAAAAGACAGATTAAGGCCTTATAGGTGTTTTTCGGATACTGAATTGGTTATTCATCAAGTTATAGAAAGGTGTTCAGATAAGAATAATATTTTAAAATATTATATACATACATGTTGGGATATATTGGAATGTTTTAATTTTATTTACTTGAAAATAGTGCCAAGGAAACTTAACAAATAAGTTGATCAAATGACATCCATTGGATCACAAATTTTCAGTAACTGAAGACCTCAACCAAGGAAATGAACATTATGTTAGAATGATTATGGGGCCTGTCGACACTAAAATTTTCCTCCATAATTTCTATTTCATTAATGTATGTATTAGGAATAGGATTTTGTTAAGTGTAATTAGTAGTAGCGTCTGATGGAAGGTAACGGCGCCGTCAGTATGGTGCCGCCAATAATGTAGAGTATGGTAACAGTCAAAGTACAATAGGAATGTTGTAAAAAGTAAATATTTGTCGTAAGTGGTCCGGTAATGTTAAAATGTCAAAGTTGGGATAAGTAGAGAAGTAGGGTCTACATGATTAGGAATTAGAAATATTACATTTTTAATAAGGACAAAGAGTGATGTCATAAATATTTTGTGGAAAATTCTAAAAAGGTGGAACCCATGTGAGATGATAAGGTTTTATCTTATCTTAGAAGATAAGCCTACATGTAAAGAGGCAAGAGTTTAGGCATGAAATATGATTGGCCGGAAGATATTTCCTATCCTATCTTAGAGATAAGATGGATAAGCCTAAATTCCTATAAATAAAGAGGCCACCCCCCTCATTTAGCATAGAAGGAAGTAGTAAGAAATATTGTAAGTGTGTAAAGGAAGCCATCATTTTGAAGGTGTGTTAAAGAAGCCATTAAGAAGTGTAATTGTGAAGTTTCTCCCATAGTTATTGTTGGAAGGCAAGTGAAGTCAGTAACGCTTGAAGTACCTCATGGGTGAGATTGTAACAATTTCATGTTGATATTATAATTTACACTTATATTTCAGATTTATCATCATTCCTTCTTATTATAGTCTATGGTATTCTTGTGTTATGTTTGTTGTTGTGTTTCCAGATTCCATCCACCAAACTAAAAGTTGTGCATTAGTAAATAATCATAGCACGAGGAGTTCCCGGTGAAGAATTATCATAGTGCCGGATTGGTGATGACATTTTGGTTCCGTTGCCGGGACCATTCCTCGTTGGTGGATTTTTTAGAGAGATATTCTCATTTAGTTAGAAATCATTTAGAGAGTAACCTTGTTTTTACTTTGCATAGTAGTTACCATGGTAAAGTCACTTTTTACCGTGAATAATATTTACCGCAGTAACTTCACTTTTTACCGTGAATAGTATTTACCGCAGTAACTTCACTTTTTACCGTGAATAGTGTTTACCACAGTAAAGTCAGTTTTTACCGCAGTAAGTCAAGTTTTACCATAGTTTACCATGGTCATTTCTATTTTACTGTAGAAAAGTGTAAAGTCACTTTCTATTATAGTGATTCCAATTATTTGTGCACATAAGTCTTGTTGATTGTACTTGTGGGTTGGTATTTCACTGTGGTTACTTTTGAAAATGGGAAAGATTCCTGTTTTTTTAGCTCAATCTAATGAAGATGCCTTCCACTTCCTACTTGACAAGTGGTTGTTCCAGTGTAAAATAAATGTATAGAATCTCTGAGTGGTTTTTTCCATACAGTCGGCCACGAATTAGAATACATATGTTATAATGGAATGCAAGTCCTATCCGCCAACGGTGAAATTTTTTTAATCACTCATCAACATGAATCGTTGATGGAAAATGGAAATAACTAATGTTAAGTACATAAAAAAAAGCCTCCCCCAATCCTACTTCATGTTTTTTTGGGTCGGTATGATTTTTTTGTGTGGTTACCATGTTGCGGATAAGTGAGAAAATGGGAGATCCATGTACGACTTACGATGTAGAAAAATATGTAAATTGAAATGGTACTGTTTTCCCCTTCCACTTATCACGTAACCCCCTTACAAATTTCTCATGTCAAAGACAGACAATATGTAGACGTAGTCAAAATTATTCATCTATTAATCTACTACGGACACAATAGAAAAATCCAAAGCAACTACAAGGGATGCGTAACAAGAAAGTCCACTAACCAAAAGAGATTTCATGGATGAAACACTGAACTGATAAAGAGGGGGAAAGTGAAACTTAATTTTAAAAAAGTCTGTGGGTATCCCCCCCCCTTCAACACTGTTTGAGAACTGACGAAGGCAAATATGTTTGCGAATAATGTAGAACACCCTCGATTCTTACATCAATCCATCTCAAAGGATCTCACAAATTCCTTGAAGCCTATTCCCTAATATCAACCAGTATAAAATAGATTCCTAGTCCACATATGTAAGCCAAGGAGAAATGTAAGTATTTTTGAAAAACCCGAACCTTTTTTACTATCCCTAAATGTACACAAGTACCTAGTCATATTTTGCATGATTGATCATGTGCTAGCACCTTGTTAAGTCCTAAGAAATTGTGATATTTTAGCATTGGGGGGGGGGAGTAGGTATAGTTCTAAGGTGGTCATTACACCTGATGGCTCAACATAAACATTTTAGTGAGTAATAAAATATCTTTAATTTAACCCTCCATGATTGTCCAAACCTAACCATAACTCAGATTAATAGTTATAAACAAGCCAATATTGAAGTATAATATTTATCTTTATATTGGTCTCAACATTCTCTTAGGGAACTAACATGCACACGATTCACCATTACAGATGAGCCCAATTTTTTCCTTGTTATGTCATTCTTAGACCCTACTCCTCTCTAATCTACTTACATGGTACATGACAATAGATACATGGATCATTGTTGGATCTCCTCTTTACTCATCCTGTTTATTTCAGATCTCTTGTTAGATGAATGAGCCAAGGAATATTATGAGTTTTATTACCTTTGAGATAACTGCAAAGAATATGTGTAATACCTGCAATGCTTCAATAAGATACTTCAACAAACCCCCAATTGCTTAAAAGAAAATAAGATGCTTCCCCCGATCTTAGGAAGAGTTTTTTATGGTTCAAGAAGCAAAAGTGGAGATGGGGCGTTATTTTTGCTCATTTTCTCATGCAGACCAGAGCATTTTATTTCCTATAGGATTGTAGTCACATTTTCTCCAATTCAATTGACTTAGTGCTGATAGGCATTGATCCTGGATACTTCTAGTGGGAGAAAAGACATCTGAAGGCCTTTCTAGTAGGTGCTTTTCCCTTCGGATACTGACTTGGTTCTTTTTCCACATCAGTTTAGAGAAAGTGCCGGTTCTTCATTACTAAGACTAATATTTTAAAATATTAATATACATACTTTGGGGGGATATTGGAATGTTTTAATTTTATTTACTTGAAAATATTGCCAAGGAGACTTAACATAATTTTGATCACATGACATCCATCTTGGATCAAAAATTTTCAGTAAACTGAAGACCTCCTCAACCAAGGAAATGAACATTATGTTAGAATGATTATGGGGCCCTTGTCGACACTAAAAGTTTGCCCTCCATAATTTCTTACTTTTCAGTATGTAAGTAATTAGGCCACATAGATTTGTTAGATTTGTAATTAGTTAGTAGCGTCTGATTGAGGTACCGGCGGCTGCCGTCATATGGTGGCCCACTCTCCAGCCACTATAATGTAGAGTATTGTACACAGTGCACAAGTACAATAGGAATGTTGGTCAAAGTAAATATTTTGTCGTAAGTGTTGGTCCGTTAATTTCCATGGTCAAAGTTGGGATAAAGTAGAGAAGTAGGGTCTACATGATTAGGCATTAGAAAATAATTATCTTCTTTAATAAGGACAAGTATTGATGTCCTCAATCTTTTGTGTATGTGTTATTTGTGGAAATTTCTAAAAGGGTGGAACTCCATGGTGAATGAAGGTTTATCTTATCTTAGAATATATCCTACATGGTAAAGCAAGAGTTTAGTCATTAAATATGATTGGCCGGAAGTATATTTCCTATCATCTTAGAGATAAGTATGGATAGGCCCCTAAATTCCTAAAATAAAGGGGGCTCACCCGCCACCCCCTCGTTTACAGCATAAGAAAATGAAGTAGTAAAAATATTGTAAGTGTGTAAAGAAGCCATCATTTGATTGTGTTAAAGAAGCCATTAAAAGTTTTTAATTGTTAGTTTTCTCCCATATTGAGGTTGGATTACCAAGTGAAGTCATAACGCTCCTAAGGTACCCTCCTTGTGAGATTGTAACAATTCTTGCATCATGTTGATATTATAATATTACACTTATATTTCAAGAATTGAATAGCATGCCTTTCTTATTATAGTCTATGGTATTCTGTGTTAGTTTGTTTGTTGTTTTCCAGGTTCATTCCACCAACTAAAAGGTTGATGCATTAGGAAATACATCTCACGAGGAGTTTTTTTCCCGTGAAGACTTTCATATGCCCAGGATTGGTGACAGTCGCACAACATGTTTGTGCCTTCCCTGTCTCTTGCCGGGACCATTCCTGTGGTGGATTTTTTAGGGAGATATTTGCTCATTCTATGTCTTTTTAATCGGTCGAATCATTTAGAGATTAACCTTGTTTTTACTTTGGCAATAGTTACACCATGTAGTCACTTTTGCTTACCCGTGATAATATTTACACCTACCAGCGTCGTAACTTCACTTTGTTACCGTGTAGTATTTACACCGCATACTACTTTCACGTGTTTACCAACCCGTGATAGTGTTTAACCACGGCAAGTCCAGTTTTTAATTAAGCCGCAGTAAGCCGTCCATATCGTTCGCCCTCCCCCCGTGCACTGCGCCACGCGCTGTACTCCCCTGTGTTCCCGTCGACGGCCCCTGCCCGTGCACCGTGTCACTCACTTCTCTTCCGGTCCATTTCTATTCGCCTCTTCCTTGACCTCATCCTCCTATGCTCGCCGTCAGGGACGGTGTCTTGCCACGCCGCGCCCGTTTCTTCTCTATTCCGTGTGTCTCCTTCACTCTCCCTTCTTTCCACCATGCCTTCAGCGCTTGCACACTCATCCCCCCCTTTACGTTACAAGCTTTCCGCTCCCCCTCCGTGGCCTCGTCCCCTCTGCAGCGACACCCCGTAGACTTTGTGATGAGGCCCCGAGCGGCACCCGGGGCCACAGGGCCCAAGGAGGGGGGCACAGAAGGTCCGCGGAGGGCTCCGGTTTGGGGCTCCCAGGGCGAGGGATCTTGTTATGCGCATCCGCGTGCGGAGTGGCAGGTATGAGGGGGGCATTCGTGGACTGTTTCTCTCGCTCTACACGACTATCTGGAGGTCGCTCCTCACGAGCCAGAATCGCCCAGCTTCGCTGCCTGCTTTCTACTTTCCTGTACTTCTTGCTGACTAGCCACAAGTGCGGGATTATTGGTGGCGACGAATCAGTAAGTTCCATGACCGCGGGCGGTCACGCGGGGAACGGCGGCGACTCGCAGGGCGTCCCGCTGCAGTGGTCCGGTAGGTAGCTAGAGGGACACGGAAGGCCGGGCCACGCGGGCCTCAATCGTTACGAGATGTCGCTCCGACTCCGGGCCCGGACCCGGTTTGGCGCGGCACGTATGCCGCTCGCGTCTGCTGCAGGCCTTCTCTTGGTGTCCCCACCCTAACGTACTCCTGTCACGGCGTGCCTCTCCTGGCCGCTCTCGGGGTGGCTCGAAGGGCCAAGGTGGGCGCGCATTCTCTGCGGCTGAGCAGTCTCAATATGCGCCATCCTCGGGTATTTGGAAGGGACGCCGGAGAAAAGGAAACAAGGGACGGAAGTTTGGACTCCTCCACTCCTGATCGTGCCGTGCCGCCAGAAGTGCTTTCCCTTCCGCGTCGTTCAATCCTCGCTGGGCGCGCGCGACCCCGCACTGAGTCCCGTGTCGTAATGTGTCGGAAACCGACAGGGGTTCGCGGGGTGACAGGAAGAGATCAACGGTAGGACGAGAAGAGTGACACAAGGACTGAACATGGGAAAACGAAGAAAGGTGTTCCCACCAGCTCAGCCAGAAGAGCGGGCAGGGGGGGGGAGTGGGGAGGGGGGTGAAGAATGTGCGACGGGTCTTACGACAGGGCCGACCGGTGGGCGAGAGCGAATGCGACCGATCAGTCGGGAGTGCCTGCGCCGAGCTCGGTGAAAACTGTGAAACTGACGTGACCAAGAAAAAAGGGCATCAGATGAAGAAAGAGGAGAGGCGAAGACGGAGTCAGGGTGGACGGAAGGAGACAGAATGAATGAGGGGGTGAAGGCTGGAGCGGAGGAAAGGGGGGCAACTGTGCACACGGATGGACGAACATGGGATCCTGTAGCTGGAAGAGTCAGGCGGGGCCGCAACAAGGGCTCGCGAGAAAAGGTCGGGACGGCAATCCCATAAGCGCCGAGAATACGTGTGGCGAGCAAGAGAAAAGAGAGGGGAGGTTCAGAAATCGGGAGAGGGGAACGCAAAAACAAAACAAGAAGGGAAGGAGGAAAGAAATGGATCTGTAAAGAAGTGGGAAATGCGTGGGATAAACACACAAAGATGAAGACAATGAGCTGAATAGTCATGGCCACCCGCTAAGCTATGTTAGGACGAATGAGTGGGTTTGGTATCATTTGAGCAAGGAAAGGGGAAAAGGGAAGGAAGCGGAAGAGACACCCAATTGGGTTGCTAAAGTAGAGCCAAACCAGCCTTTGGTTCAGAATCCCAACCACTCTCGGTGAGCACAAATCTTGCTGCTCTAGGAATCCGACTATATGAAAGATCTCTCAGAACTGGGTTGGTTTAAACTATTAATCTTCTCAAGGACGGAATTTGTTCCAGGGAGGAATAGAGTCCAAAAAAAAATTTCTGAAGTTGTGTGTTATGGTTGTTTAAAGGGTCATTATAGTTAATTGTCCAATCATAGCTTCTACACTGGTACAAGAGAGATAATTACCATGTAACGCACTAGTGAATTCTTTTGATGGTGTAGATAAAACATAAATAAGGAAGTAGATGTATTTGTAACAAAGAAAGAAAGAATAGATAAACCAAGATGGAAATTCCTAGAAGATGAAGGAGACACTAGTCAGTAAACATGATGAAAGACATTTTGTGTGTGAAGATTTTCGATTGTCACAAGGACAGGACCATACTCGCTCTTAGGATATCGTTCCAAAAGGCCTAGCAAATATTACATATGGTCAAACTCTTGGCTCTTTCTTCTAAGAAGAGGCGGGAGCTTGAAAGTGGACTCATGCTCGACTAAGGAAGGAGGTTGAGTGTCCTTGTATTGGAGGCAGATGCTTATCCCTATGCTCACAATCTAGGTACCAGATAATGGTTATGTCAAATCATAGATGTCTTAGTTTGATGGAGGTGCTTCAGTTAATTTAGATGACCGTAGTTTGTTGATATATGTTGGGTTAAAAAGTGATTGCCCCTCAACACTTATGTTAAGGTCAATTAAATAAGGAAACACTAAACCAGAATGTGTAGTTTTTTTCATCAAATGTTCAAGAATCTGTTATGGGTGTTTGCATGTGTGGTAGCCTTTTCAGGTGTATGAAAAATGGTACTGTTGTCGTACCAATGTTGGTGGGAAGAACCATGGCTAAGAGAGTTCATTCAAGCAACCTACTGGAATGAAGGCTTATGAACACTTGGGCATGGTAGAGAGAGGGTGAAAAATAAACTGATCCTCGCTCATAAGGTCAGAACCTGTCGATTCAAGTGTAAACAAACTGATGATTGGACAATCATCTGATTACTCCTTGTACCAGTGAATTGGACATCAATGAATAAAGTGGAGTTTTGATATTTCGGTCATGGATATCCCTTCCCGTCACAACAACAACACACCGACTCATGACCCAATAATGTATTGAAGAGAAATTGATGTCGTCTCTAGCAAAGTAAGATTGGTGATGCTGTGATGAGAGTGGAAAGACTCCTCACCTTCCACTCTTTCAAAAGGACATACCATATTCACTTTTGATTACAAGGAACTCCGTCAAGTAAGTTGGTAGAACATTCTATTGAGATGGATAAATATGGTGCTAAGCCCATAAGCAAATGCCATATATAATGAAATCCTAATTTTTTCCACAAGACTGTAAAATAAGAAATAGATAGTATCTTGATGCACTTATTCATATTTGTTGGTGGATCATTCAGAATGGTTTCGCCCATTGTGATCTCAATAAAAAGAATGGAAAGCTACGCATTTGTGTTGACTACAGAAGCTCAATAAGGCAACAAAGAAGGACATAACCCTCTTCAGTCTCAGATCATATCTTGGTGAAGTAGCGAGCCAGGAGTGTTATAGGTATGCTGGTGGATATAGTGGCTACAACCAATTTCGTATAGTAGATAAAGATCATTTGAAGGACACGTTAACCACTTCCTTGGGGAACTTTTTCTTAATAGATTTATTCCTTTTGGGTTGTGTAGTGCTCCAGCACATTCAGCTTTGGAATGATAGGGTGGTTCACAACCTACTTGAACTTCATCATAGTATTTCCTGGATTTTTGTTGGCATCTATGGAGCATAGATGGACCACCTGCACCAGATGGAGATAGCATTTTTCAAATGTTAGATGAGCACATCCTCACTAAAACCCTACAAAGTGTGTCTTTGGATGTTCTAAAGGGGGTTAATTAGGCAGTTTGTATCCAGAAGACTGGTATGGTACTGATCCTGATAAAAGTTTTTCACTAAAATCAAAAGATTACCATTTCCTGTTTTGGAAAGAAGTAGTTACAAAATCATTTTTAGGCCATGTGGGTTACTATAAAGGGTCATCAAGAATTTCTCAAAGATATGCACAGCCACTAACCCATTCTTGAAGAAGGAGTTACTATGACCAGGAAATAAGGCGCATGAAAAACTTTTGACAACTGAAGGAAGCCCTGTTGTCTTCACTTTTTGTTACAGAATCTAGATTGGAGCAACCATCATTGTGTATACGATGCTCACTGCAGCACTTGACGTACTCTGAGTCCCAAAGGATGGAAAAAATGGGAATTGATCATCCAGTTTACTTTGGGAGCAGACAATGAGTATTGCTGAATAATTACTATTTTAAAACTGAAAAAGAGGCTCTGCTATCATTTTTGCCGTAACTCAAGTTTATTACTTACTTGCTAGGGAAAAAAATTCCTAGTTGTGACCAGATCATCATACTCTAAAATATATTTAAATAAGCCTAAACCCATCAGGGATGACTAGCAAGAATGGATAATTTGCTACATAAGCCATTTTGAATTTGAATATTATAGATACCAGGAAGGAAGCAATGTCAATGGCAGATGCACCTCTCGAGCCTATGATGGTTTTTAGTTCACTGCTTGTGCTGTATGATGATTTTCCCTATGCAACATGGTTATCCCTTGACCCATCCTATGAATACATAGATATTTGGAATTCTCTGGAATGAATTCCACGTTTCCTGATGGTGCCAATGCAAAGACTAAGAGGCAGATTACTCACTCCAGTCGTCCATAGCTATCTGCATGGAGTATTATTCGAATGGATCTGATTGACATTGCCTAAGGGGCGATTTGGACGTTATCAAGGAAGGAGCTGATATAAGAAACTCCACAATGGTACATGTGGAGGGACACTTCGATCTCTGACAATTACAGCAAGAAGGGTCTTATGCGGTTTCACTATCCCACTCTTTTATAGGATGTTATAATTATTGTAAGACATGTGATATTTTTTTCAAACCCTGGTAACCGAGACTTCACAGCTTCATTATGCCTATTCTTTTTTTTTTCTCCCGTTTTTTCCTTTTAAGTTGTTTTTTCTCTATGAAAGTTTTTTTCGTACTTTTACAAATTTCCTGTTCCTAATGTTCTTATCTTTTTTTGTGTTCGTATGTCCGGAAGCTATTGCGTTTGTCCTTTAGAATTATAGATGAATCAGTTCAGGAGGAAAATTGCGCCTTGTATTACGTAATACTCAGAGAATTACTTATTTGTACTTTTCTATTCTCGTAGGTTTGTAGTATTTTGGGTTAATATCTTAATCGCTCAATAGTAGTATTTATAATTCCAATTGATATTTTATCTTTAGTATGTCTTAATCAACGTACTATAATGCTTATTTTATTTATTCTGAATTGTTGATCTAAGAGCAGATTATTTTGTTTTTTTGGTCCAATTCTCAAGAATGGTTATTGTGAATTATATTATTCAAAATATCAGCACAATTCTTATAAGATCAGTGTTTTGTTTATCTAGTCCACTTCTATTTAAAGATAATTCTGAGGCCTTTCGATTTTTATGATCGGGTAATTTGTTATATTAATAGGATGCGAATCTTTTACATATGTCTTGCTAACTGTTCCGGGGGACGTTTTTCTTGTGATAAGATAAGATTAAGATTTTTTTTATTTTATTCTCCTTATAGTGTCTGTTAATTTTTTTTTTCATTTATAAAATAGCGTTGGTTTGTTTATCTTTTGAAAGGCGTTCATTTTGAGTTATTTCGGATACTTTTTTTATTAACCGGGGTATGACTATCAATAAAATGGACAATTTGTATAGTATGTTTTGTTTTTTAAGAGGTCATGTTTGATTTGATTTTAGAAATATTCTCAAAGGGAGCGTACAACAGCCCAACCATACGGAATTAGTAGACAAATATATTTGTTTTAATAACTATATTTCATTTAACGTCTGTATGATCGTTTGTAATTTTTTATAATTTTAAACTCGTGGTCATATGATATAAGTTTTGCGTTTATTTTGATCATTAATTAGTATTCTTCTATAATTGATCAACTATCGTGACAGTGTTATTTTTTTTCTTTTTAGTTTTAATTGCGGTTAGATTTAGTTTTTTTTCGTAGTTTAAGTTTTATACTCTTCTAGTATATATTTTTTTTTCATATTCTTATATTTTCATATTTATCTTAAGGTTTTGCTTTTCTTTTTGTTTACTAATAAATCAGGTTTGATTTATTTCTATTAGAATATAGAATCGAAAGTTTTTAATTAGATATTACCCTCTTATTTGTTCCATATAAAATCTTTATTGTTACTTCGGAATGTAATCCTTTTTTATTTTTAATTTCCCCAGGATTATTCTTTTATTTTTTTTCCCATTACTTCCTTTGTTGATCTGAGAAGGGTTTTATTTGTTTACTTTATCGATTCTACACCCAAGATCTATAAGGACAGGTCCCAGCAAATTATTATATGGTTGTTATCTTTACAGATTTGTTTTTTAACTATATTTTTTGCTTTTGAAGAAGTAAATTTATATAAGGTTGGCAGCAGGGAAGAACATTCTGGCTTTGATAAGACTTATGGTTTTATTATTAACGTATGAAGTTGTCGATCGGAACGCAAGAGCACACATTTAGGTTCGCATATTTTTTCTCTTTTTTCCACTTGGTCCCTTTGAAAAGTGGGGAATAGATATTGTAGGTCCACTTCTAACTACCCCATGCCAAAATAAGTTTATTGTAGTTGCCACAGATTATTTAACCAAGTGGGTTGAAGCTAGGCCATTAAAAACAACTTCTATGGATTAAGTGGCAAGGTTCATATATGAACGCATTGTCACCAGATTTGGTTGCCCATTAGAAATTGTAATAGATCAAGGAATCCACTTCATTAATGAGGTAGTAGAAGCCCTAGTCAATAAATTTTCTATTAAGCACAGGAAGGCAACAACATACAAGCCAAGCACAAATGGACAGGTGGAACGAACAAATTTTGTGTTGTGTCAAATTCTAGCAAAAGATGCAGCCTTGCAGGTACATAAGTGGGATAAAAGGATTCATGCAGCATTGTGGGCATATAGGGCAACATCAAAGTCAGCAACAAGATACTCCCCATTTCAGTTGGCCTATGACATTGATCCAGTTCTTCCTATTGAGTTTGATATTCCCACTGTGAGAGTTATGAAAAATGAAAGGATGGATGAAAGTGATTCAGTAAAAGAAAGGTTGGTACATCTTCATTTGCTAGAGGAAATGAGGGAAATAACAAAGGATACAAGCTATAAGAAGAAAATGAAGCAGAAGGAATACTTTGATCAAAAGATCCGTTGGTCTCCATTTCATGTGAATGACTTGGTTCTAGTATATGATTCCAGATACAAAAAAAAAGAAGACACTCCCATTACGAAATAGCAGCTGTGCATGAAAATGGTACATACCGACTAGAGGAATTGGATGGCACTCCCATTACGAAATGGGTCAACCACGACAAGTTGAAGATTTTCCAAGTACCAGAATAGTCTACTCCGAGGACGGAGTAGAAGCTAGGAAGGGGAAAGATGTCGACACTAAAATTTTCCTCCGTAATTTCTATTTCATTAATGTATGTATTAGGAATAGGATGTTGTTAAGTGTAATTAGTAGTAGCGTCTGATGGAAGATAACAACGCCATCAGTACGGTGCTGCCAATAATGTAGAGTACGGTAACAGTCAAAGTACAATAGGAATGTTGTTAAAAGTAAATATTTGTCGTAAGTGGTCCGGTAATGTTAAAATGTCAAAGTTGGGATAAGTAGAGAAGTAGGGTCTACATGATTAGGAATTAGAAATATTATATTTGTAATAAGGACAAAGAGTGATGTCATAAATATTTTGTGGAAAATTCTAAAAAGGTGGAACCCATGTGAGATGATAAGGTTTATCTTATCTTAGAAGATAAGCCTACATGTAAAGGCAAGAGTTTAGGCATGAAATATGATTGGCCGGAAGATATTTCCTATCCTATCTTAGAGATAAGATGGATAAGCCTAAATTCCTATAAATAAAGAGGCCACCCCCCTCATTTAGCATAGAAGGAAGTAGTGAGAAATATTGTAAGTGTGTAAAGGAAGCCATCATTTTGAAGGTGTGTTAAAGAAGCCATTAAGAAGTGTAATTGTGAAGTTTCTCCCATAGTTATTGTTAGAAGGCAAGTGAAGTCAGTAACACTTGAAGTACCTCATGGGTGAGATTGTAACAATTTCATGTTGATATTATAATTTACACTTATATTTCAGATTTATCGTCATTCCTTCTTATCATAGTCTATGGTATTCTTGTGTTATGTTTGTTGTTGTGTTTCCAGATTCCATCCACCAAACTAAAAGCTATGCATTAGTAAATAATCATAGCACGAGGAATTCCCGGTGAAGAATTATCATAGTTTTGGATTGGTGATGACAGGCCATCACTCTCGTTTAATGAAGTAAGCTAGAAGATATATGATAATGATGAAAAAAATATTCAGTTCATCATAAATGAAGTTGATTTATCCTTAAAATTGTAATCTAATTTGTAAGATGGTTGTGGTAATGAGGTCATTCAACTAGGAACAAATGAATTTCCTAAAGGGTTGGTCAATCTTAAATACATCTTTAGCTCTGACAATGAATATAAAGGGTAAATAAAATATATAACTTCAAAACAATAATAGTACCAATCGATCACCATTACACAAGACAAAGAGTTATTGCTTGGAATGGTATGTGATAAATCTGAAAAGAAACATTTTATCTCCTTATGTTAGAAATTTAATGATGTATTCTCATGGATTTATGAAGATATTAAAGGATTTGAACCCAAAATTTCTCAACTAACCATATATCTTGATCGTATTGCCAAGCAATAAATATAAAAACAAAGTCCTTTCAATCCCCAAATAGAACCTCTCATGAGAAAAGAGTTAACTAAATTCATTGAGCCTGAAATTATATTCCCCATCAAGTACTAATCTTGGGAGGATAAATTGGTCCTTGTTGGGAAGAAAATTGGAGGAATATGGTTGTGTGTGGATTTTGGATACTTGATTAAGGTGTCCTTATAGGATCATTATCCTTTTCCCTCTATGGAACAAATTTTGAAAATAGTAGCATGATCTTATAGGTTTTATACACTTGATGGATTCTCATTTTTTAATGAGATGAGGATTATAAAATAGGATCAACATCACATTTATAACCAAATGAGGAATGTTTTCATATGAGAAGATGCCCTTCAGTTTGTTAAATGTGGGTGCAACATTTCAAAGAGTTGTGGATATTGCATTCAAGGGCTATATAAATCACTTCATCCTCATCTAATTGGATGATATCATTTTTTATTAAAAGAAAGTAAATATTGAAAATATTTTAAATATGTAGGGAATTCATGGTGTCTCTTAATCTAAAGAAGTACATTTTTTGTAGTTTTACAGGTCAGGATTTTGGGTCACATTGTTTATAATGATGGTATTTCCATTGTCTCTAAAATAATCTCCACTATCATTTCTCTCTCGTTTCCAACTCACAAGAAGGATCTACAATATTTTCTTGGTAATATTAATTTTGTTAGGAAATTTGGTCCTAATTTTGTTGGACATGTGAAGTCCATTGTCTTGATTCTAAAGAAGGATGTAGATTTCAAATGGATTGCAAAAGGAAAGAAGATATTTTCCAAGATCAAATAAGAAATTTCTTAGGCTCATACTCTTATCAACCCTTACTGTTTGAAGGAATTCATCCTATATGCTTATGAGGTTAAAACCAGTGTTTCCGCAGTGTTGACACAGTAAAGTGATAAGGATCAAGAACAACTAATGACCTTCTTCAATACAAAACTAAAGGATTATGAGATAAAATATATTCATGTAGAGAAGAAGTTATTCACCATCATGAGATATTTCAAGAAATTTTAGATCATGTTTTCCGCTAGAAACATTAAAGTTTTAGTATCACACCTCAGTGTGAGAGACTTCAGCATGGGATCAAAAATCAGTGAAAGGAGAGTTGGATGGGTAACCAAGATTATGGAAAATGATGTGACCATCAAGGCCACAAAAATGGTAAGAGGTAGAGAAATTTATGAGAACATTTATTTGGATGCTCACGATAAAAAGGAACCCTCCTTCTTCATAGAAGAGGAGCGTAGACAAAACATAAGAAAAACCAATGGGATGGAACAAGTTCGATGAATGAAGAGGATCCATAAAATAGAGACATTCAACATAACAGCCACAACTGGATCAATAATGTGACTTTATTTTTATCCACCTATGTATATCCTCCTAGTTTTAGAAAAGCTAAGAGGTGGCACTTGAGATTTCAATTTGTTCCTTATGCACTTATTAGCGGGATTCTTTTCAAAAATAACCTTGGATGAGTGTTACTAAGGTACATTGAGAGTGAACATGTTAATAAATTCTTTGCATAATTCCACAATGGTTTTGCAAGTGGTCGATTCTTAGCCAAGGCCACAAGGATGATTATTATAAAGGCGAGATACTTCTGGCCCACATCATTCACGTATGCTCATAAATGACATAGAAAATGTAAGGAATGTGTTCTCTTCACTATTAAAAATAAGATAGTGCCCTTACCACTTCTTCCCATTAAGTTGGATGATCCATTTTCTCAATCAGTACTAGACTTCATTGGTATGATTAATCATGTTTCAATTGCGGGTCATAAGTGGGTCTTGACAGGATGGGATTACTTTACTAGGTAGACAATGATTCATGATTCTAATGTGCCTAATATTCTATGGGATGAAGCTATGAATACCATTGTATATATTATTAATAGAGTTCCTACTAAATATATTCATCAAGCTACTCCTTATGAAGTATGGACAAATAAAAAATTAGATGTTTCTCACTTAAGAATATTTGGTAGTCACGATTCTATCTTCATTCCAAAATACAGAAAAAAGAAGTGTGATCCAACCTCGTTTTCTTTTATTTTTGTTGGATATGGATGTATAACGAAAGGACTGAGATTTTATGATCCTTTTAAGCATGAAATTTTTGGAAAGAGAAATTTTCATGTCTTAGAAAAGACATTTTGTGATGCTTCTCATGAATCCTCCTCTGTTACTCCTGAGATAGAGCCTGATAATCTTTCTCCTAACATTATGGAAACAAAATTTCAAGAGGGTGATTATCCTGATCTAGATATGATGGAGATTGAGTGGGATTCTTACTAAAATGGCTTGCATCACAAGGTTCATAAATGGGCTCAAACTATTTTTCAAAACTCTCAACCTGTTAATCTTAGAAAAGTGACTCTTAGTCGACACTCTTATCATGCATTAATGACCCTCTATGAGGTAGAACCACAATTTTTTAAAGAATCCTGTCAATATAATAGATGGATTTATCCTATGAAATATTAATATGATTCTTTGATTAAAAATAATACTTGGGAACTAATCCCTCCTCCTTCTAAAAGAAGCATTGTAGGGTCTAGGTGGTTGTATAAGATCAAGTATAACTCTTTAGGAGAGATTGAAAAGTTTAAAGAAATTTTGGTTACTCATGGTTTCACTCAGAAACCTATTCTTAACTATGTTTAGACATTTTCTCTTATAGCTATGATGAGAACAGTTAGAATTCTTCTTCCTTTGGCTACCCAATATGGCTGGGAAATTCACCAAATGGATATTAAAAATATGTTTTTAAGTGGTGACTTAAAAGAAGAAATATACATGAGTTAGCCTAAAGGTTTTGAAGAACCTGGTAAAGAACTTTATGTCTGTAAACTAAAAAAGTCTTTGTATGGTCTTAAGCAAGCTCCTAGAGCTTGGTATGCTAAAATTAACAGTTTCTTTCAAGATATTGGTTTCACTAACTGTTGTTCTGATAATGATTTATTTTTCAAGATTGAAAATACTCATATTATCATTATTGTCTTGTATGTTGATGATCTTTTGATTACTAACAGTGATAGAAACTTAATTGTTAAAATCAAAGAAAGATTAAAACAACGTTTTGAAATGACTGATTTAGGTTTATTAAATCACTTTCTTGGCATGGTTATATTTCAAGATCACAAGTTTATTGTTGCATCTCAATCTCATTATGTTATGAATTTTCATAGAAGATTTAGCATGATTGATTGTAAGATTATTTCTGATCTAAAAACGTGTGATTGTATTTTTTTCACTTTTAAAAGTTTCCAAAGATCGTGTTTTTATTAACCAATTTTAAGTATTCTAAACTCCACAAATTGATTAAATTATGATTATTATGCATCCATAGAAGTGCGGAAAACTTTTGTAGCAAATAAATAATCAGAAAAATTGAGAACATTCAGATAACAAACAAGATTGTTTACAGGGTTCGGAAACTCCTACGTCCCTGGGTTCAGATTGAACCGATCCATTAATAATATTGAATTGTAAGTACAATAACTCTTAAAAACAACCAATAATGAATCAAAACCTGAAAATGAGCTGATCAATGTCCCAAGAACTCTGAAAAATAGCAGAAACTGTCCCAAGAACGATCCGTGGCTCCTACAGTGTTTTCACAATGTGATCTCCCTGCAACTGTGTTAGAAAAACACCTACAAATGGATATTTAAAAACATTATATGAAAAAAAATCATATATCTGAGATCATCTCTGAATTCTGAACACTTTTCATGTTTACACCAAGTCACAATTCGGACCAGAAGTGCATTGATATTCGTGTTTTCCAACTAGCTGCCTTGTAGATCCCTGTTAAAAATTGCATTCAAAGATTCCAAAAACAGGTTAAAAATCAACAATAAAATATCAAATCTTACATCGTTGGAATCTTCTCATAATTTCCTTAATTTCATATTTTTACTCCAAGTGCCCAATCTGAGTGCAAGGCCTTCAAAAATGGCGTTTTCTGAAAACTACCTCTTCTCCTCCTTTGCACAGACCTGAATCCTCTATATAAGTTAAAGCGACCCATTTTATAACTTGTTGTGCTCCCTTGGCAGGTTGGCTGGTGGATTTGCTTTAGACCCATGAGGTCAAGGGATCAAATCCCGCCTTTATCATTTTGCCGTGGATTTTGTCAACTCTGGTCAAAGTGGTTGGAGTTTTTAATTGGTTTTTGAGCCGTTTTGTATTTTTAATGGGATTATATCCCAAAGTGGCGGATTTGCATAAGAAATGGGATTAATCCCAAATAGGACGCATGTATATCCCACATTTTGTGGGTTGTTAATACCTTAGGCTTTTAATAGCCTTTCCATGCATTGTTTGAAGTGGTCAAAAGACCACGTGGGCTTAACCGCCCCCACCTCTTTCTCCTCAGGTGGAAGCTTCCACTACAACCGCTTCACTCCTTCCTTCCACGTGGAACATCCATGCATGGCTTAATGTTGGCAGTTACAGAATTATGTATGGTTTAATACTAATGTATAAACATTAATATATATAGCGGTTTGGCATATATATGTGGCATTTGGAAAGTGGATTTACCAAGATAATATAATTTCGACCCATACAATGTAATGACATTCTAAATGAAATATGGCAATAAATACCACTTTTCGACCCTCGATAGGGAAATCGAGCGAATTCGACGAGTGGTGGCAAGTCACGTGGTGGCTTGTGGATCCACCACATCGGCAATAATACCATAGTCCACATGGCGGTCGGGCTCCCCTCCGTCATAAAAGTTGAGCCTCTTGTTCCTGTGCACCATTTTTACGCTTGTCAAAGACCGGTGATCGAAAACCAATAAACAACTCCCTTTTTCCTTTTCGCCACCTGTCGCAGTGCCATTGGTCCAATATTGACTAGTTGACCAGAGTTGACTTTCCCGCTGTCTGAACTTTGACCGAACATATCTAGAGCTCCCGATGTCCATTTGTCGCATTCTTACAGTCATTGGAAAGCTCTCGAGATGATCTTCTACACTGATACCATTTAGGGATGTTTAGGGAAATTTTGACACTAAAATTGATCCCCTGATCAATTTCCATTCCTATTGAAGTTGGTGTTAAGTTAGATCCTAAACCAGCTTGTGCTAAATTTGATCCTACTATGTATAGAAAGATAGTTGGTAGTCTAATCTATTTAACTATTACCAGACTTGATATTTCTTATGTAGTAGGAATTGTTTTAATATTTATGCAAGAGCCTTATGAGGTTCATTGGAAAGTGGAAAAAATAATTTTTAAATATATTACAAGAACAGTTAATTATGGTATATTTTATTCATCTTCTAATGATGCACAATTATTTAGTAATTTGTGGTTCTGACCATACTGGTGATGCTACAGATAGAAAGTCTACTTCTGGATATGTTTTCAAGTTTGGTGCAGGTGCCATCACTTGGAGTAGTAAGAAGAAACCAATAGTGTTTATCTCTTCTACTGAAGCAGAGTATAGAAGTTCTACGAAAGCTTCCAAAGAAGTTTGTGGCTAAAAATATTGTTGGACGAATTACACTTAAGCATAAAAGGAAGCACTACTCTTCTATGTGACAACCAAATTTTTATTTCTCTTAAAAAGAGTCTATTTTAGCATCAAAGGACCAACCATATTGAAGTTCATTTGCAATTTATTCAAGAGTAAGTCTTCATGGTGATATAGATCTCAATTTTTGTTCGAATAAAGATCAAGTTACTGATATCTTAACTAAGCCATTGAGATTTGTAAAATTTTGTAAGTTTCATGCCTTGTTGGGCCTATCAGAGTTTCTATTGTCGAGGAGTGTGCATGAAAATGCCACCTCTTAATGTATGTTGTAAACTTCCAATACTTCCTCCATTTTGTAATAAGTAAATGTGTCACACTATGTGTGAAGTTACTAATAAATCCTAGTGAAGCTTTAGTTATGGGTATTCCTTAATTTATAAAAGGCTCCATAATCTGATGTAAGTATTCATATGTAAAGCACTAGTCTTAAGAACTTATGTATGAGAAAATATATATGATTTCCCTTGTCTACATGCTAGCCACAATCACTGATGTTGATTCATGGATCTATAAATCCTTTTATATAAAAAGGTAATTTGGCATCTTTGGTTTTTTATATGTTCCTTTGCATTGGGGTTTTTATGGAAACCTTGGAACATTGTTTTGAACCGCGGTAAAATAGTGTCTCATGGTCTCACTAAAATCCAGAATGCATTTACAGTATGACGTAAGGAACTAATGTTAACATGTTTATGCATGTTTCTCTCCCACGTAACATTAAGGGTGAGTGTTGGGGTTGATCATGTGAATTAGGATATCATTTGATAAACCACCACTTAGGACGCTTATTAAAACATTTATTTAAAATAAACTTATTCAGTCTACACAACCTTTAATAGAGTGAAATATAATGAATGTTCACCCATCCTATATAAATAGGATTATACCGCATGGTATTTACTACCACTACTTGAGCTATTGATCTAGACAAAAAAACTTGAGCTTTTTATGTAAGAAATCTATTTATTGTGAGACCGAGGAGTGAAGTGGCAGTGTTAGGATAAAGTATGATAATTATTAATATAATACATTACCTTATTAGTGGGATTTTTTCATTTGGGTTTCCCCAATTAAATTTGGTGTTATCTATCTCCTTTTACTTTTTATTGTTTACTTTCAGCTCATGTTATTAAGTTATGTAACTCACTATTTGTAATAAGCTAAATCTACGATTAAATTGACTACACAACATAATCTATATTCTTTTTCATTTCTTTGTGAATCTATAATTTGTTAATTATACATTCCATCTAATTCATAGCATCTTTGTCTCCCCAGGCTTGGTCATGATTTTCTTCTGCATTGGCATAAAAAAAATTAATTGAAGATAGTTTCAATATTTAGTTGGTAGCTTGTTTCGTCATTGTTTCTTATTTGAGGTCAGGAAAATATTTTCCTAAGTTATATTAGATCCTAGTGCTTTGAGATGTGAGGATGGGATGGATCTATATTAAGTTGGTGAAGGATGTGTGATTAGTAGATGAAGAGAGGATAAGATTTCTTATTGACCAATGTATAATCCCAACAACCAAACCTTGTTTTAGGATGAGAGGATTGAAAAAGTATTTTCCTCTATGATAGAGGCCTTAGGATATGCCTTGATGTGTGAGGGATTAGGATGATTGGATATGAGATAATGATTTTGTGTTCGAATTGGACGTGTCAACTAGTGAGACTCAATTAATCGTACGAATAGGGAATCTTAGATAAGGTTTTTGAGTTTAAAAGCATATGTGTAGGATTTTGTGAGAATGTCAGGATGTTTAAGTGTAGTAAATGTTGTGATTAGGAAGGGACGTGTGTTGTTATATGTTTTAGGATATTTTGGACTTATGTAAGTGTAATGACTTCAAAAGGAAACATTAAACCGCTAAGTGGAAGCTTTGTGACAATGAGATGAATAGATGTTTAGGTGTATGATATGTTGTGGAATAAATTACGTATATAAAGTGGGGATGTGTGATTAAGTACAAGTAACGATAATTTTTATACAATGTAAGAAGTTTGAAGGGAGTAAGTGAGGATGTATAAGTGATATGTGAAGTGTGATATAGATGCAAAGGTGGTTTATAAACAATGTGGTGTGGTGTTATATATAATGTAAAAATTAAGGGATGTGTAAGTGAATTTTAGATGTATTCATGAAATGGGGGATGTATGTTACTGATCATGTGGAAATTTTTATTATTGATTTATTTTGTTTATTTCAAAAGGAAGGTGTGAAGTAGATGAGTGGTGTTAAGTGAATAATGTATAACAAGAGTATGGTCAATGATGTATGGAGATAGTAAAAGTGAAAAAAGTATGATAGTCAAAGGTGATGTGGGTAGTAGTGAAATGGTGTAGTCACAGGGATAGATGATGAGTGTATAGGATGGTATGATGAATGGGGACTAGTGTGGGGTTGTGTAAAGGTATCAACAAAAACTCAAGCAATCGCAGTCATGCAAACACAACCTAACTAGTCAAGTAGGAGTGCAACCAAATTATAGCCCACTTTTAATACCAGACACTAATGATGGTGCCATAATCTGGCTCTCCGCCTATGTGTCAATGTGGGGTCAGATAACAAGTAGTCTTCGGGAGTGTAGCCTCCTTGCCATATAGTTTGATATGCATCTAAAAGGTTTCCTATACTAGGATGTAAAAGCTCACAAGGGGTGTCCCCAATATACCTTACGGTACGTGGGGCACAATTTCATGTTGCAAGGATGTTGTTTAAGGGCTGGGTATTGGGATGTGGAGTCCCCTCACTTCACTTTGCTCTTAAAACAACTAGCACTTAGCCAATAACGACATCTCTCTGATAATTTATATACCCTGCCAAAACACGAGGTGTGTTTACATGCATGGAGGTGAAGCCCATGGTCACAAAACTCCTAGGACTATGGTAATTGTGTGAATGTCACTTCCATGTCATGTTACCCCTATAAATGAAAAAGGGGGAAGGTTAGCCACTTTTTAACATCAAGATCATCCTAGGACATGAAAGGAGAGAATATTGAGTTTCACCTTTGGGATATAACAAGCACACAAGGGGAATATATACAAGCAAACGAAAACCAAATATAAGATGATATATACAAAATATCAAATATTTGTAGTGATCAAATAGGAGGCCTACAAAACAAATGTTAGTAGTTTTATTTATAAACCCAATATCTTTGACTGATCGGGATGCAAGACAAAAATATTAGTAGTAATTAAACAAATCCTTGCAACTAAAAAAGGTTAGATATAAACAAGACAAGTATTAAAATGGACAAAGTCTCCCCTTATTTCTGCGATAATTGTGTAAAAAATAGAATGCTAAAAATTACAGAAAGTTGCCAAAACCATTTTGAAACAAGGTTATATTGTTATCTCTAAAAAAATTATGATCTAGAAAAAGTGTTTATAATCAGGTCAAAGGAGCTAGAATGGAGAAAAAGCACTGATACATGTCACAAAAGTGCTAAAGTAAGATTAAGAAGACATGAAACTAAAAATCGCAATAACACAGAGCATATGCATTGAAACAAAAAGCACAGACACTAAAATATAGAACAAAAGCGTTGAAATAGAAAATTTAGCACTAGCAAAACATAAGCCCTAAAGTATACACATAAGCACCAAAAGTTAGAGCATACGCACCAAAACCTACACAGGAAATACTTTGAAGAGAAATGGTGACTATGTAAAAATGATGATACAAAATTGTTAATATATGTCACATACATGTCACAGATTTCACAAAAGTGCCAATTGACAGACTTGCATTCAAAGAGGTTTAAACATGGGATTAATACACTGATTCAAGGAGAAAGCATAAAAATTTTTAACATAAGCACTGAAACACATAGCATGTGCGTTGTGAGAGTTTGGGAATAAAATTTGAAGATGAAATTTGAAATTTTATTGATGCAAACATGGTTAGATTCTCATCAAACTTGCAAATCCAGCATCAAAATGTAAATTCTAAAAAGTGGTTAGATATATATGAAAAATAGAAACCAAAACCAAATTTATTTCCTAAATCTAATCCTCTTAAACACTACCTCATATTGAGAAAATATGGAAGGGAGATAGAAGAAATACCTATAAATTACAAACGAAAAACCTCCTTTTGTTGTTGTAGTTGTGCTCACGATGATTGAATAGAATTTTTTTCTTCAAATTTGTGGAAGTAAATAGATAGCACTTCCCCTTTGTGGATTGAATATTTCTCATGGATTTTTGATAAATATGCAAAGAGATATTAGAGATCTTTTGTAGGAATTTTAGTAGTACTTCGTTATGATTTATAAGGATCATCTTCTATGGAGGGTGGCATGCCAATCTATAGTTTTTGGAAGAATAAATAGAGGGAATAAATCTTTCCAAGTAGATGGAAGATCAACGATTAGTATTGAATGAAAAGATATAATAGTATAGATAATTCTAAAATTATAAAATTCTAGAATTATGGAAAAATATCCATTGAATTTAAAATTCAATGGAGAATATTAGAAAGTTAGAGAGGCTTGTAGAATTAGAAGCTTTAAGAAATAGAGGAGGTGGGATTAATTATAGAATTATGAAGAAATATCCATTGAATTTAAAATTCAATGTAGAAGAGTAGAAAGTTAGGGAGGATTCTAGAATTAGAAGCTTCCAGAAAAAGAGGAGGTGAGATTAATTCTAGAATTACAAAATTCTAGAATTTTGGAGACATAACCATTGAATTTAGAATTCAATGGAGAAGAGTAGAAAGTTAAAGAGGCTTCTAGAATTAGAAGCTTCTAGAAATAGAGGAGGTGGGATTATAGTTTAGGTTTAATTAGGATTCAATGATGTGATTACATGGAGAGGCTATTTGTAGGGTAGGTTTAGAGTAGGTGGGTAGGTAGATAGGAATTTTAAATTCCTAGAAATGTTAAATGAGGTTAGTGGGAAGTTAGGAAAGGGGTTATTAATAATTAATCATGTGGTTAATTATTATAGGGTCAAGATGGGAATTATGGAATGATGAATTAGTAATAGGGGAGGGAAATATATGTTAGGATTTAATAATGTTTAATAGGCATTTTATTTATTTATTAATTAGGTCGGCATATTACATGTCTATGCAATACATCATATCAATACCTAAATCAACGTCTACATCTAGTAAATAATTTTCACATCCACAATCTACTCAACATAACATAATAGTCATCCATTTCACATCAAAACATCAAATTAACACATACATCTAATTTACTCATCCACATATCACAACACATATGAGACATAAAAAAATCATCTATCTATACAGAATATCATTTGAATGTTTATAAATTAATGATAGGCTTCATCTAGGATCTATCTCCATCAAAATCTATACATATACAATTTTCACCCACTAAGTGGTAAACTCAAAATCCAAGACTTTGTCGCTGGGGGAAATACCCTATCCTCTTGTCTCTTCTCCTCCCTACCCACCATATGGACTAACATTGTGCCTAGGTTATTATACAATTGTACTACCTAAGGCCGCTCACCATGCCAATATCCTCTCACTGGATGTGTGTGCTACATAGTGCAGAATGTTGGGTAGTCTCATAGTCACTATGCACTTATAACACCATGCCTCCTCCCCTAGCGCCTAATACTTCCCTATCATAAAAAAAATTGGGAGGATCCATGTGACTTCCCCAATAGTTGTTTCCTTTTCAACCCCCTATAGAGATCACTAGGTCACTCTCCCTATTGCCTCTAAAGGAGTGTTGGGATCTCAATATCTCACTTGTAAGGCCTCTCTCTACCTCTGATATCTATCTCTCTACTGGATATACAATTCATGTTATTAGCGCATTGCATCACACTCCGTGTACATCATAGCACACTCCTAGCGAACCACATCAAGATATGCCTAGAAACATGCCATTTCCGCCACTCTATCTGTATCTTCCTCATATTCTCTTGCTAGTGTTTCCTCCTCTACTCCCTATGCTAACTCCTCTACTCCCTATGCTAACTCCTCTACTTCATGTGCTACCCACTACTAGGCCATCAAATCCATATACCCCTCTCCAACCCCCACATCATCCTCATCTATATCCACTAGCTCTTCCTCCTCCTCCAATGGATCTACCATCACCGAACAGGGTAAATCCCACTCTACCTCATCACGCCTATATATGATAGACTCCTAAGGCACCATATGCACAAATCCAAATTGTCTCATGACTTGTGTAAATTATATTACCTCCACCATGTCTAGTCTCCTCCATGTACCTATCTCACCCTCCTTAGACCTGTGAGCTTGATATCTACATTTGGCCATGCAGGGAACCCTCTATATGGCCTCCATCTAATGTCATCAATTACTCCTCATACCACTCCTCCCCCCTCTCCCCTATCTCCATGAGCCTGATATGATCTCTACCATATGAACCCAACTATTAGTGTTATATGATCAATTGTCACCCACATAATCCCTAGTGGCCTCACCATTTCTATGTTCTCATATAGAAAGAAATGCAATAGAAATCCCACATCTAAACCCAATCTCTTGTCTATAAAATACATCCAAATCTCATGATAAACCTGTGTCAGGAGGGCTTCCCCAAATGCAAATATTTTACTATGCTCCACTATATAAGCCACCACTTTTACTAGGGCTCATGGGAATCTCACCCCACCTTAATCCGATAGTGCATAACATGATATCACCATCATCACTAAGCATATCAGTTGGTTCCCTGACACCAACAGATGATAATGTGTCTGTTATCCCAATTTTTCCCCACTAGAAAAATTGATCAAACATGACCCCAAACATAAGAAAATCATAAGGGTCAGTTCAGTCATTCGAGCCCAAATTCCAAATCCAACAATGAAGGGGCACGATCGGCGAAGGATGCCAATGGTGTTAAAGGAGATCAGAGTGCACAGGAGAAGATTGAAGAAAGGGCTCAAAGTTTTCAAACTTCACATACAAGTTGACTCGAGGAAAATCAACGTACTCATAGAAGGTGCCACGTGCCTCATCGGTGAAAATTCAAAAGGCGTGGCCCAAAGAGAGATCCCAAACTTGCGCCAACCCTCCATATGTCCAAGGTCTGGAAAAGCGATAGATTCGGCCATTTAATCGACTAAGTATAAGAGGGTCAGTGGAAGCCTCCACGTGCCTCATCGGCGCAACTTCATATGTGAGACCCAAGGGACAGACCCCAAATGAGCGCCAGCCCTCCACGTGGTCGGAGACTCAAAAACTTAAATCAGTCGTTGAAAATTCTAATGCCAGTGGACAGCACCACGTGTCTCATCAGCATACCTTCAAGGGTAAAAGCCAAAGGTGGTTCCCCAAACAAGTGCTAGCTCTCCACGTGTCTAGGGTCCAACAGAAGTCAAAAGGGGCATAAACATCAATTGAATCAGCTAAGGAAAGTAGAACCAGCGGAAAGCCCCATGTGTCCCTTCGGTGCTCTTTCAGGGGGCGAATCCAAAAGTAGGTCCCAAACGTGCGCCATCTCTCCACCTGTCCAATCGGCACACCTCCAAAGGTCAGGTCTAAACATAGTCTCCAAATGAGCGGGAAGCCTCCACGTGTCCCGGGTTAGACATAAAGCCTTTGCCAAACATATGGACTTTGTCAAAACACAAAAATACAGAACAGGTCCGCAAAGGGACATGTGACCATGTTTCAGGTTAAACTGGGAAGGTGGGTCATTGGAGGAACTTTGGAATTTTAGCTTTTGTTTTGAAAAGTGTAAAAGTATAAAAGTAAGCTACACCTCCACCCATGCCTAGAGAAGCCACGTGTAAGGCCTAAATTACATGTGAGGAGGTGGGTCGTGGCGGAGACTTTAGAGTTTTTACAACTTTCTCAAAAAGCGCAGTTTGCAAGTGCGGGCCCGCGAGCCCGAGGAGGTTTGTTCACCAAATGAAAAATGTGAAGTTGTGGGCTTGTGGGGTTATGGGAAACTTTTGCACTTTTGTAATTTTTGTGCAAAAGGTGCAAGTTGTAATTTCGAGCCCGCGAATCCATTTTACAAAACTGGTTTTTTTGCCATTTTGTACGGATTCGATTCAAATATTCAAATGGGCATAACTTTCGATCCAGTGCTCAAAATTTCAACAAATTTGGTACCTTTGGAAAGATATCAACATCCTCTATGCCATGGAAGCATAAAATATTATTTTTGGTAGGCTTTGATGGGTGAAAATCAAGAAAAAGTCTTTCAAGACATTAATATGGGATTTGATTGCTTCAACTACCCAGATCTAATCTGATTTTCCATCTTTCCTTCTCCAACACACCAAACAAACATGGGGAACCAGAGTTGACAGCTTGTAGGTGGATTTGCAGGGCATTGATGGTTGGTGGTTGAGCTTTCAGAGCAAAATCTGATTTTTTCTTCTTTCTCTCTCGCCTCGACATTCTATATATTGAAAACACTTCTCATTTGAGAAAGGGGAGAGATTTTGGGTGTGGGGAAACTCTGTAAAATTTGTTTCCAAACTCCATTTGAGTTGTAAGCCTTCTCCTACATAATGACCTATGCACCTTCTAGAGTAATAAACTCATGATTTTGTGGCATTCTTCAACCCTTTCTTGTGTTTTATTGGTTCTCCGTGCCTCTCCCTTTCAGATCTATTTTCTATGCATGTATTTCACATTTGTAAGTGTAAGATGTCGTGTTTCATGGAGTTTTGATGGTGGATTAGGATCTGGGTCTGTGTCACTTCTGTCTGACCTCCCTCATTAGAGTATCTCACCTCTTTCCTTTTCTGGTGTATCACCACTTTAGTGTAGGCTTTGTTTTTCTTGCATTCTCTCTCTCCCTGTTTCCTTGGAATGGTTACATTAGGATAGATATGTTTTTCCTGCACTGGAGTAGATTGTGGCAGGTAGTTTAGGAACAAGAACCAACTTTCTCTGGAAGTCCATCTCAGGTTTGCAAGTCCCATAGCTTGAGATATGTTCCAATGTTATGCAGATCACACCGAATGCCCCACTTAGATTTGAGGCCATTCGAGGGTGTTTTGATTTTGCAACAATGGTGTCTTAATATGAAGATCTCCTGATATAAAGGTGATATGTAGGGCCTTCTCTCTAAACAACTACCTCAATGCATCTACCTGACCCTCATGTGTGATGGGTACTATAGGTTCCCCTTGAATAGGAAACCTCACTATACGATACACATCCTCTAATACGATTTCCATCTCCCCTGTGTGGAACCAGAAGGTAATTTTCCTAGGGTCCCACCTCTCTATTAATGCTATGATCATCCATGTATCTCGGGGTGCCCTCTAATAATAATGAAATCCTTCCAATCCAACATTATGCAAATGATCCCACTCTACATCATTGACATCAGTATTGATCATCCCCAACATGATCATGACTCTATCTCTTAGTTATAAGGTGTCTTTGGCCTGAAAACCAACCAACAAGCATCCATCAATTCAAACATCATCATTTTTCATCCAAAAATAATCAACAACATTATACAATCTAACCAGTCGATGCCGATCCTAAATTGGTAATTGACTCACCCTAGGTTAACGAACACAGTATTTAGTTTTCGTCGATCATGCTTCACTGCCTAAAATCTAAATATTCAAAAAAATAAAAAAAAACATCAAATAAAATCAACATAAAGCTAAGATTTCAGCATTTATTTGTCTATGTGACCTTTGGAACTTCCTTCCACCTCCAATGGCATCCATTTTGATCAAATCATAGTTTTTTTTATATCACTCAAAGCTCTCATCATCTGAATTTTATTGCTAAAATGATCTTTTTCAGCCATCGTCGTCACTTTTATAGGAGCGACAACCCAGTTACAGTCAATCTAATCTCGGTCATCGTCAACCCCAACCAAGTTGCCATCAACCCAACCTTAATTATTTACCCTTCATCTTGTCTCATCAAATCTACTTAACCAAATAATATTTTCTTCCATTTCAAACTTGTGTGTCACCTATAACACATAAGGAAAATTTTAGTGGTGAATATTCGTAATTTGGAGAATATTCCATATATGGAAAATATGAAAAGGTGAATTTTCTAAAGTAGGATAGTGTATCGTTTGCCTAAATTTTCCAATATAAATTTTTTTAGGGGTTGGCTTTGCCTACTATTAAAAACTAATCCTATATAAACATAGGTAATTTTTTGGTTAGTATTTTAGTAACTTACTTATAAAGTATCGTCTAAAGTATAATCAAGTACCATGTGAACTTAGAAAGTACCATCAAACACACGAAAAGAAGTGTAAATTAGATTACAGACATGCAAAAAAGGTGTAAATCATATTACATATCTGCAATAAGTAAGGTTTTTTTGACGCATGAAAAGTAAGGCTTGTTGACGCGTGACAAGTAAGGTTTTGCAGATGCATGACAAGTAAGGCTTGCTGATGCACTACAAATAAGGTTTGATAACACATGAAAAATGGTGAAGACGTGCGAAAAGTAAGGTTTTCTCACCTGCGACAAGTGTGTAGGCACGTGACAAGGGTGTGGATGCATGACAAGGGTGCATACACACGATAAGGGTGAAGATTTGAAACAAAGGTGTAGACGCATGAAAGGAGTCTGGCCGTTCAACAAGTTTGTAGATGAATGACTAGTTCGTAAATCAAGTACTTAATGGAATATTTTCGTGCTCGAAAGAGCCAAAAGGTAACCAAAATATATTAAAATTCAACTTTGTACAAGTATTTTGGAAACTCTGTAGCTACCGATACAACTACCACTCGAATCAACCAGAGAAAAAACTATGTGGAATGTGTTATTTAAGAAGACACAACTTCAACACAATATCAACCAAATGATACCTATGATGAAAACGTGCCATATCTTGAAGATATTCCTATTGAGATGTCAGAGATCAAAGATATTCCTATTGAGATGTAACTAGGATACGATCAAGGAATCTCAATAACTTAGCAAATTATAACACCAAAATCAAATGAAAATTCTGTTTCACAAAAGAGGAAACAAAATGATCAAAATATTCCTAAACATTACGGTCACAAAAGTAAAAATTTGTAAGAAAACAAGAATTTGTGGACACTTGGTAGGACATATAAGTTTGAGTGGGCTGTAAATTTTCCTTTTATCAAACTTGTAGAGCCAACTAATTTTGAAGATATCCCAACTAAATGTACTTGTTCAATATGTACCTGGAAACTGGTAAAGTAGTAAAAATGCAACTGAAGTTAGACATAGTTGAAAAACATTGTGGAAAAAAATACAGGAGGATGGCCAGAAAATAAAAACATAGATGGAAAAGAGATAAACAATGTATGCATGTAAAATATGCAGTAGAATATGAAGATGAGCAGAAAATACATATACATCTCATGGAAAAGGGTGGAACAATCACATCACAAATTGGTAAGGTGATTCAATAAAATATACATGCTAAAATCATACATTTCTCTACCATATTCCACATCCTTAAGAAGGGAAGACCTTTTTCTGATTTCATTGATTTAAAAAATAATAATATAATAGAATGCACAATGTTCCTCAATCTCATTGGTCAGACAGAAGTGTATGGGAAATTTCTAAGTGCCTTACAATGATTAAAAAAGAATATTTGAAAGAGAGTGTAAAAAATGCAAATTTTTTATCTCTATCAGTTTATGCTTTTGAAAATAATATAAGGTAACCACATCTGTTGGTTGTACAAAAAATGGTTGAAAATTGCAATGCTAAAAACCTATATAAAATAATTATTTCCAATATGAAATATATTTTTGGCATGAATGAATATGAAATTTCTACGAAGTTGGTATGTGTTTTTGTAGATGGTGCATCAATTATGCAGGTTCATCGAATTGGGTTGTGTTTTCGATTGCAACAACAGTGGCCCCTTATATGCTTGCAATTCATTGTATGGATCATATAATGAATCTAACATATAAAATAGTTAGCAACTTTGAAAATGTTACAAATGTACAAGACCTTTTCACAAAAATGAATTCCTATATATCAAGTAGTACAAAGCAATTTCTTGAGTTTCAAAAAACTTCACTTAGAATTAGAGATGGTAAAAATATTCTAAATGATGGTGATACAAATTGGATTTATTTGTATGGGTTTACCTAAAGAATTTATGAGTATCCATCATCAACTGGTTTCATGCACAAATATCATAATGATGCTGACAAAGATAAGGCTTTTTTGTTCCTTCTAATGGATCTAAAAACATTACTTACATTTCTTGGAATTCTACCAATGTTGAAGGAGTTTGATAAATTGATGAAGCATGCACAAGAGACATCCATCTATATTGTTGATTTAATATGGTTGTGAAAGCGAGAATGCCAGTCTCTTGATATCTTATACTTGTCATAACAAATTTTTGATACATCTATTTTCGATAGCTATAAATTTTATTGGATGTTAAGAATCCCAATAATTATTTGAGATTTAATATCCATGATCACCTTTGTATCAATGTCAATGGGAGGGAGACACCACTACATAGTTTGTAAAAATGACAAGATATTTCAGGATCAGAAAGAGAATAAGTTCTTGTGACTCGTATTTTATTACAGTCGATACAAGAATAAATCTTTTAAAAATTACACAATACTTAGCTTCCAAAATTAGAGAGCGTTCTAGTAAATATAACATTTTTAAAGCTATGGGAGTGATGAATCCTTTTTTTTTAATACTACAAGTGATCATGCAAATTTTGTTAGTAAGCTATTTCATAAATCCATGGTTTCTATAATGGATAATTTCACAAATACATCATAGGTCAATGGTATTGAAATCAAAGGTATTCTAAACAATGACTTAATAAAGTCTCAATCATCTCATTTTGTAACGACAGTTGTGAACCAATATCATTGTTTAAATGAACCTCAAAAGAATGGTGCAATTACAAGGCTCTAGCGAAAAATCTACCAAAGTAGTGTGTTACATGAAGACATAAGTGAATTTTTTTGATTATATGTGTTGTGCTAAACAATCATTTTTGTATCTATGGAGGATAAAATGGTTTTCAGTGCTTTATCTTTTGTCAAATAAGAACTATGAAACATGCTGGATAAAAATCTAGAAAGTTGTATGAGGTTGTATGTTTCGCGCTACTCCCTGGACACATTTCCTTTTGACAGAGAAATTGCACATTGGAATTCCCTTGTTGAAAGTAGAGGTGTTAATAATAAAACTACAAATACAAATGATCTCAATGATGAGACTAGGTTTGTTGCATCCTCTAACTCTATAGATGCAACTATTGACTATGAAGAGACTATTGAAAATGGATTGTTTCAGCTTTAGTTATCATTTAAAATGTTACATGTATCAACATACATTTATTCAAATACAATTATTTATAATAATCATGTTTTATTTAATTGGTATTTTGGCATTTTTAAAATTATTTGATGAACTGTGTTTATGACATGCATTTTTGGAACACTATTTTTCAAATATCGTAATTAGACGTAAGATAATAATAAATAAAGTGTAATAAATCAAACACAATTTGAGTGATCCATCTTACATATTTTGTATTTTATTTACTTAAATAAAGTTTAGGGTATCCATCTTACATATTTTTCATTGTAAATAATTAAACTTTCATCATTAAACCAAATTCATTATATACATATTTTGATATCATTACAATTAACAATCTATAATTTCTATATATAATGACTTCCAAATTGTTGAAAAATTATCTAAAATTCTTATAGACAATAGAAGTAGAAAATGACAGTATTCTTCAATTTAAATAAAGATTCAACTTTCAAGTTTCAATCTTCAAAAATCTTCAAGTTTAAAGTTTTGTAAACATTTTTCAAAGAATACAATTACACATGTAGTATATGCTCAAACAGCTTCCCCACTCTCAATTTCCTTTTTCATTTATTTTGTGATTTCTTTTCCCTTTTCCCAATCATTTATCAATTCCCTACTTCGAGAATTCCATAATTTACAAAATGCTCCACAACATTTAACAATTGTTTAATCTTCCTTTGAAGCATCTCTAAGGGATAAAAATGAAGGATCTCTAGTTTCCTTTATCTTAAACAAAATATTTACATCCATGTCATTCTCTTTGATAATTTGCTTTATAGTATTTTTTTGTTTGTTAACCAAAACAATAGTCTACTTAAGCTGAATTGCCACAGATAAACATTTCTAATCTGTTTCCAAGTGAACTTGGAGCACCTTTGCTTGAATTTTTCAATTTTCATATTTTGACTGCAAAAAATATAAGCTCAATCTAAATATATTATTAAAAATTGAAAGTAATAATAAATATGATTTAAAATTGAATGTTGTAACTTGTAATTCATAATACTTACAAGAGATTTATCTATTATATAATTGGTAATTTCGACCAGATCTTTATCCTTTGACCATTTCTTGTAATATGTTTGGGCTTCAGCATTAATATTCTCTAATCGATTAAATTTTTTATCTAAATCATTGTCTTGATAACTATTACTATATGTTATAGTCCTGCCTTGTGCTTGGTTCAGTAAGATATCTATCTTAGCTGGATGATTTTGAACTATAGCTTATAAATTATACCTCTTGATATGATTATCAAAATGATTATTTATCTCCTTAATTAACACTTTATCCCTTATCTCTCACTATTTGAGCTGACTTACACTAGACATAAAATTTCTTAGACATGGGCTTCACAGTCATTAGCAATCAAGCTATCAAAAGAAAAATTATTCAAATGGTCACTATTCGAAGAGGATGGAGAGGATGGGGGGTTTAGGCTCGAGGTATCTGTGTTTCCTCTTATTGATGTTGTGTGCTCTGATCCTATTTATGTGTTAAAATAAATTTAAATATTAAAATTTGAAACGATTTAAAAATTAAAATTAACAAGAAACTGATATGTATCAATGTTAAAATAAATACATCAAAATGGAAACATACCTGTGTGCCCTGAATCATATCACATGTATCAAAAAAATGTTGGGTCATTGTTATCAATGTCCAAATAATCTTCATCCAAATTAATTTTATTTAAAACAAATTTTCTCATTGTATTAGGCACGCCACTGAAAGAGACATTGGTAAATTCAGAAGCAATGTTTAGTGTCCCGCTGGAGACCGAAAGTGTCATGCATTTACTAGTGGTATTTCTTCCTCTTGATGGAACTTTTATTTGGAATGGTGGTACTGGTTAAGGAGGTGACATCATTTGAATAGATGGTGATGAACACACTATCAAGAACAAAAACATTACTAACTATATAAATGTTAAAAATTACAAAAAAACAACAATTTTATACATTGCTAAAAGGGAACCTATATCAACCGCATCTGAATTTGAAATGTTTGTGTGGGTGATTGGAGTGGTGGTGGAAGAGGTTACATTTGCAGTGATTGAATAGATGCACGTGACTGAACTGATTGAGTGGGTGATGATTGTAGTGGTAAATGTCGAGGGTAGTCCAAATTCCCTACAAAATTTTGAATGGTAAATGGTAAACGGTAAATCGTAAATGGTAAAATGTTAAAAAAATGAATAATGAATGTCAGGGGTATTATGTCTTAGTAACTTTACTAATTAAAACACTCTAGGATGAGGTGATGAGTGAGCATCCATGTCAAACTATGAATCTACTGACGCCTCGGCATGTTGTTGACCTCTTCTTCTTGATGTTGTTTTTTTCGTGGAATGGCAACCAATTTTTTTTCCCGAATAAGGTAAATAAGCAAACAGAACTGAATAATCTTACTAACATATAAATATAATTTACTAACATGTTCTTCTTAAATTTAAATGGACAATTTATTCATTTGTTTGTTCATGCAAGTAGGATTGGGTTCACCTTGTAAATAATGATATGCCTCGAAATAAAGAGAAAGTATATAATTTGTGGAACAAACAGTTGCTTTTTTAGAAGCTCGAATATTGGCAATATCAACTTTTATCTTATTTGATAAGTATATTCACCAATCAATTTTTTTCTTTCAGATCATTACAAGAATGTAGGAACTAGACCAATGGGGAATATCTACCTGCTTACCCTACAAAATAATTCTAGATTGAAAAATCTATCATAGCTTGAATAAAATTGTGTGCAACTCCTTGCATATCGACTCATTGTCTTGATTTGTTGAGATTTGCTGCAAAAATTCATTAAATAAGAACTAAGCACAATTTATATCAAAATTAAAATGTTAAATAAAATTGAAATTCAGAAAAATTAAAAAGTGTATCATCAACAGGGAAATTGTAATAAGATTTGAGGAAAATCTTATCATCTTCTATCTAAGTGGCTTTGGTTGTAACAATGTTGCAATCTTTAAAAGGAAGGTTTGTCAATTGATGAATATCTGCAGGATAAACACTAAATCTAAATGTGTATTTATTTGGAAAAGTCATAGTGAATTTTTCTCTACTAGATTGAATGAAAAAAGAAGGTAGTTCAGAATGGAAACATCTATATCAAATTGTGGTATATTAATTAGTCCTTTCAACCCACAATCATGTACCCGTTCCTTGTATGTTTCATTCAATTACAAGACTACATTAATATGTGGGAACATTAACTTATTATATTAGATCTTGAGTAGGGCGGTGGCCTAGAGATAATTTGAGCTTCCATGACTTAGTTATGAAGACTGCGTGTGTGAATCAAGACCTAAACCAATTGAATAAAGACTTGAATCGAGACCTATATTTTATTTTAAACTTTTTGGAAAGGAAATTTGTAGGCTAAGCACTAATAGTTAAATAAGAAAATTGTAAGGGCATGTGAGCACTAAGTAACCGAGTTAAATAGGAATCTTTAGATCCCCGAGTTGAAAACGTAACCTGTGAGCATTTATCAATGAATTGAAAAGGAATTGATCAATGAATTGAAAAGGATATGTGAGCATTGAGTTGAAAGGGAGACTTGTGAACACTATGAGCATGGAGAAATCAGTTGTGAGAAATGTGAGTAATGAGGGCCAGAGGGGGTATTTATAGGGGAGGATTAGGTTTTTGGTATTGGGACATGCAACCAAAAGAGGAAGAGATGTGCAACAAAAAGGATCTAGAGACGTATGACAAAAATGACTAAGGGACGTTGTAGACACCTATATTTTGAACAAAGCACTATTGTTCCTAATATTTTACTAACTATTCTCCTTCTTACAAATTAGCGACATACCATTAGTTAGACCTATATAACTCCCCTCTTACGACACTCTTTTGGTTGTATTCCTCTTGTAAACCAACTAATGGGGTTAGTATAATCCTTTATTGTCTAAACCATCTTCTCTCCTCTTTTATACCACTTTTACTAACTTCCTAGTCTATAAATCCATTTCATTAGATTGATTAGATCTCTCAAAACTCTCTCAAAACCCTAATTCCTCTCTAAACAAGATTAACTAGCCTAGACCTAGGTTAATTACCCTAAACCTTGGTTAACCTCTTCTAAACCTAGTCAAATCTTACTTTGACTCCCTAATCAACTTGACTCCTTTTTAGTCCCACATGCACCAAAGTTCCCCCACTTTCCCAAATGGAAACCTATAAATAGTCCACTACGCCTAGACCATTTCTAATAACTCTCCTTCTTCCTAACATAAACCATAGCATTTTGCTTAGGGTTTAGAGCTTATTTCATTTCTTTATTTGAGATATTACTTTTTTCATTGCACTACACACCAAACATTGAGTGAATGGGAAGAACCATTGGCCTTGAATCCATTAATGGCGAGCTCCCATTCTCATAATCACAAATTGATTGCTTAGAATCCTTACAAGGTTCATTTGTTAAAGCTTTCATGAATAGAGGATCACTAAATATGTTAGGTTGCTTGTTTACTTCAATTTTAAAGCATGCAAAGGTATGAATCCTTGTTTATTTCTTATCAGATGGTCTATTGACTAGTTTGTTAAAAAACTTTGTGGTTTCTTTAGAGATTCTTACCCCATGTCCATGGCTTTTGTAGATTTTCATTGAACACATTTGGCACACCCGATGGGACTCACCATTTTCCTCTAGGGCATTTTTCAAGATTTTTAAGTCCACTTTCATGTTTTCTAGGAGAAACAACTTGTTATCTACTTAATTGCATTTTTTAGGTGAGCTAAATCATCCTTATTCATACATTTTTTGTGGTTTTGAGCTAGAAGTAGGCTTCTTTAACTAACCTTTAACTTGTTTGCTTGTCAAAAAAATCATTTTCATGGCTTTTGCAAGTTTTTTAGGGGGTATGCACAAGTGTCCTAGAAGGGGGGATCTTTGTCAAAACCCTGTCGTAGGCCTTGAGTTGGCCGCGCACCCATCTAATCATACTACTTGTTAACATTTCATTTAGAACTGGCCACATCTTCATCAAACCATCAGTGTATTTGTCGACTGGCGAGCGTACCCATCACTCTGGACATGTTGACATATATTGGCCTGCAATGTCAACTCTATCATTTTGACCCATAGGCATTTCTGTCAAACCATAGGCATCTTTGTTGACTGTTGGGTGTCCCCGTGTCTCTAGATGTGTTGGTGTCTTCTGTCACACTATATATTTTCTAATTTATTTTGCTTGCAGGTGTATCTGTTGGGTTGAGAGTGTCTGCATTGAAACCCTAGCACACCTATCTGGCAAGCCCATGTAGGTGTTAGAGCCCACTATCATCAAACCATTCCATGTGTCCATGTTGGTTGGGGTGCATATCCGTTGATTGGGGCATGCATGTGTCATTCTAGACGTGCAAGCGTTTGTGTTAAAATTTGAACTTGTTTTCTCTAAGTTGTAAGATCTTTTTCTTCAATTTTTCTGAGGTTTTCAAGGTCTAACAAAGTAAGTGCAGGATGTTGTTTAGTTTTTTCAACTAGCGTAGCTTAATTTTTTTCGTTTCTAAGCTAGAACGAGGTTTGTAAAGTTTGTATTCTATCTCCTCACACCTTCTAGCTGATCATGGAGATCAAAATGATATTAGTATTCGATGGAAAATTACTAAGTCCGTACGTATAGGTCCTAACGCTTGTCAACGAAAGACACCAAGACAAAACAAAACCTTATAATACATGTGTTTTCATATAGGTTTCCGAATGGTGTGCTACTTAAAACCACATTAAGTTAAGCAAGATAAAAAACACACCACTTCAATTCACACTGTATTACAATTTTTGGAGGGTATGTCCCTATCCACTAAACTGGAACATAACCACTTTAGCATAATTCCTTAAGCTACAACAATGGGGGTGGTTCCAGGAACCCTAAAGTAATCCACCATTGAGTAACCTTGAGGATGAAACAGGAAGTGCTCCGCTTACCCACTTGACTAGTTTTACACTGTAAGTTAGAATCAAATTTGTCGATATCGCGACCCCAGTGATGGTAAAACTGAATGCACTAGTTGCTCATTGTATCATAAGGGGGTAAAGTAAAGCTGATATACTCTCAAATCAGTCAGTGTGACTCTTTAGGTAAATCGAGATCACTCTTAGACAACTCATGACACCTAGTTGAGAGATCTTATTAGGGCACCATTTTGTCTTAGAGACCACTTTTCTAGTCCATTATCACTTCAAGCCATCATGAAGTGACGAATTACTTGGAGTCTGAACCTTGTTTCTCGAACAAGGAAAATATCCCATGTAACTTAGAACTAAGTGTCTTTCATCACAGAATTAAACAAATGTCTCACTTAGCTCATTTTTATTCTCACCTTCGGACAAGGAAAAACTCTATCCAAGTGGCACTTAGTTTATTTTCATATTTTCTATCTATACCCTTGCATTCTCGCTGCCCATTTTAAGTGAGAAGGAAACATACCTCACGCATTTTATCAAAGATAGTACTCGCCACTTTTTTTTCCATTTATACCCATCCATATTTGCAGCTAGGTTATTAAATTTCTATAGTGCATAAGTAAGTTTTCGTATCTTTGATAGTCCTTTGATCTTGATTTCAAGATCGTCTCAACTATTGTGATTTTAATTCATCTTTTATCTCTCCTTAAGTTGATAGTTTTTTCTCGCATTCTAGTCACACAATTTTGGTACTTACGTCGTGTTTTCAATTTCTTAAGAACTTGATATAAGTCCCTTTATTATGTGGTTATGTTGCTTGCGCAACTAAAAAACTTCTTGTTATACTCATACTTTGTTTTAGTTCTGAAGTCATCTAAGTGAGAATATCGATATTACCTTATATATACATAAATAATGTCATTTTGATACTAACACTTTTCTTTCTTGGTTAATTTATCAGGATAGTTTTGTTACGCTATACATACTCACAACTTCCATTTTTCAAAAAACTTATCTTTCATCGGCATTCGAACTAGTTTTAGTATACCTCGTCGAGGGATTGCATCAGTACCACTTTAATATGTAGGCCTTGTTATAATTCTAAATTTACCTACGTATTGATACGATATTTTCACTATCCACTTTGGACCCTTAACCGGAATCGTAGTTAGGGTATAGGCTCGGCGAAATGACAATTCAGGTGATCATTGCATTTGAGTGTTCTTTGAATCATAAAAACAATTGCATAGCATTATTTTTAGAGCACACTAGGTTATTTCAACATCACATCGAGAGACTTACACAAACATAAACCTTTGAAAGCATTTAGACAAAATCTAGTATCACTTTAACTAGTGATTCCTAGAATCACAAAGATGGCATCCAAACCAAACGATCGTGACTTAGGAGAAAACCCTTTTGAGGCCTTCCCATTTAGCGAAAACAACTTAGCACCTCAATTTTCACAATTAAAGGACACATAGCCTTTGATTGATCATAGCGGAGAGAATTTTGACTCTTCTAAAGAATAACACCAATTAGACTTAGGTCACTTTGACGAACTCCTTTATTACAACATATATCAAGTGCTTGCAAGAGTCTTAGAATCAGGGGCTAAACTTTCACATGAACAGGAAGTAGAAACCAAGGGAATTAATCATAAAATTGAAGAACAAAGGTCCCTCTTTAACATGGATAACCCCTTTGATGTAGGGTATGCTTCTACTTCTGGGAAACATTACAACATCGTTGAAGGGAACTCATCCAAGCCACTTGGTGATCCATGACAACCTTATTACAAATATTCACATAAAGTGAAGATTGAGATAAAATATTCACTGCCTCCCAAGTGTAATGAGGAAGAGGATCCTTTAATTGAAGAAGAGATCCTTCAAAAATAGATCCTGAAACTGAGCCAAAAATTAGCAAACTTAGGTTCTTCAAGTAGGAACGTATACAAAGACAAACTCAAAACAAAATCTAGGGAGTTCCACTTTGATCCATATAATGACATGACTTTTAAAGTGGCTAAGGCACAAAGACCAATATCACCTACCAAAGAACAAATTATTCAACAGGAATTACAATCAATGAAAAACAAGCTTACTACATTACAAGAGGAAGCATAGGACATAGCAGAAAATACTTGTATGAATAACTTTTCCCTTACCTATTCGATAAGGAAATGTTGCAACAACCCTTTCCAAATCACTTTACCATCCCAAAATTTGACAAATATAAAAGAAAAGGTGATCTTCATGATCACATTAAAGACTTTTATATGGCTTTCCAAGAGTTCACGTACAACAATAATTTCTTAATACGACTCTTCCCTCATAGCCTAGGGGCATTGGGATTTGAATGGTTCATTAGCATACCCAAGGGATCCATTACAACGTGGCCCGCATTAGCAGAAACATTTGTATGGCATTATTCCTACAACATGGAAAATGATATCATAATGAACGACCTCTGCAATGCAAAACAAAATCCCAATGAGACCTTTGCAAGTTTTTTACAGCAATGGAGAGGGTTGGCAAGTCGTTTCACTTGTGCCTTGCTAGAAAAACAACTAGTAAGCATATTTGTACCTAACTTAAACCCGGAGATAGCCTTCCATTTAAAAATTCACTGTGGCTCTAACTTTGAAGAAATCATAGAGAGGGGAATTTAAATTGAAAAGGCCCTCCTCACAAAAGTAACACTTAAACCAGTTGTAAAAGACAAACATTAAGCAAAATCCTTAGATAAACCGAAATTCTTCAACAAAAACAAACATTTCATTGGAGATGGCATTACGAACTCCAAAAGAGTCCAAACTATGTAGACCGGTTCACTTTTAAAGCTCTCACAAGGACCTCATCCCAAGGCACCCACCAAACGTACATTTACACTGTTAACAGAATCCATGTCTACCATACTAAAGCAGTTAGATAATGTAAACATGGTGGAATACACAACTGTGACAGTACCATACCCAGAAGATGCTCCAAAACCTAGTTGATTTAGAGATCATGAATATTGTGACTTCCACGATGTCAAAGGACACAAAACAGATAGGTGTTTAAGACTACGTCATTACATACAAGACCTCATTGAAGAGGGAAAAATCGCCATAGACTCTCCCCCTGACTCAGGACAAGGGACAAATGAGAAAATGGGTATCTTCAAAGAGCCCTTCCCTGACCATGTGGATAAAAATAAAATAAATCCAAATCATGGAAAATCTTCCAATGACTATAGGAGTGCCGCTTATATTTATCCTACTAACGATAGTCCCTTTGATTATCTCATAGGATGTATCCATTCATCTGATGAATAGATCAATACTATTAGGCTCTTAGAAAAGAGTTGTGCATTAGGGATGAGATGCACTCGTTTAATCATACCAGATCCCCTACCTATCCCCCAGGAAGGTCAGTACAATTTCATAGACCAATTAGAGAAAATACCTGCAAGGATATCCATTTTAGGTCTCCTCAAAATCCCTACTACCCATAAAAACATATTGTATAAAACGATGTAGATTTCAGGAGTCTCCACCAATGTAGATCTTGCGCACCTCCAAGCCATGATTGCACTCCTTGACTCCAATGATCATATCACTTTTGATCATGTTGCAATCTTGTGTAATGACCTAGAGCACAACTCACCCTTATATCTAGAAGTAGTTTTTACCCGCCGTAAGATCAAGAGAGTACTTGTGGATGGTGGATCCAATCTAAAAATTTGTACTTTGAAGTTGGTTAAGCAGCTAGGCCACTCATAAATGGATCTAGGTGCCAAAACTATTACAATCACAGCCTATGATAATGAGGAGAAAGATTCAACAGACACTATAGTAATTCTAATGGAAGTAGGGCCGACTTGTCATGATACAACGTTACATGTCCTTGACTTGGATCTACTATACAACATGATCTTAGGACGCCCATGGATCCATGCCATGCAGGCCATTCCTTTAACTTTCCATCAATGTATCAAGATGTGCCATAAGGACAGATAATCACCATTCAGGGCAATCCAAAACCATTTACACATTGTAGAGCCTTGCACAGTTTTTCTCATGTAACTTATAAATGCACTTCTGTAGACATTGTTGTTCCTTTGCAAACAAAGGCTATCAAGGAACGTGTGGATCTAGATTCACTCACGGCTTGTAATCAAGACTTTCCTTCATTGATCAACCCTTTCACCTCATGGGAGGCAACGTCAGAAAAATACAACACAGGTAAGTTGTTTAGTCTTGAACAAGCTTTATTAATATCAGATTTATCAGTGTCACCCAGGACATGTGGTAAACCTTATTTTCAGTTCAAAATCACTCAAGAATAATTCCATAAACCATTGGAAAATTTCATTCCTAGTGGTTTCTTATCCGAGGAAAAGATGTTAGGGGATCCTACTAACAGAGTGCTAGAAGGTACCATGGCTTCATGCCATCAGGCACCCCAATATGTCAAAGGCCACCGCATGATGTTTTTCATGGGTTACAATGGGCTTGGATCTGGTATCAATGTGCAAGGCCTATTAGAACCTATTCCTATCCCTTGCTTCAAATAAAATAAACATGGTCTTGGAATAGGACCTCATGACGATCCACCCTTTGAGATTGATGCCACCTATAATGAACGTGAGGATGAATCATCTCACTATGATAATGACGTAGATTCCCAATGTAGCCTCTACAAGGATCTTTCTTCCACTAACCTATTTCCTTATTCAGTTGTCCTTACATTATCTGGATCCATGCCTCAAACCAATTGCCAAGTAACCCTTGTATATCCCAAACTTGTAGATTGGGATCAACAATTTCATGTGCCAATCAATTTCTTTGAGAAGAAAGAGGCATTATCAGAATTCATGGGTCTCGTGGATTCTATTCCAGCTGGGCATCATAAGAAAGGATTTGCAATTCAACTAGACACCTACGCATACTTTGGAGAAGAAGCATAGATGTGTGTAAACTTGATTAAGAAGGTCGTAAACAAGAGTAAGAATACTCCAGAGAAATCTTGTGCAAGGAGTAAATGCAAGTCTCATAGCAACAAAAATTTTGAAGCACTCGTAGATAAACAAAATGAAGAACCTATGGAAAAGATGATCTATCTATTTACGAATCATGAGGAGCTACCTAAGGAGGTCAACCTTACTCTTCCCCCTAATCCTATGCAGATGGAATATGCTTCTAAGATGATTGTTGAGGAAATAATCAATATCAACGTCAGCTCAAAGGACCAGCCTAGGGTCATAAAATTGGGAGCTTCACTCTCAGCTCAAGAACAAAAGGTTTTTATAGAGATATTAAGATAATACGTGGATATATTTGTGTGGACATACATAGATATGCCTAGGTTAGACCCAGACTTAGTCGTGCACAATCGCATTGTACACCCATACACCAAACCCATCAAGCAGAAGTTGAGAAATATGCACCCTACAATTACACTCTTTGTCAAAGAATAACTTGAATATTTATTAGTTGTCGATTTTATTAAGCCCATTGACTATTCAAATTAGATATCTAACATAGTCCTTGTTCAAAATAAACTTGTTGGCATAAGGATCTACACAAAATTCCATGACATCAATAAGGCATGTCCCAAAGATGACTTCCCCTTGCCTAATATTGACATGATCATTGATTCCACCACTGGTTATGAAATGTTGTCCTTAATGGATGGTTTTTCAGGTTATAACCAATTCAGCATTGTAGAGGAGGATTAATATAAAAAATATTTCATCACCCCTCGGGGAACATTTTGTTACAAATTCATGCCTTTAGGACTCAAGAATGTCAGGGCCACCTATCAACGTGCAATGGTTGTCATCTTCCATGACATGATGAGTGAAATCATAAAGGATTACATTGATGATATCCTAGCTAAATCAAAAAGCAGAGGAGAGCACCCTGAAGTGTTGAGATGTATCTTTCAGCATCTTCGGGATTACAAGGTACGCTTAAACCACAAGAACTGTGTCTTTGGTGTTTTATCAAGAAAAATCTTGGGTCTCATCATCTCACAGAGAGGGATAGAACTAGACCTTGAAAGGTTACGGCTATCACAGAAATGCCCCCACCTACCACTCTCAAACAACTGAGGAGTTTACAAGGAAATATTTAGGAATTTTGTCACTTTATTTCACAGCTTGTGGATAAATGCCACCCATTTACACATATCCTCTAGAAGGATGTTGCATTCAACTAGGGACCAGATTGTTAGAAGGCATTTGCACTACTTAAAGTGTACCTTGTTAACCCACTTGTACTCATGTCACCTACCCCAAGAAAACCTCTCCTCTTGTACATCTCTACTACCCAGTTAGTTATTGGTGCACTTCTTACCCAATATGATCTAGACCATAAAGAAAGGGTAGTTTATTACCTCAGTTGCACTCTAATTTCCTATGAGTCAAATTACCCACAAATTGAAAAGGCATGCCTGACATTTGTATTTACCTTTTAGAAACTTCGCCACTATCTCCTTAACAATAAAACCAAACTGATATCCAAATTTGACCCTCTCAAGTACCTTTTATCCAAACCCACCCTTACAGGACGAATGGCTAATTGGATCATTCTCCTAAGAGAATTTGTTATCAAGTTTTTGAATCAAAAATCCTTGAAGGGATAGGTGTTGGCTAATTAATTGGTAGAAGCTCCTCTACCAGGAATGGAACCTTTGTGTCTAGATCTACCTAACGCATCCATGATATATATTGAAGAGTCCACCAAGTGGAAAGTTCATTTTGATGGATCGTTCACCTTCCACGAGTCAAGAGCAAGAGTGGTTCTCATCACTCCTATAGGGGAGGTTATTCCATGAGTATTTTGTTTGGGGTTCCCTTGCACTAATAACATTACAGAGTATGAGGCACTCATCGTTGGCCTCAAGCTAGCTATCACTTGGAATATCAGATAGATACAAGTCATTGGGGACTCCTAACTTATCATTAAACAAGTTAATGATGAGTATAAGGTTAAAGATGAAAATCTTATTCCATACAAAAATTTGGTTGAAACCTTGAAAGACTATTTTACACATATTTTATTTGAAAAAAAACCAAGGTCACATAATAAATCAGCAGATGTTATGGCTATAATTGGATCTCTCTTACGTATTCCACCTCAGGAGAGAAAAATTCCTTTCTTTGTAGAGAATTTACAAATACCCGCATATCATATGCCGAAATCTTGTTTGGCATGTGACATTGTTGGTCCATCCTCCCCTTAGTATGACCTTATATTTAGATACCTACAAGATGGCACATTTCCCCAGGACATTACTCATTCTGAGAAAAAAATCCCTTATCCATCGTATAGCCCATTATACCCTCCTAGGAGGCACCCTCTATCATCGTGGATACAACAGGAATATGCTTCATTGTTTGGATGTTACTAACTCAATCCACTCTATTAAGGAAGTACACGGTGGAATTTATGGGGCGTACACTAGTGGTATGGTCCTAGATAAAAAAAAATCTTGAGGGTAGGTTATTATTGGCCCACCATGGAGGCAGACTGTTTTAATTTTGTAAAGAAATGTGATCTATGCCAAAAATATGGCAACTTAAAACATGCATCAACACAAGATTTGTAGCCCATTACAACACCTTGGTCATTTTCTAAATAGGGACTAGATCTCATAGGGAAGCTCCATCCTTATTCTTCATATGGCCAAACTCACATTATCACCTCCACCGAGTATTTTAATAAATCGGTAGAGGTTGTGCCTCTCACTTATGTCACTGGTGCGCAAATCTCCAAATTCATCATGAATCATCTTGTTTTCTGTTACAGTATCCCTTCTGCCATTGTCACTGACAATGGTAAATCCTTCAAAAATAAAACGGTTAAAACATTGTGCTAATGCTTCCATATCCATCTCAAGTGGTTTCCCCTATTACCCTCAAGGTAATGAACAAGTAGAAGCTACCAATAAAACCCTTGTACAGATCATGGAGAAAATGGTAAGTAAGACTGCCCATCATTTGCACTAATAGATACATCCCACCCTTTAGGCCTATCGAACCTCCATCTGCACCCCTACTGGTGTGACCCCATATTCACTTATCTATGGAATTGAAGCCATCATACCCTTAGAAGTGGAGATTCCCTTCCTGAGAATATCTCTCCATGACTATCTTCATAAAGATGAAGACTACAGAGTTGTTCGGCTAGCCAAGCTAGAACTGTTAGATGAAAAGTGTATCAGAGCACTTAATCACTTAAAGGTATATCAAAATAGATTATCCATAGGATATAACAAATGGATCATTCATCGGGAATTTGATATAGGTTATCTAGTTCTGAAATAAAATCAAAGGAACATTGTTAAGGACAGAGAAAATAAAGGTAAGTTTGAACCCAACTGGTTAGGGCCCTATGTGGTGGTTGCTAAGTATGGATTAGGAGCTTACAAACTTACATACTCAAATGGTGAAGATCTTTCGAAACTGCTAAATGCCATGCATCTCAAGCGGTTATACACTTAAGCATGATGAGAATATCAGATAAGAACTAAAAAAGTAGAAAAACAAGAAAAACATGAAAATTTTGAGAAAATAGTAAAGAAAAAAATAGGTCATCCACGTGTGAAAACCACACAATTGTGGTATAGTGGGCAGGTCTTTGGGTAAAAAATATTTTCAGCGCTCGAGGAGAATTCACCGGTCACAAGCCATTCTTGCATCAGAATGGGTAACCCTTGCCACTTTCTAGAAATAACTTCCTTTGCTAGGTCTAGCAGCCCTACCAAGTCCATCTTTGTCAAGCCATGATCTGGATTATTTACTCTTATATCTACATAAAGGATATTCCCATCTAACGTTGGGGGTACCTTCACATTCCACTTTCTCATACATATGCACGTGGCATTTTGGCCTTTGTATATTCCCGTGTTACGCTAGGGGAATCCATGCTTCTATATCCTTATACATTACTTTTAGAACATGACTTTAGAAAATACAAAAAAATTTGGAAAAGGATACACAAAAAACCTAAACATTCAGAAAATCTCCCTTCTAAGGATGAAGCTACACCAACTGCATAACATTGTCTTAGGTACACCTCGAAAACATAATGAATCATAGATTTGAAAACTTATCTTTCTAGATAACCCAAAAACATCAGAAAATATATTAGTGTTGTCCCACAAAAATGAAGTAGTGCTTAGATTGTTTTTAATTGTTGGTTTGCATTGTTTTGATTGTAACTATCTTGTGTGTTATATGGTTTGCAAGAATGGTCTATTTTCTTAGCTTAGGTTAAATCTTGTATGATTTGGTTGTGCATTGCATTAGGTTCATTCGTGACTTTCATACGTGTACAAAATTGTTTTGTTTCATTAGTGCTTGTGTGCATCTATTAGGATTCACTTTACTTACTTAGATTAAACACTCTTTTTATTCTATTGTTAGTGTTTGTACGAATTCATTGTAGTTGCATTTTGTTGTATGTGTATATTTTTTTAGTTTTATTATCTTTTTTGTGTGTTTACTGCACATCCATTTTTTATCACATCTATCATCTATCATCCATCATCCATCACCTATAACATCATCACATACATCATATATACAAAAATGCTAAGTTTTACATCATGCTTGTATACTAAGCTAATCATCACATATAGTATCATCAATGGGGGCAAGAGGGGTCACGCATGATCACAAATCTATCCCCCCCTCACACCAATATCATCTAGTATCATCCCAAGTGATAGAATATAAATTAGAACATCCCACAAATAAAAAAAATATGATATTATCTGCAGATATATCATCAGTATGAAACATGAGAAACTATAATCTCTAATCTAAAATCTAGCACATATATAAGAAAAGAGAACATCATACATCATGATACACTCATACATCTGCAGAACATGAACTATCACCATAAGAGCGTATCAAAGCATGACACAATATACACCATCGAATGTCCATATAATACATGTATAAATTTTTGTCTAAAAATCCAATATACACCATCGATACAAATCTTCCATCTAAAGGACATGAATCAAAACTCATCCTTCATCAAGAGGCATCAAAATAATGGTACATCAATCAAAAAAATCATCCTTCATAAGAGGCATGTATACATACATACATCTGTACAAAAAAGAGAAGTCAACCACAACTCTCACCCTCTCTGGGGATACCTAGTCTATGTCTTGGAGAACGAAATGGTGGTGGTTTTGATGGGTCGGTACCAGGAGTGCCACCCTGCTATCCAGCTAGCTGCTGCACTAATTTGACCAATTGGCCTGACCGTCGTGATCTAGATCTTATCCCGCTCACATCTAGTTGATCAAAAGGAGTCACCCGCTGCTCTGTTGGAACTACTCTATAATAAGTGGTCTTGTAATACAAGGTCTCACTGCTAACTCTCATAAAATCCTAGATCATCTTTGTGTCCCCAAAGGCATTAGCTACCTGTACGGAGTCATCCCACTCACCTGTCAGTTTGCCCCTATCGGCATGGGCCTATCTCACAGCGGTAGCCTCCTGATCCATGTGTACAGTAATACTCTGGACCTGGGCTCTCGCTTGGTCTCTTTGAATGGTAAAACTTTGTGCCTAGGCATGGGCTTGATCCCTCTATGTAGCAACCATCTGCACCTGAGTCTGTGACTGGTGTAAAAGGCTCAATTTATAAGCCCCCATGTGTTGCTAACTAATTGATCTAGTGTTGCCCCGCTGCACCATCCCCACCTTGAACGTCCTATGCTCTGGCCTGATCTCTCTTAGTTGTCAAGGCCCATACCTAAACTCTGGCATGATCCCTCTTTATGGTCAAGGAATGTACAGGTGCCCTGGCCTCATCTCTCTCCCCTACCAACTGTAACTACATGGCTATCGTCACCTGTTACTGTTGCTGAAGTTCAGTCGGCTGCCCATCATCACCACCACCCCCTTGATCACAAGGTGGCAGACCTTGCTATGGAAATACCTACTATAAAGGGGCATATATCCCCATTTGATTACCTACTTGAGGAAACTTTATATCTTGATCCCTAGGTGCTTGTCTCTGCCTAATGGAGGAACTTATCACCCACCCCCAACATGATGTTGGTCATCAAACAGATCATCATCGTCATCGTCTTTGCTTCCACCCTCATCAACACTAGGATGCCCCACTGGGGGTTCCCTCACTCCTACATCATAAGCCGCTTTAGGGATAGTCAAGCGATGTGAAATCACTCCATGGTACCACGGGGCATACTCTGGAGTATAGCCATGATCTCTAATTTATCTCTGGGCTACCCACATAGTTGGTACCGCATGTAAGAAGTTAATCAAGGCCCTATCCTTGGTAATATATGGCCCCATATCGAAATACTCTCTGGCCCTGTGCACATACCACATGTCCAATCCTACTAATCATGTATGATTCCAAACTATCTCTGACACCAATCTACCTTGTATATCTTCGACATATAGTTGCGGCTGACCAATATAAAATGCTCAACTATCATTGTGTTCAGCTCTAGACCATCATGAGGCCATTAGAAATGTTTGTAGGGCCTCCATACTACAATGACTTGTTGTAAATCATCTAGCTCACAACTGTAGTGGTAGGAATATCCCATATGTGGCCGTACATCATCCCCAATCAAAACCCATCCCATAGAAGAAGGCTCCTTTGGAGCTCGAACTCTCAAAACACTTATGGGGTGACCAATAGCAATATGTTCCCACACCCAAATCTACAGTAATCTGGCTGGTCCTACCATCTTCTGACGGTAATATGTGATCAAATGAAGGTCCTAATATAAGTGTGCTATTATGCACTGACCCCAACAGTAGGTCTCATCATCTATCAATATGTGTATAACTCCAATTAGGCCAAAAGGAAATGAAGCTCCAGTTTTTTCATGGAGTAAAACTCCACTGAAAAAATCCATCAAATAGACACAATGCGATCAAGATTGGGATCCTCTATACACTGCGACAATCTAGTTGTCATGCTGTGAAGCGATATTGCTAGGACATCGAATAACTCGATAATTTATTGATCAATGTCGGGCTAGTGACTGATATACTAGATCAGCTCACCCTAGATGGGGACCCACATAATGTGCCACACGTCCTCCAATGTAATCATGATCTTGCCGGTCGAGAGCCAAAAGCACTGACTCTTGTTGTGTCATCTCTCAGCTAAGGTTGTCAGGAGGCCATGATCTAGGGTAATCTATGGCATGTCGGCCACATAAGCCAATCATGTGACGTATAAAAGGATATTCAATATCCTCTTATCATCCTCATGAAACTGTGCCTCTATTTCAGCCAAACGGCCATATCTCTCACGGGTATGAAGGACAGGTAGTATCCACTACACACAAACAAATGATATAGGTGTTAGGGTCACATTTCTCTCTACTTCTATCTAGTTTTCTAGAAAAATTCTTCTTTCATTCATCTAACATACTAATTTATCACCTTCTTCTACAAACCATCTAGTCTATTTTTCATCTATTCTTATCTATTTGGTTGTAGGGATGAATTGTCCCTTTTCCCTGGTGTGTGCACCTCTACTTCGATGTCTATGTGCCTATAACGACATGTACTCACCCAACACGTATATGCCTCTACTTCGACACATACACGCCCCATCTGACACATGTGCCCCCCCTCTTTCCCATCTGCCTAGACGCATGCACCTCCATCTCGATGCATACACCTCCCCTTTGACATGTATGTGTGCACGTCCATGTTTTCCCCCCAGACGTGTATGCCCTCCCTTCAGCGGATACGCATGTGCGTACCTATTTTTCGACATGGACATGTACACGTACCCGTCATTCTGACACATGCACATGTGTGCATCCGTCGAATCAACACATGCACATGCATGTATACGTCGAAAAATGCCTAATCTAGCCTAAAAAGACCTACAAACGACATTAAATACCTAATTGACAAAAGAGGGATAGGGCACTCATGTAGGGTCCATTCGTTTGGTCCCGAAGGTACTCTTAGATGTGATCTACCTATCTTTGCCTACTCAGTAGCCTTGCCATCTCACTCCAGGGCTCTCACTCTCGTGCATAATGAAAATTCACAAGATCTCTTCTACAAATGAACTGGTCTTGATTGTTTTACCCCCCCAGGCGGGTATATTAAGCTGTTGTGATGCCCCTGGGGCATGTTTTCTCCGTTGTAATCACTCTAATACTTCTTCTTCTCACCAAAATGATTATTTTTATATTTAAAATGATTATTTATACTAATTTTTACACGTTGGAGCGCTCAGTGCCACCATGTGGTCACTTATTCACCCTGAAATGATTTACGCATATTCTAGGCATCGTTTCCTATCTTTTTTCTTCTATCTTTCCTCACTTTTACCTGTCGCAACGATTATTTTTTACTAAATAATTATTCTTGGCTTGTAATTCTTCTCGTCAAGGAATTTTATTGCTATTTGATGCCCTTGCCTTCGCCTTCAGGCCGTTGCACATGATTTTAGGAGATATTTGATCTCTTATACAATTATTCTGACCAATCAAAAAATTAAATTTATAAAATCATCCAAAAATCCAAAAAACAAGAAAATAAGAAAAACAAAAAAAATTGTAAACACTTCGAAAATGGATTAAAATTGGTAAAAAGCACATTTACAGCTGAAATATGTATCTCTCACATGGCACTCATCTCATATCTTGATGATGTTTTCACATGTTTTTCAACAATGACTCACAGATCACCTAACTCTACAATCATTTACAAAAGCTACGTTGCTTACTTTGTCGGTACTCTGGGGCACTATCAGTTGTTTGGTATTGTTTTTCATCATACACATTGCTTTTCCATTAGACCCAAGTGTCCTCCATCCTTTCCCTTTTATATACAAATTGTTTGGGGCATTATTTTAAACCCTTTTCGTTTATCAAAACATTTGGGACTAAATCTTGATAACAAAATATTTGTGCAACCATCTTGAGCATTGTTGGTTTGAGTGTGTGTGATTGTACTTATTTCCCTGTTAGGTGAGGTTTTTTACTTTTCCTATTGCATTGCATGTTTGTGTGTTACGTGGAGTTGTTATTTTAGCAAGGGAGGATTGTTTGTATCTTGGCTCTTTATGTCATTTTATGCTTCTTTCGTACACTCACATTTTAATAAAGATTGATGATGAGGATTCTAATAAAAATGATTATTACAAATTGCTTCTGTGAGCACTGGTTTGTGGATAGCTCAATATCCTCTTTTCTTGTTATTTTCTCATCTTCTCTTCACACTTTCCTCTCTTCTATTTTTTGTTCGATCGTCGATCAAGTTCTTCCATCACCCCATTGACACTCGAGAGGGCATCCCTTTAGCTAACTAATTTTTCTTCTACCCCTTCAAAAAAATTCTACTCGTTTATGCTTTTCTTTCTTTGGAGTGATGTCACACATGTCACCCCAAAGAGGGGAAAATGTAGACACCTATAATTTGATCAAAGAACTATTATTCTTAATATTGTACTAGATATTCTCCTTCTTGTAAATTGATGACATACCGTCAGTTAGACCTATCTAACTCCCTTCTTACGACACTCTTTTGGTCGTATTCCTCTTGTAAACCAACTAATGGGGTTAGTATAATACTTTACTGGCTAAACCATCTTCTCATCCTCTTCTATAACACTTTTACTAACTTCCTTTTCTATCAATCCATTTCATTGGATTGATTAGACCTCTCAAAACTCTCTCAAAACCCTAATTCCTCTCTAAACAAGATTAACTAGCCTAAACCTAGGTTAATTATCCTAAACCTTGATTAAACTCTTCAAAACCTAGTCAAACCTTACTTTGACTCCATAATCAACTTGTTAGCTCCTTTTTAGTCCTACATGCACCAAATTTCCGACACTTTCCCAAATGGAAAACTATAAATAGCCCACTACCCCTGAACCATTTCTAAGAACTCTCCTTCTTCCTAACATAAACTATAGAATTTTTCTTAGGGTTTAGAGCGTATTTAATTTCTTTATTTGATCTATTTCTTTTTCCATTGCACTACACACAAAGCATTAAGTAAATGGGAAGAACCATTTGCCTTGAATCCATTAATGGTGAGCTCCCATTCTCATAATCACAAACTAATTGCTTAGAATCCTTACTAGGTTCATTTATTAAAGCTTTCAAGAAAAGAGGATCACTAAATATGTTAGGTTGCTAGTTTTCTTCAATTTTAAAGCATGCAAAGGTATGAATCCTTGTTTATTTCTTATCAGATGGTCCATTGACTAGTTTTTTAAAATCCTTTGGGGTTTATTTAGATATATTTACCCCATGTCCATGGCTTTTGCAACTTTTCATTGAATACAAACGTACGAGATTGAATTTTATTGACATGTGACATTAATTTTTCTATCGTATGACAAACAAATTGTTGTCATGTGACAACAAATTTCAATGTTTCGCATCAGTAAATTTAATGTCATACGACAAAAAAAATCAATGTCATGCATCTGTAAAATTTGATGTCATGCGAAGGTAACCACTAATGTTGTGTGACAACAAGATTTACTATCACACAATAGAAAATTTTATATTGTGCGACAAAAAATTTCAATGTCGTGCATCAACAAATTTAATGTCGTGCCTTTGTAAAATTTGATGTCGTGCGAAAGAAAATATTACCATCATGCGACAACAAATTTTGTTTTCGTGGGACAAAAATATTTGTTGTCATGAGGTAGTAAATGCATTTGTAAAATTTGATGGCATGCAAACTTTGGTAACCACTATGTTGTGCGAAAACAAGATATACTATCACACAATAGAAAATTTTATATTGTGCGACAAAAAATTTCAATGTCATGTATCAACAATTTAACCTGTTGGTCCGAAAATCTGTCGCGCGGACAGATCTATGGATAAACGGGCCAACGGTGTTGCAGGGCTTAGCCCCTCTTTGAGACAGCAAAGCGAAACTGGTTTATTGCTACTTCTACTAGCAGGAACCTATGCAAGTCTCACAGATTCTGCCTTCGGGGGTTGGGATCTCATCCCAGTAGAGCGTTCTAGGCTGCGAAGAGAAAGGAATAAAAGGAGAAGAGAAAGAACAGATCCGAAGGAAGAAAAGAAATGAGTTCCAAAGCGGAAGGGTCAGAAGATCTATGCTTTGGGCTTGGTAGTAAACAGAGCCAAACCTACTTGCATAAATAAACAAAACAATACTGATAAACAAATGACGGAAAAGTAGATGTGAATCTAACAGATCAAACACATACAGATCTAACGTAAGAAAGATCTAATGTATAACACAGCTATTGAGCACAAAGTCTGAATAATTATATTACTGTTCTTCTCTGTTACAAGAAAGCTCAAAGTCTTTCTCTCCTCACTTCTATTTCTATCTGAAAAATGTTCACACAGAATACAACAAGTATTCTTGTATTTATAGAAGATGAGAGAGAGAGAAGGCAAAATGGAGCCAACCACTTATCTACAAGATATTTACAAAATATCTAAAGTCATGTTGACTTTTACATTTTTGAGTGGATGACATCATCCCATGATGCAACATGGATGATGTCATCGTTGGCACCAACATACTTGAGATATTGCGAAAAGAAAGTCGGAGAATAGCGAGAGGAAGAAGAAGAAGAGGAAGAAGAAGAAGCTAGTCATCATCATCGTCCTGCGGCCGAAAAGGGGTTCGCTTGCTTCTGATGCTGCTCAGGAGATGAGATTTGGAACTGAGCGCGGTATTCCAAGAACTTGCTGATCATTGACCCGAACTGATCCTGTGATGGATCCTTGTGCCGATCACTGATTACTTCGCAAGTTTCCCGCTCTTCTACAAGCTTTTCGGGAAGTTTGGAATAATCTTTCTCCGCCTCAATCAGGAAACCGATGAAGTCCCTGCAAGCCAGCAGGTTATTGATGGATTCGGTATCAAACGTGACTTCTGGCCCTGTTCCTTGAGAAGCTAACTCCTTGAAAATCCGGATAGTATCATCAGCCGTTCTTAAGGTGAGGGAAGGAGTGAGCAACCCTGGATTCATGGATAAAACAATTTTCTCCATTTGATGCATCGCATCCAGGGCCTCTTCCTTCACCTTATCTATTTTTTCTAACACAAACTCGAGCTGATCTATCCGATAGTCCAGAGTGGACATAGTCTTGTTGAGGGTCCTTGGGTGACCGAATACTCCGAACTTGACCAAATCTTCGACTGAACAGTCGAACATCTGTTGGAAGGCCTCGTGTTGGAGTCTAGCGTTTTCTAACTCTTCTGATATCGGGACTGCTAATGCTTGGAGCTCCTTATTCGCCTTTTCAATGTTCAGGGATAAGCTGATATATTCGGCGATTACCTTTTCGCTATCTTTGAGAATCTGACTTCTCCAAGCAGAAACAGCCATGCCCTGCTCACCGATCTTTGAATATTCATTGATCTTGTCCTGACTGAGCAGCTCAGGAGTCTCGGCGGCAGTTGTGGGAGGTGCACTTCCCATCTTCTGTAAGGCCTGAAGCAGGTATTTATTCTGTTCTTTCAGCAGCCTTTTCTCTTCTTTGGCTTCTTGAAGCTTTTCACAAAGTGCATCAATCGCGGAACGAGCTTCCCCCTGGAGACTTTCAGAGGACGTCCCCATTGTGACTTGGGTCACTGTGAAATCTGCTGGAGACAGATCTTCTTTCTCTTTGGTGGGATCGGGGTAAGCTATTTCCAGGACTCTCTCACCTGCAGCGCTCTTTGAGAAGCGTGTAACCGGCTTGTGCTTCTTTGCTCCTTTAGCCGGAATAACCGAAAAGTCCATCGGAGCGATGGGGACTTTCCTCTTTGGCTGGCTCAGCTGCTGAGAGATCCAAGCTGGTCCTATTGAAGAAGGACCAGAGACAGAGGGGGAGGCAGCAACAGTAGAAGAGGGGAAGAACGTGGAGACACGCGGCGGTGGCATTGAAAGAATAGCCGCGGAGGTGTCCACGGGAGGAAGGGAAACCGGGGCTGCAGAAGACATAGGAAGGGAAGGGAGCCCGGAAAGGAGAGAAGAAATGGAAGGAGACAAATCAGCAAGAGAGGAGAAGATGGATGAAGAGGCAGGGGAAAGGGTAGAAGAAGGGGGAGAGGACACAACCAAAGGAGTGGTTGCTGACACCTGGGGAAGGAGAGGAAGAGAAGAAGAAGGGACAGAAGGAACCTCCGTAGTCGTAGCAACGCCGACATCCTGAGTGGATGGGCCTTCGGGAACGTCCTCCATGAACTCCTCTTCCAAAGTTATGACTTGTTCAGGCTCCGAGGGAAGAGGACTTTCAGGGGCTTCCTCCTGACTGGTGCTTGATTCACCTACTGCACCCTTGCCTTTTAGCTGCTTCTTTGATCTTGGAGGCGCATTACCCAAAGGAGAAGTTATAAAATCTACGCCGAGGTAGATCAATCCATTCATACGGCACCAGAGCTCCGTTCTCCGCATGGTTTCTTTGACCCTCTCCTCAATTGTCTGAGGAGCCTTGCTTCTATCAATGGCCGGGAAGGGCCAATTGTCCCCATCTGTGTTATTATACACCTTGTCTACTTCATCTTCCGAAGTTTGGAAGCCTTTGGGGACGATGGCCACTCCATACTGAATAATTTCTGCCAATGCTAAGCGGGAGTGATCCTGTCTCCTGAGTGCCACCTCATGGATGACGTCAATGTAAATGTCCTCAATTTGAGGGACATGGATAGGATCAAGCTTAGCCCTTGGCAAGCAGCCTCTTGGGTCGAATGTAGGCCTTGCTGGGAAATCATGCTTTAGATTGAGCAATTCTAGCTCGGCAAACATCTCCTTCGCCTTGTGATAGCTGGAACAAGTGTATCGGCCTACTGTGAGGGGGAAAGGAGTTCCACCCTTCTTTCTCTTCTGGCACTTCTCATGATATGTGACCAGCTGCCTTGACAATTCCAATAGAACCAGCTTTGGTCCAGCATACCTTGGCAACCTAGTGGGCTCGCCCAAGAAGTTAACCGCCCTCAGATAGGTGAATGTGGGAAATTGGGGTGAACAAGGCCCCCCACTTTTCCACAGCAGAAACAGTATTCTTAATTGTGCGGCCATGAGTCAACTTTGGTCGCAGCATGCATATAATATGGTAGAAGAAAGCATCATTGATTTTTGAAAAGTGTTGGATGCTATTCTCCAGCTTTAGCTCTGGGTAGTATTCATATATCTTGGCCTGAGGCCAAGTTCCACTTCGGTGCAGCCCTGGATAGTCCCTTTCAGACGCTGCAGCATACACTACGTAGGAGTTCATATGAAACACTCCTGTTGTGGCAAACTGTTGTAGCTGCTCAGAAATGGCGCTGCTTATTATTTCCCCCCAGCAGAAGCGCTGATCGGGCAAATTTTTGTTCATCGTCTCCAGGTACCGCAGCATCCATTTATGGAAGTAGTGGGCGTCTGAAAGCCCGAAGACTCTGCTCAGGAAAGTGATGGTGTCACTGAGTTCTTCGGAGAAGTCGCTTCGGTGGATAGTCTGGGGCCACCGGGTCACTACCTTCTTATTTTTGAGGTAGACTTCATTCATTAATTGCATGCATAGGTCCTCATTGTCCTCCCAGGTCTTGACACATTCTTCTTGGGTAACGGCCACGAAGCTTCGGTGATGAGGGATGCCAAGAATCTTTTCAAAATGGCGAGTGGTGAGGTCAATGACCACTTCTCCCTTACTATTTTCGACACACCTGGTGTCCTTGTTGTAAGATTGGGCAACCACCATTATGAACTCATTATTAATAGCGCTGACTGGAATCCCACCGGCGAAATGTAGAGCACTACCCATCAATTTATCCATCCAGGGGCTTCTTGTTACTTTCTGAGTTCTCACCCAGAATTCGTCCATGTCAATGTGGCCCAGTTCAGAATCTCTGACATCCATATTGCATTCCGCCTGAGATTCGGGCATTCTAACCCTTTGGTACTTATACTTCATTTCTTCCTCTGTTAGCTTAGCTTTTCCTCTTGGTTTGGCGGGTCTCTTGCTTGAGGTAGACATGTGTTCTTCAAGGCTTATCTGATGATCTGCACGTAGGAGGAGTGAAACCCAATCCAAGAAGCTTGAATTAGTCATTTGATTTTCAATGGGAACGCTAGCAGAAGAAAGAGTTAGAACTTTTAAGGCTCGGGGCGCAGGGCGCATGGAAAATGTATATAACAGGCTGAATAGACAAGGCGCACAGGAAAAGGACGCAACAGAGGTAAAATTGGCGCCAAAGGCGCATGGCGCATGGATGAAGCAGACTGCATTTTATAGAAGGGCGCACAGGAAATGCATGCTACATTGATATTTGGTGCGCCCTTTGGCGCATGGGCAGATTGTGCGACATGGGAAAAAGACGCGCCAAAGGGATGAAGGAGGCGCGGGTTTTGAGCGTGTTACAGGCCGAAAGGGTGCGCCTAAGAGCGCATGATTTTTAACTGCAGCATGCTGGGTAGACGCGCCGAGGGGCGCGACTGTCTTCATTGCAACATGACGCAACAGTGCGCCATGGAGAACACTTAATCATTTAGTCGTTTTTCAACTCAATCTTCCACCCGAAAGGAGGCTTGGTATGACAAGGTTTTTATAAGGAGGATCTCAGATGGCGCTGATGCGAAACCACCCCCCTTTTTCCAACAAATCCGGAAAGAGGAAAGGAGTAGGAAAAGACGAATCCGACAGGACAGGGGAGAAACAAGCCCAACAAGGCCGGCTAGCCATTAAAGAGACAGACCATGCAAGCAACAAACAGACCCGCTAAAGAAATAAGCTCGAACGAGAGAAAACACAGACCAAGAACGTGAAAGCTTTCAAAAACAAACCAGGAGAACCACCTACCTCGAATATATATCGAAAATTTGTGGCGAGTGGGTCCACAGAGCAATGACGGCGACAGGGCAGAGCTGACAAATCCAGAGCGATCACGTGCTTGTCAAAATGGAATGAAAATGACAGGGCGGGCACTGTTATATATAACAAAACTTTGTCATAAATGCGCCACCCACTATCTGAAAAGGCGCGCGGAAAATGACTGTCGACAGAGGAAAGCATGCGCCCTTTGGCGCATGGAAGTAACTGACAACAGGAGAATGGGTGCGACTTTGGCGCATCAAACGAGTTGTCGACACGAATTTATGTGCGCCCTTGGGCGCACCAAAACTTGGTGTAACAAGGCAAATACATGCGCCCTTTGGCGCATGGAAAAGAGGCGCGACAAATGATATGTCAACATCGAGGCGCATGCGCCTCGGCGCACGCAAATAAGGCTTAACATGCTTTGGCGCACCGAAAGACGTGTTGACATGGGAAACCATGCGCCAAAGGCTTTTTAAAGGGGCGCACCAAAATGTGGTGTTACAGTGCAAATCCATGCGCCCAGCCAAAAAGGCTCAAAAAAGACTAAGTTCGAAAGCTAGATTTCCCGAGAAGGAATTTTTAAATCGTTTCGAACGTGAGGGGATCCCTATTGAGGGATCAAGACAAAAAAATTTCGGTATGGTTATCGGTTCCCCGTAGGATGATGGTGACCCTATCGGTCATCGATGATCCTATATATACACTATCACCCCTTCCCATTATGACGAAACTCTTGTGATCCGACCTCTAGCAAACTTTTACAGTTTATAAACCTCTTGAGAAAAGGGGGAAAATGTAGACACCAAAATTGGGTGCACTAGCTCGCCATTCTACGTTTGCTTCCCCCTTTATCCTCATTATGCACACTCGCACCCATGTCCTTATTAAAAATCCCATTTCTCTCCTAGATCATATTTATTTCCCCTAATTTATATTTTTCCTATCTTAATTATATCCCATCCCATCATTATTTCATCTCTCCCTATGCACCCTAATTACTCTTATCATCCTTAAACATGCTTATTATCGTAATCACATCCCATTTATATTTTCTAACCTCACCACCTACCCTCATTTAATATTTCTAACTATCCAACCACTATTTCTCATCCCTATGCAACTCCAACCCGCTAAACCAACTTCTAACCCTAATCATCACTTAATAGGGATTTATCTCTTGATTTTTATATCATCAAATCAATAGTTCCCCGTAGGATGATGGCGACCCTATCGGTCATCAAAGATCCTATATATACACTATCACCCCCTTCTCATGACGATGAAACTCTTGTGATCCGACCTCAAGCAAACTTTTACAGTTTTATTGTCTTCTTGTGAGTTACCATAAACCTCTTGAAGTCGCCTTGGATCATTCACATATCATCTTAGAAGATCTAAAACTTATAGGTTTTTGGGAGACCTAGCTTTTTTCATCACTTCTTCATCATCCATTTACAGGTTCATTCATCTTTTTGAGCTATGCGATCATATCATCTAGCCTTTTTTCTTCACATACTTTGTTTTCCACTCATCAACCCTCAAAAAACCCTAAGTCATTCCCACTCATCGTTGATTACTTCTCGGTCTCCATCGAACCAATCTTTTTTAGATGTTTTTTTTACATCTTGTCCCTTCAACTATCAATTTATTTTTCCCTACAACACCCAGATCCTTCACATCCCTGTGTTATTCCTATCAGATGCCCCATACCCTCAATTTTTTGTCATAAGTTTTGTCAACTACCTCTTTTTTTCATTGACGTCCTCTACGCTAATCACATCTACCTACAATCTATACTTTCTCTGCTTTATGTGTCCCTGTACCTAACCCAGGACATTTTTAGACCTCAAAAACATGTTCTGGATCTGTCGTTTCTAACATTTTGATCTTCTTGGTTCTCAGCTATCATCAACTACCTATGGTCTCCATCAACCCCTTTCTAGTTTGAATTTCTTTTCCTAATTGATCATTATATACATCATTTGATCATTATTTTAGCATATATCTTCCATTTCTATTCTACTTATCTTCTAGATGTTATCTACCCATTATTTTCAATCAATCTTCTAAACAAGTGGGTTGACATCCTTCCTAGGAATTTCTTCACTTCTTGGGACTAACTTTGGTCAGGAATCCCACCATACAAATCTACTAATCTCTTCTTGTGTATTTTTCCTTTGTGTTGTGTAGGCATCAAGCTCACTGTGGAAAGGATTTGTGTACTCATCTTCCATCACCATTACTATCAAATATTGGAGGTATCCTTAAACCCTCCTAGATTTGGAGTTTCTTATTTTCTAGCATACTATTTCATTAACTTGGAACATGAGCAGAAAACTCATCAAACATATATATCCTTATCCACTATGTAATTACTAGAGAGTTATACCTTGCAAGTAAAATAAAATAGACCAAAATTACAAGTTATAGAAATATATTTTATGATAAGATTTTACATCAAATACCAATATATCGATTGGAATATATATATGAAGATAACTTGTATTCAGTCATATTCCAAGTACTGGTATATAATTTAGATTTTACATTAACAAATCATCGATAGATTCTTACCAGAAAGTGTCGTTAATAACAAAAATAGTATTAAGGATATATTGTCCTAATTTTAATAAATCATGAATTTTTACACAAATAAATTTCAATAGTAAATTTATTTATTTTGGTTACGTAATACTATTATCAAGAAAATATGGAAATAATTATTACAAAAATATTTTATTAGATATATATATATATATATATATATATATATCACTGAAGAAAATACATACATTATACCAAAATTTAAATAAAATAAGATTTAATTAAATCATAATAATAATTTATTTTGTTTGTAGTCGATTCTTAGAATTTTTTGTGCTTTAGTCTCGTAATAACAATTCATTAATTTGGTAAGTAATAATATCACATTAGTTTTACTGTCAAATATTGTTGGCTATGATTAATATATGGTCATGTTTGTACATTTATTCATATATTATCATTTACATTAATATATTTAGTTGCATCTCATTTAGTTTTGTCTTGTTATGTGACCTAGTTGCCTTCCATTTATTGTAGATAATTATCGAATAGATTTTTTAATTCGACCTTGGAGTATCGCCTTAGTATATGTGCACTCTTATTAGTGTGGAAATCATAAAAATGAAAGTAATTAATATAGAAAGTTGCATCAATGAATTATTATATTGTGGTGATTTCACATGAAGGATTGATTGTGTATACACAGACAGGGATCCAAATCAGTACTAGGCAAAATGGAATCTTAAAATGAAATGGATTATAATGAACTAGAATGCCAAAACCAATAGTTGGATAGGGAAGTAAACCATTTAACTTTACAATTAGAAATTTTGAAAAAGCAATTTACAAAAACTAAGAGTAAATATGATAAATCTAGTAAATCGAAAAAGAAGATAACAAATAAAAAGAAAAATTCTTCTGATGAGGATTCTACTTCTAATAAAACAAATGATTGTTCCAATATTTTTATTCTTCTAGTGTTGAGAAATAAAGTTCGAATAATAATTTTAAGTAAATACAAAAAAAATCTTGGAAAATTAAGTTACTTGAATATGCAGGGGAATTAGGGACATGAGAAAAAACTGAAACTTCGTTAACTAGTTTAGAAAGATATTTTAAATTACAAAATGCAAGTAAGTTAGTCCTAACACAAATAGCTTCTTATTAACTTAAAAGGAATTCCCTTAACTGGTGGGAAGATACGTTGAGATCTGAAAAACTTAAAGCCCATAAGGTCCCATGAAATAAATTTAAAAAGTTGTTTAAGAATAATTATTTATTTGAAAATTTCTTACAAAAAAGGAAAAATGAATTCTTTGATTTAAAACAATGTTTATTACAAATTTTCTACCAGTACAAATAAAATTTTGAGAATCTAAATATATTTGTTCCTTTCATTTCCGAAACTGACAGAGTTGTCATATTTATTAATGGTTTTAGTCAGGAATATAAGGCTAGTGTATGGTGTGAGAAACCTACTTCCGTTAATGATGCTACTTAAATAGATGAGAAATTTGAAAAATATAAAAATGTTGTTCACTATCAGAAAAAGATTAGAAGAAAAATAATACCAACTTCAATTTTAAAAATATAAAAAAGGCCATTCAATGAAAATGGTAAGTTTAATCAAACTCAAATTAGGAATCAACAAGCTAAATATTCTTGAGTTAGGTGACACAATCATCATACGGTGCCTCTCATGTTTTTTGTTCATTATCTTTTTCTTGCTCTAAATTTTTTTATATTTCTGTTGCGTTTGGTGATCCCTGTAGCGATGTTGGATCCATTATGACCGACACATGACCCACCTCTAGATGCCTCTATAAGTTCTCTTCCTTGTAATCCCTCTGAGTCCCTGAGAGATGTAACTGCTAGATCCCCAAAATATTCCAAGTATGTGAAGTTACAACCATAAATTCTTGATGGGACTCTTTCTCTGCAAATTCATGTATATATTACCAATGCTACCATAGCTTCAAGGGAATTATCACTGATAGGAAAAATCATGGGCCCTCACCCCCCTCTGGAGGAGATAGTAAAATTAGTACATGGCACTTTCCAATCCATTGGAGATCATTTCACTTCTTAATGGTTTCATTCTTTTCACCTTCAGCCATAAGGAAGATTTTGGTTGGGTGCTCCATGGTGGTCCACGTTTTTTTTGGAAGACGAGGCTTCTACCTCAGAAAGTGTTCTTCGGGATTAAATCTACATACTGAAACAATGACCCAAGCCCTGATTTGGGTTCACCTTCCTAGCCTCCCTCTATATTTTTGGCATTATGTTTTCATTGAAGTTATTCCTTTATCTATGGGTACTCTTATTATTATCGATCAAGCCACTAGAGCTGGTTCTAGATTCATCCATGCAATATTTTTTATTAATGCTAATGTTAGCACCCCTTTTCCCAACTGTATTGATCTTCACTCAGGTTTGGGTACCTGGGTCTAGCCGATTGAGTATGAATACATACCTCAAGCTTACTTAGTTTTCAAGAGCATAGGTCAAGGGGCGCCAGCATGCCTATAAAATCTACCCTGAAAACTTAAGGAATAAACACGTACACCCAAGATCATGGGTAAATTTGTTCCCAAGATATCTAGGGAGGTTAGCACCTCCAACCCTTTCAATGCAGTATTAGAGGACAATGAAATCCCTTTTGAGATGATTTGTTATCAACCACCTCCATCCTTTAAGATCCATTTATAAAATCCTATAGTGTAGCTGGTTGTAGCATCACCACATCCTTCTTCTGTGCTACTTGAACCTATGTCTCTATTGGAACAACCTTTTGATGTTATAACACTTCCCCCTTTGGAGGATATTTTCTCCTTTCCATCACTTGATCAACCAAATTTATTCACTACTCCCCCAACCTCCCCCTTGCCTAGGGTTATTTCAAATCCATATTTTAATATTGAAATCCCCCCTGCCTTCGTCAAAGTAATTTATCCTTTCAGTCCCTATCCTCTCTTTTGGTGCTCCCTTTTTGGAAGATAAATTTTCCTTACCCTCTCCTTCTTTCTCTGAGTTTGAAGATATTATCCCAGATCAAAAAACCATAAGAAGTTGTAAAATTCCCTTAGACGTGGTTAGCAAAAAAAGTTCGGGAAGACCTACCACTCAAGCCAATATTCAACAAGAAGCTTGGATCAATATTGCACAAGGAACTCAGGGAACTCTTACCATGCAAGGTGGGGGAAATCCAAATCCAGAAAATGAATATTTTATTATGGAATATTAAGTGAATTAATGCTCCCAAAAAAAAATAGTACTCAAATATTACAAATTAAAACACTCTTCAGACATCATGATGTTGTAGAAAACTAAGTTGAAAAAATATGATATTCTTCCTAGGTTATGGACCTCTTCCTTCTTTGCTTCTCAAGTTTCCACTGGTAACTCAGGCGGCATATGTACATTTTGGAATCCCAAAGTCCTTTTCAGAGAATACATCATCCAAATCTCCCATTTTCTGGGAATTTTCTTTTAAGAAATCAGATCAAGACTTGGTTTTATTGCGGTGAATCTCTATGCTCCCAACTTGGAAATGCAAAGGGAACATATCTGGAAAGAGTTACTGGAATTCTATGACAACTACAGACATATACCTTGGTTCTTATCTAGAGACTTCAATACTCCTCTTTTTTCTTTGGAAAATCAAGGTGGTGCTAATGTCAGTGCTATCATCATGGACTCTCTATCTAATTTTATTAGAAAACGTGAGTTCTTTGACTTTGATCTTCATGTAGCTTCCTTCACTTTGTTAAATAGAAGTATGGGGGGCAATCATATACAAATAAGATTGGATAGGATGTTTGGATCTATGGATTGTATTTCTCATTTCAATGATTTTTACCTGATGGCCCTTCATAAGGCTTCATCTAATAATTTCCCATTACTTCTATATGCAACTCAATTTAAAAAATATGAAAACCCCCCTTTTATAGTTTAGTTTGCTTAGCTTCAAAACCAAAACTTAAAAAAACATATTGAGGAATGGTACAAGGATGACATTTGGTGCATTGCCATGTTTGGATTTACTAAAAATATCAATTTTGTTAAAGACAACTCAAATCATGGAAAGTTCAAATATTTTGTGTAATCAGGAAAAGAAATGAACTGTTATCTAAGAAGATTACTGAAAACTCTGCTAACATTGAAAAAAATGGTAGAAATCCCTCTCTGCACCTGTTATCCCATAAAATTGGCAAGGGAAATTTTACAGATAACCATACTGAAATTTTGTTCCGATCCCTCGTCAGGGATCCCTTGCGTTCGGAACGTTGCAAAATCCCTTTCCGGGAAATTTAGTTTTCCGAACTTAGTCATTTTTGGTCTTTTTGGCTGGGTGCATATAATGACTATGCAACATCAACTTTTGATGCGCTCCCTTTAAACCCTTTGGCGCATGCTTTCTTGTGTTAGCAGGAATTTTTGTGTGCCTCTCTATGTTGAGACTTCCTTGCGTGCACCAAGGTGCATGCGCCTCCCTGTCAACATATCTTTTGTTGTGCCACTTTTTGGTGTGCCAAAGGCGCACACATTCCTCTATTAACACCACTTCTGGTGTGCCATAGGCACACATATCCTCGTGTTGACAAGTGTTTTGGTGTGCCAAAGGGCACATGTTTTTTCATGTCGACAGCTCTTTCGGTGCACCACTTGAAAAAGTTGGTGGCACATTTATTACTACCTCACCTATAAAGTAAGCGCATCTGCGCTGTCATTGTCACCAATGCGAATCACATGATTTTTCTTTGAGCTTGTCAGCGCACTTGCCCCGTCGCTTTTGATTGCTTTGTGGACCCCTTTCATGCATTTCTTTGTTATAAAAATCCGGGTAAGAGGTACTTCTTTCATTTATGCGTTTCATGTTTGTGGTTTTTGGCTGATTATGGATATGATTTGGATTAAAAAAGAATGAAATCTTGAGCTTTCCCCCCCCCCCCCCCCCCTTGTTGTCTTTCCACATTTCCTCCCCCTCTTTCCAAGATCTTTTGGTAGAGAGAAGTCTCTATCCTGAAGATAATAGCTTGAAACCCCTTTGTTTAAAGCCATTTCAATCACCCAAATGAGCCTTGCAGAAGAGAGTTTAGCCTTATGCCAACCCCTCTGAGAGAAAGATCAAACCTAAAAAAAAGGAAACTAAATTTTCCTTCTCCTTTGGTGCATTGAGCTCGCCATGCAACATCAAAAATAGTTGTGCCCTTGGCACATCTGTCGCCCCTGTTACATCAAGAGCAACTGTGCCAATGGCGCGCATTCCCAGCCAGCTACATCATAAAAAGATGTGCACCTCATGGCGCGCATTCCCTCGCCTGCTACATCATGAAAAGCTGCACCTTCGTGGTGCACTTCCCTCACTTGCTGCAAATTCTTACCATGTGCCCTCTTGGTGCATCAAACTTAAAGTGCAACATCGAAAATTCATGCACCCTTTGGTACACCCAGCATCCATGTAACAATCTTTTTCTATGCGTCAAGTGCAAAGCCATAAAAGGTGCAGGCACGTCCCTCATTACAACAACATTATGTCATGCAGACCTTCTATGCGCCGTGCTAAGTTCCCCTTCGGCGCATGAGCATATGATGTTACACGCATTATTCTCTGCGCCCTTTTGTGCATCCTATGTACCCGTGTAACATGAAAATGATCTGCGCCCTTTATAAAATGAATACATGGCGCAGGTGCACTTGTGCTTACAGCAACAAATAATGCACTCTGCAGTGTCTATGTGCCATGCGCCCTTTGGCGCTGATTTAACCCTTGCAACACCCTTTTCCTGTGCACCTTGTCTATTTAGCTCTGCAATCTGCAATATCCATGCGCCATGTGCCCTGAGGCCTCAAAATTGCTAACTCTTTCTTCTGTCAGCATTTCAATGGAAAATCAAGCAGCTGACACGGCTTTCTTCGATTGGGTTTCACTTCTTATTCTTGCAGATCAGCAGTTAAGTTCAGAAGAACATATGTCAACATCAAGCAAGAGACCTACCAAATCCAAAGGCAAGGCCAAGCTCACAGAAGAAGAAATGAAGTATAAATATCAGAGGGTCAGAATGCCCGACTCCCAAGCCGAGTATGACCTGGACATCAGAGACTCAGAGTTGGGTCATATTGATATGGAGGAATTCTGGGTCAGGACTCAGAAGGTCACAAGAAGTCCATGGATGGACAAGCTGATAGGCAGTGCCCTGCACTTTGCTGGGGGAATCCTAGTCAGCGCCGTTAACAATGAATTCATGATGGTGGTTGCCCAGGTGCTATAATAAAGACACAAGATGTGTCGTAAATGAGAAGGGTGAGGTCATAATTAACCTCATTTCCTGCCACTTCGAGATAATACTCGGCATTCCTCATCACCGGCACTTTGTGGCCGTTAGCCAAGAGGATTGTATCAAAGCCTGGGACGAAAATGAAGATCAGTGCATGCAACTGATGAATGAAGTCTATCTGAAGAACAAGAAGGTAGTGACCTGTTGGCCACAAGATCATTCACCGCAGTTATTTTTCAGAGGAGCTCAGTGACACCATCACGTTCCTGAGCAGGGTGTTTGGGCTTCCTGATGCCCACTATTTCCACAAATGGATGCTGCGGTATTTAGAAACAATGAACAAAAATGTGCCTGATCAACGCTTTGAGTGGGCAGAAATTATAAGCAACATGATATCAGAGCAGCTACAACAATTCCCCACAACGGGGAGATTCTACATGAATTCCTATGTTGTTTATGCTGCAGCTTCTGAAAGGGACTATCCAGCTCTGATGCGGAGTGGGGTTTGGCCCCAAGTTAGAATCTATGAATACTATCCAGAGCTGAAGCTGGAGAATAGCATCCCTCAATTTACAAAGATCAATGATGCATTTTTCTATTTCATCATCTACCTGTTGAGGCCGAATATGACTTACGGTTCACATGACCAAGAGCATTGTGGTAGCCACTGAGAAATGGGGGGCCCTATTCACCCAATTCCCCACATTCACTTATCTGAGGGCAGCTAACTTCTTGGGAGAGCCAACTAGACTGCCAAGGTATGCTGGGCCCAAGTTGATTCTGCTAGAGCTGTCAAGACAGCTAATCACCTATGATGAGAAGTGCCAAAAAAGAAAGAAGGGTGGAACTCCTTTCCCCCTCACAGTGGGTAGATATACGTGTCTAACTCACCACAAGGCAAAAGACATGTTTGCAGAGCTGGAGCTACTGAATCTGAAACATGACTTCCCGGCAAGGCCTACCTTCGACCCGAGAAATTGTCTGCTAAGGGCTAAGCTCGATCCAATCCACATCCCTCAGATCGAGGATATCTACATTGACCTATATCATGAGGTGGAGCTTAAGAGGAAGGACCATTCTCATTTGGCCTTGGCAAAAATCATCCAGTATGGGGTAGCCATCATCCCCAAAGGCTACCAAACTACCGAAGAGGAAGTGGATCAAGTATATCTTGACACAGGTGGGGATGATTGGCCTTTTGCGGCAATTGATAAGACTAAATCACCTCAGACAATTGAGGAGAGGGTCAATGGAAACTCTGCGCAGAACAGAGTATTGGTGCCGAATGAACGGACTCATCTACCTCGGGGTTGATTTCACAACCTCTCCATTGGGTAACGCACCTCCTAGATCAAAACAGCAGCCTAAAGGTAAAGGAAAAGGAAAAGAGGGTGAATCTAGCACCACTCAAGAGGAAGCTCCTGCAAGTCCTCCTTCCACTACACCCGAACAAGTTGTAACTATGGCTCCTCCAGAGAAAGAAGAAGAAGAAGATGTTCCAATAGGCCCATCCACTCAGGATGTCGGCACTGCTACAACAACCGAGGTCCCTTTTGTCCCTTCTTTCTTCTCCTCCTTCCCCTCCTTGAGTGACTCAAGCGACCATTCCTTTGGTCGTGTCCTCTCCCCCTTCTTCTACCTTTCCTCCCGCTTCTTCATCCATCTTCTCTTCTCTCGCGGACCTGTCCCCCTCCATTTCTTCCCTCATCTCTGAGCTCCCTTCCCTTCCTATGTCTTCCTCTCCTGCAGTATCTCTTCCTCCCGTGAGCACTTCCTCGGCCTCCCTCTCGATGCCACCTCCAAGTGTCTCCACGTTTTTCCCTTCTGCTACTGCAGCTGCCCCCCTTCTCTGTTTCTAGCCCTTCTCCCATAAGTCCAGCCTGGATCTCCCAGCACTTAAGTCAGCAGAAAAGGAAAGTTCCCATCGCTCCGATGGACTTTTCCGTAATCCCGTCTAAAGGGGCAAAGAAGCAGAAGCCCGTCACATGCTTCTCTCAGAGTGCTTCGGGAGAAAGGGTAATGGAGATCACATACCCCAATCCCCTTAAGGATAAAAAGGATCTGTCTCCCACAGATTACATAGTGACCTAGGTCACAATGGGTACGTCTTCTGAAAGCCTTCAGGGAGAGGCCCTATCCGCAGTTGATTCCCTCTGCAAGAAGCTTCAAGAAGACAAAAGAAGAGTAAAGGCTACTGAAAGAGAAAAATAAACATCTGCTCCAAGCCTTATAGAAGATGGGCAGTGCACCTCCCACAACTACCGCCGAGACTCCTGAGCCTCTGAGCCAGGATAAAATTAATGAATATGCAAGGATCGGTGAGCAAGGCATGGTAGTTTCCACTTGGAGGAGCCAGATCCTCAAAGACAGTGAAAAAGTAATCGCCGAGTTCTCTGATTTATATCTGGACATCAACAAGGTGAATAAGGAGCTCCAAGCGTTAGCAGGACCCATATCAGAAGAGCTAGACCATGCTAGGCTACAACATGAGACCTTTCAACAAATGTTCGACTGTTCAGTTGAATATCTAGTCAAGTTCGACGTCTTCGGCCATCCTAAGGCCCTCAATAAATTCATTTCCACCCTGGACTACCGAGTGGATCAATTGGAATTCATCCTTGAAAAAATCAATAAGGTAAAGGAAGAAGCCCTAGACGTGATGCACCAAATGGAACAAATCCTTCTCAACATGTCTCTAGGGTTGCTTACTCCTTCCTTCACCTTAAGAAAAGTCGATGAAACCATTCGGATCTTCAAAGAGATCATTTCGCGAGGGTTGAGGCTAGAGGTCACTTTTGACGTAGAGTCCATCAATAATCTGCTGGCCTGTCGGGACTTCGTCAGGTTCCTCAAAGAAGCAGAGAAAGAATATTCCAAACTCCCAGAGAAGCTCATAGACGAGTGGGAGACTTGTGAGGCGATCAGTGAGCGACACAAGGATCCTTCCCAGGATCAACTAGGGCCCATGATCAGCAAGTTCATGGAATACCGTGCTCAATTCCACATCTCGTCACCTGAGCAGCAACAAAAGCAGGCTACCCCCTTTCGGCCACAGTTTGATGATCATGAATAAATTCTCTTTCTTCTTCTTCTTCTCTCTCTTCTTCGAATTTATTTTTGAGAATATCTAGAGTATGTTGGCACCAATGATGACATCATCCATGTTGCACCATGGGATGATGTCATCCCTCAAGTTGTCAAAAGTCAACATGACTTTGAGATATTTTGTGTTTCCTTGTAGATATTTTGTAAATATCTTTGTAAATAGGTGGTTGGCTCCTTTTTGCCTTCTTTTCTTTCCTTCTTATATAAATACCCCAATACTTGTTGTGTTGGGCATGAGTGAATATCTTTCAGATGAAAAATAGAAGTGAGGAGAAAAGACTTTGAGCTTTTTGTAACAGAAAGAATTATTAATACAATATTTAGACTTTGTGCTGAATGCGTGTGTTATTTGCATTGGATCTTTCTTACATTACATCCGTATGCTTGTTCTGTTGGATCTACTTCTATTTTATTGTCATTTATTCATCAGTATTGCTTTGCTCGTTTATGTAAGTAGGTTTGGTTCTGTTTACTACCAATCCCAAAACATAAACCCTCTGACCTTTCTGCTTTGGAATTCATTTCTTTTCTTTCTTCGGATCTGATCTTTCTCCATCCTCTCTTTCATTCCTTTCTTTTCACAGTCGGAAACACCCTACTGGGATGAGATCACAAACCCCCAAAGGCAGAATATTGTGAGACTTGCATAGATTCCTACTGGTAGAATAGCAATAAACCAATTTCACTTTGCTGACTCAAAGAGGGGTTGTGCCCTGCACACTGTTGGCTCGTCTATCCATAGATCTGCCCAAGCGACAGATTTTCAGACCAACAGCACCGGCAAGAATTATCTCTACTTAATTATTTCCAAAACACCCTTGCTGAGGAGGAGATTTATTAGAGGCAAATATCAAGAGTGGTCTGATTACAGTAGGGAGACTGTAATACTAAATTATTTCATGCTACTGCTACTAAACATAAAATTAGAGACAAGATGAAGGAGCTCATGATGGCGGAAGGCAGATATTTGAATGTTGAGGATACTATTGTGTTAGAGTTGGTCAATTTCTATTCTAGTTTGCTTTAAGAAGAGGGTCCTCCTGGTGAGAAAGATAGCCTTGAAATGTTACCATATATTCCTAGATTGATTTCTAATGACATTAATACTATGCTCACACAACCTTTTTCTATGGAAGAAGTTCATAGAGAATTCTTTGGCATAAAGGGAGACAAGTCTCCTGGACCAGACGGCTTTCCTGCTCTCTTTTTTCAACCCTTTTGGCATATTATTAAGTCATATCTATTTGATGTTAACTCTAAGTTCCATAAGAATGGCTTCCTCCTAAAGGAATGGAACAATACTTTTCTGGATTTAGCTCCTAAGGCCTTGGGATCTAAATTGGTCTCAAATTTCTAACCTATTAGTATTTGCAATACTTCTTACAAGATCATCACTAAATTGTTGGCCACTAGACTAAAACCTTTAATGGATAGATTAATATTGGAATAGAAGAATGGATTCATTGGAGGAAGGTTGAATCAAGGTGGGGTGATTGTGGTGCATGAAGACATTCAAACAACCTTTCATACTAAAAAGGAAAGAATGATCATTAAACTTGACATGCATAAGGCCTTTAATCAGGTGAGTTGGACTTTCCTTCTAAAATTTCTTAGAAAGTTTGGCTTCTGTGATAAGTGGTGTTCTTGGATCCATAGTTGCATATCTTCTCCTTGGTTTCATGTTAAATTAATTAATGTTATTCCCACTAGTTACTTTTCTAATAGCAGGGGAATTAGACATGGTGACATTTTATCACCTTTCTTATTTATCCTTACAATTGACACTCTTAGTAAAGCACTAGTTGCAACTAAAAACTTGGATTTTATATCAGGTATTACCATCACCTCTAAGGTACTTGTAGCTACTCACAGTCAATTCACAGATGATACTCTTATGTTGGGCGCACCTTCGGTAGTGGAGGCTATAATTTTGAAAAGGATCTTGGACTATTATCAATCTACCTCTAAACAACTTATTAATTTCACCAAGAGCAGCATTGCATTTATAAATAATCCTCACGGCAGAAAAACAAAGATTGTGGCCATATTTTGATGCAGCGTTATGGATCTTCCATATTCTTACTTGGGCCTCCCTCTCTTTAAAGAAAGACAACTTAAAACTCTTCATAACCTAGTTATCGAAAGACTTCATAAGAAATTTTCTAGTTGGAAAGGTGATCTTCTCTGTTTAGCAAGTAAGCTTCAATTGGTTTTAAAAACTTTACAAAGCCTTCATATTTATTTTATGTCACTACTCAAAATTCCTTCCTCTATAGCTTCTCACATTTAACAAATCCAAAAACAGTTCCTATGGTCGTGATCTAAAGAGCGTAAAAGGATTCATTTGGTTTCTTGGAATGTGGTTTATAAGCCTAATGCTCTAGGGGGTCTTCAGCTTCTAAGAGTATCATAAATGAATATAGCTATGTTAGCTAAGCTTGGTTGGGATATTTATTCTAATGATCAATCCCCATGGACATAACTTTTGATTTTTAAATACCTTTCTTCTAAAGAAGACTTCCTCTCTTATGATATTTCAAGTGGCTCAACTATTTGGAATTCCATAGCTAGCACTCAACCTCTGCTATAGTCTAGCACTAAATGGAAACTAAGAAATGGTAGACATATTGATTTCTGTAAGGAATGGTGGATTGATGATAATACCTTAGCCTCTGATTCTTTTTGAGATCCTATCAGACATCATCTCGCTAGGTTATGTGGAAAAACTATTAACAGTTACATCGATAAGTATCAAGTTTAGCCTTGTTGGTTGTTACCATCCTAGGAAGGTTGCATCTCAATCCATAGGTAACATCTTGACAGTCTCATAACCCTTTTTTCTTCATAATACATTCAATTCACCCAAATAGAAGACACTCACATTTTTCTTCTCTCCCTCTCAGGAGTCTTTTTAGTTAAAGCTACCTCTATTTCTATTCAACGTCCCTCTTGTGGCCCACCACTGAAGTAAATTTGGATCCCATTGGTTATTCCCAAACTTGAATTTTTTTTCTTGGGTTGACTCTCGTGACTCGTTCCTCTCAGTAAAAAATATTAAATGTAGAGGATTCTCTCTCTGAAGTCGATGTGCCCTTTGCGTTAATGCTTTGGAAACTTCTGCTCACGCTCTTTTTCATTTCCCTTTCTCTCACTCCCTTATGAGTCTCCTTTTGGACAGATTTGTGGTTTTTTTGGTGTTCCCCTCCTCTATTTTAGATGTTATTCTTCACTGGAAATCCTCATTCAGTCATCCAGTGTCCTCTTTAACTTGGAAACTCCTTCTGTTGCACACGCTGTGGAATATCTAGAAAGAAATAAATAGAAGAATCTTCAAGGATCAGTCTCAAGATTTGAGGTAGGTTTTCTCGGGAGGGTTTTCTGGAATTCAAGAGAATTTAAAATGATTTATCTAGAAGAAACATAAGTAGAAAATAATCCTTAATTTAATTGATCCTTGGTATAAGAAACTTCACATTTCCTTAGATCCACCTTCCTCCACTGCAGCTAGAGCAAGCACCATATGGTCCCCCTTTTAGTTAGCTTGAAGTTAATGTTAATGGTGTTACAAAAGGAAACCCAAGAGCCTCATGTGGTGGTGCTATTATCATAGATGATTTGGTTCAACCCTTGGCTATTTCTATAGTCAATTTTGGCATAGGGACTAATCACAAATCAGAAGCCCTGACAATTCTCAAAGGGATGGAATTAGCACTCATAATTGGTTTCAGACAACTCATTATGGAAAGAGACTCTCTCAACATGGTATGCATCCTCAATTCGAATGAGCCTAAAATTTGGACTATAAGAAACATAATTGATGACATCCATAGTCTGTAAGCTCGATTCCAAAATATCATCTATTAACATATCTATATGGAAGGAAACAAAGTTTCTAACTTTTTGGATAACTTGGGGGTGTTATCTGATGATCAATATATATGGATTATAAATTTTCCTGGGAACATACTCTTTGTGTTAGAAAATTATTCTCGCCCAAAATCTTAATATTCTCAGGGAGATGTTGCTAATTTCAATCATTTATGATATTTCTTTATCTTGTGTCAGCAAAGTAATAATCTTAGCCTTTCCCCCAGCCATCGATGTAAAAAAGTATATCACAATAATTATCATTTATTGTTATGAAGATACTTATGTGTGTGAGATGGATTTCTTAATTATATCTCATTCGCGGGAATTATTTAATTATAGAATTCCCTTGATGGGTTACCTTATGGCATGTGCGAGCGATGGGTTTGGAAGAGATTTTTAAAATCCCCTTGGGATATTTTTGAATCTTCGGTAGACATCTGTCTTCTCGAAATGGGGGGCTCTATTCACAAAATCGATCCTGCTAATTCTTATGAAATTTGGAAGGACCCGGATGTTTGGAACTTACAAAAAGCTAAGGGGGTTATTCCTTTCATGGAGTGACTTTTTGGCCATTTTGTCAGAGTTTCTAAACATATCCTCACCTTGTGGAATAGGCAGAAAGTCAAGTTCAGTTGGACTAAATTTTAGATTTTGGCGAACCCCATTGCCACCACAATTGGCCTTCCTGTCCTTGGTGATATTTACTTCAAATAGTTGCTTAAAGCTATATTGGGAGACTTTTTACATCATGGGGAACATCTGAGAAAGTAGCAGTCTGGTTACAAACATGCATCTCTACCTCCCCCATAGGACATAGTGGCAAAATAGATAAAGAGGTATTTCTCATTAGAAGGGATGTACAAATTGATCTACGGGCCCAAGATCTTCCTTCAGGCCCATTTCTGCCATGGGAAAAAGGTGAATTTGGAAAAAAACTTATTTCAACCATTGGATTTATCTATTAAACAATCTTGTGAAGGTGAAGATCCTCTTCTTCATCAGGGTTTCCTCTTTATGTTGTTTAAATTTGTTTCCTCCCTAGGATACTTGGCTTGATTTCCACCTAATTATGGCACTCCTTGTCATGGCTTCCATGCTCCTGCTTCCATTCTCAACCACTAACGTCACCTCTGCCACCGCCTCATTCTTCTTCCTAACTCAGAATCTGATGTTTTAATCACGGGTTACCAAGGTGTTTCTTCACCTCTTTCATCTTCTTTGTTGTTGTCCCCTTCTCCCTACCATACTTCTTTTTCCTTGCCATCTGGAGATCTCCTCGACTCATCTTTTATTTCTGTCGGCTCGTCCACCTCTCCTTTGGTGGTTCCTAACTATGTGTTTTCTTCTCCCATCCTTTCTCTAGTTTCTACCTCAGGCATTGGTGTGATGTCTCTTCGTCCCTTGGATGATCAAGACATTCCATAGGTTTTGTTAGTTCTCTCAATTATGTATCTAGATTCTCCTCCTCCTTCAAGTTCTCCTATCATCCCAGGAATGGTTACTAATATGACTGAAGCTTTAGATCTCCATCTTGATATGGCTCGTTTGGCTACACAAAATGCTGACATTGTTGATATTGTTCTCAATGTTTTAGAGAAGTTCAACTTATTCTTTTCTATTATTAAGGAATAGAAGGAACATACTGATAAAACCTAGGGGTACCTTAAGGTTGACTATATAGAGCTCATCAAATTGTCTAATGTTTTGGTTAACAAGAATCCCAAAGCTGCAACCAAAGATGAAGCTACTGCTCTAAAAAATATGCTTAATATATAACCCCTTGTTGGGATTCTTTCTTTTTTGATTTTTTTAGTCTTCATACATGTTCCTTATATGTTATACTAGTATATCTAGCCTAATGGGCCATTTGTAAAAGGATGTGGGTCCTTCTAAAACCATCATGTTTACCATTTTCCAAAAAATTAGGAATCAACAAAGGAAACAAGATGATGTCAAAACTAAACCAGAGGAAATTAAATGTTGGATTTGTAGAACTAATCATTTCACTAGGGGTTGTCCTAAAAAAGAACATAAATCAGAAAACTGGTGATAAATAGAAGGAAGGGAACCAAATTATGAAATTTTATGTCATTGTTGATATATGTATTATACATAAACAAGTGCCATTGATTAAGGTAAATGCAACTATTAATAACGTAACTATTGTTTTCTTGATAGATTCAGGTAGTAGCCATAGTGTTATATCTCCTAACTTAGTTGAAAATTAGAACTTGTTTTCTAGAAAAATCAAACCCATAGCTGTAAAGATGGATAGTAAGACAAATAGGATATTTAGTGGAAGACTTAGATTTTAAAATTGATAATATTGTATCTCGTGAAATTTTTCATGTAGTTAACTTAGGTCAGTTTGATGTTATTTTGGATATGACCTAGTTAGAAAAGAATCATGTTCATATTAACTATGAAAATAAATAAGTATGTATTCAAGATCAATTTGAAGTTACTCATATTTTACAAGGAACTAAAAGAAAAGTGGTTTTAAAACTTTTTTTTTTCAAATTAAAAGAAGTCTTAAAGAAAATTGTAAATTTTTGTGTTGTGATTACTCAACCAAATGATAAACTACAAATAGACATAGATGTTCACCTAGTAGTCCAAGAACTTTTGGATGTATTCCATTATGATAATGAAGATATACCACCTAGGAGACCTATAGAACATGTTATTGACCTCATTCTTGGACCTAAACCAATGTCAAAGGAACCTTATAGAAAATCTATACCTAAATTAGCCAAGCTAAAAATACAATTGGTTAAATTATTGAAACAAGGAAAAATTAGACCTAGTAGTTAACCCCGGGGTGCTCCAGTTTTGTTCATGAAAAAGAAAGATATAATGTCCCCTTTTCCAACTTGAGAATAATGATTTGTACTTCTTGCCATTCCCTTTTCCATGGTAACAAAGTATGAGAGTTCGGAGAAGATATTGAGCTTCTTTTGTATTTTTTTTCTAATGTTTAATATTTATTTTCAGCATGTGTTTTCCTTTAGTAGGTCGGCTAGGCCTTAAGGAATTTAAGGAGCCATAATAAAATAATGTAATGACTCATAGGATTTTTTCTTTCTCTTCCACCCTTTGGCGCCAAGAGGAGGTTATAAAAGGACACTTAGGAGCTCATTTCAAATCATACATATTTAGTGTATTTAGTCTACTTGGACTTGTGAGTTGTTTGCTCTTTGTTCTTCCACTCTTGGGTGAAAGTACAAGTATGTGGAATCTCCTAAAAGGATGAAAACCCTTCTATTGGTTTATAGGGGAACAAAAAAACCCTCCTACCTTATGTGAGCTTGAAGAATTGTTGCAGATTTGAGGGAAAGAAATCATAATCGGATTTGTATTTGCATTGAGTGGCATCTCCTAGGTGGAGAGACCTACCTTGGAGTGAATTTTGGTGCCTTAAAGGGCATATATATGATAGTTCACTTCATTTTCAGATTTATGCTATTTATAAATCTTAAATCTACTTTGTGCTAAATTTTTGGGGTTTATAAACCCTCATTGCATAATTATATTGGATATATACTTTTGCTAGTTTTATTTAGTTTTCAACATAGCATATGCATGTCTTATGTTGGTGTGTGTTATTTTCCACATCATTAGGTGAGTCATCTCACTTAGGTGAGATCGTAGGTCCACGTGTCATTTATGGTTCATTATGAGATTATCTTACGCATCAGTGCGTCAGCACGTTAGTGCGTCAGTGCATCATATGCGTCATTGGGAGTTACACTTCTATTTTGGGAATGTAACTCCCCCTCTCTACTCAAGTTGTCATGATTGCAGCACTGGGGGTTACTCAACACCTCATATATGTACACCCCATTTGATCTATGAGATAGAGGAGATTTTTATGGCTTAACCAGGTTCTGCCCATGTTTCAAATCTTTGCATGCACATTCGGTTGATGCTCGCTCCTCCCAAGATCTCTTCACGATATCGTTCACATGTCTGTTCATGTGCACGTCATCCCTTGTGATCCTCTCTTGTGGGTTTTAAACCCTCTTTCATGGTATCAAAGTGGATGTTGTGGATCCGTGCACCCTTTGGTGTTTCTGTGCCTATTTTCCAACTTCCGACGTGATATTCAGATCTCTTTCAGTGTGTGTCGTAATGGATATTCTGTTTGTGTGTTTATTGCATTGATTCAGGTTTCATACCTCTTTCTTAGTTATTCAGGTTGTTTGGGTTGTTTGTGGGTGTTTTTGGGGTGTTCGTGATTGCTTCTATTTCATGTGAACTCATTTTTTGGTTAAGCGGACTCCTCAGCCGCTACGCATTGCTCCTGTGTTTGTGTTGTTCCACTCACCTGCATTGAAACCTGCATTCTGGTCAACACCACCTGCAAAACAGTGTCACCTTCTCTAGCATTGAGCATTTTCAAAGTACATTTTCACTGTTAAACCCAGCCGTTTCTGCCTTGGCCGTTTCAACTTTGCAAAAAATGTTTTTTTGACCTCCACATGGAGCTCTCACGTTTTATAAGCACGTGGCCTCCTAAACAGCAGCTCCTTGGCATGTTTTTCCTTCCTCTGGCACCTGCAGCACCTCCAGCGCATCACCAGCATGTGGGAGGGTGTAACAGTTGAGGCAGGTCTGTTGCTTCTTGCTAACAGCGGTTACAAGCACATGGGCCACCTCTCCTCCTCCATCAACGTGGACAACCAACTCCATTAACGTGGGCCCCCAAACACTCCTTATCACCTTATTTTTTAATGTTTTAGGGTGATTAAAAAATAAAACATTTCATTCATTGGCATGTAATAAGTTTTAGACTGTTGTTTTTGGCTTATTTAATCCCCTCCTACGAGCATCAAAGACGGAGGGCGAGGTCCGGGGTTGGCAGGAGGCTAACCCCCCCTCGCAGTCAAAACAAACCACTGCTAAAATTTCGTGCCGTTTCCAATGAGTACCCACACAATACCCTTTGCACCCATCTCGTGTACTTTTTAATGCGTTTGTAGCATATAGTGTATTTTTCCATCAGTTGCGGGAATCATTTTAATGCCATAACTTTTGACTTGTTGCTCATTTTTGAGCGCTTCTTTAGTCAAAGTTGCATGATTTTTCACATTTTACATGATGGAATCACCAATTTTGTAAACTCACTACTTTTATAAAGTTTCACATTCTAGGGGGGTTGCTTGTACTCTTGGGTTTTCACACACAGACGCATTATCGGCCAAGTCTGACGTCTTGCTTTCATGCACCTTGCATCTTGAATTTTTTCATCATGGAGAGTGCTCTTTATAGATGTGAGCATTGTAGGATGGCCTTACAGCCTCCGCCACTTCTCACTAAGAGAGGGAACTATTCAGCTTGGCGTGCTTCCATGGAACGTTACTTCGCCCACGAGGGTCTTTCAGCCTTCTTACTTGGGCCAGTTCCTACACCCATTAATCATCATCATCTAGAGGGCTTCCTCGATACTTGTGACCACATCTTTGGTCACATGATGATTCATGTCTCTCGTTCTCTCTGGTTTCATGTGGCAGACTCAGATCCACCTCACCGTGTCTAGAGCATTCTTCAGTCCCTCTATGGAGACCCTTCACATACTAGTGCCATTGTTGTTGTTGCTGATTCAATCATCTCCTCCATTTATTTGTCCACTGGCATAGACTTATTTGGTTCTACTTCTGATGACGAGGATTGTGCACCCAGTTCTGATGCAGAGAGCATTATAGAGGACTTCTCTCCTCTTTCTCTCACTATTCAAGACAATGTTGTCACCCCCCACATCTCATCAGATATCGAGCAGTCTCATACTCAGTATCACATTGTCATTACACCAGCCTCCTTTCCACTTCTAGTGTGCGAGGCCCACTTCACTCTTCTACCTTCATTGGATGACTCATACCTATCTGACATCACTTTTCTATTTGTTGAGCCCCTCGTTGGGACAAGCATCTTCCTGACCTTATTCTTATTTTCACAGAGTCCACTTTTGATGCACTACAAGTTCCTCATCCATCTATAGGTGTTTCAGAGGAGTTCATCATCTCTGTTGTTGGGAGTGCCCCTTCTGGGATTCTTACCACTTCCACATTTCTAGAGACCTTCATTGATCCACCCTCGGCGGTGGATCCCTTTTCTGTTGTGGAGGATGTTTTTTTCCCTTCACATCACGTGGAAATCCTTTCTATAGGTGTTCACTCTTCACACTCTGACAGTTCTACGCATGTGGCATTACCTTCAGTTCCTTGGTAGTCACTCGCTAGACCTATGTCACACTTCAATGCACCAGAATCAGAGTTCTTCGTGTTACTGTGTTTCGTTTCCTTCGCAGAGTGGGTAGACTTCCAGCATGTCATTTCTGTCCTTCCTAAGGACAGGCACATAGTTCATTGTGGGTTGCTCTTCTTCAGTCTAGAGGCAGAGGATCTCGTCATTGACATTCTTCTGGGAGACCTCCTAGAGCTGCAGAGCTCAAATCCATCCACGACATCTTCTACATTCCTCTCGTCTCCCTCTTCTTCTCTCTTCTTCTTCTTTTCGAGAGATTGCCTCTTTGTACATGGGTACCCTTTCAAGCTCTTATATGGCCAGGACCCACATTAGGCATCTTTCTTAGATTAGATAGTGTTTTTTCTCTTGTGGTGGATGTTTTTCCCACTGGGTTTTCCTTCACTACTTGGGACCTTTTTCTTGTGCATGGGTACCTCATCAGGCTTTGTGTCGGGACCCATTTCTCATTTCTGACTTGCCACCTCATCCTAAGTTACGATGAAGGGGGGGTGTTGGTGTGTGTTATTTTCCACATCATTAGGTGAGTCATCTCACTTAGGTGAGATCGTAGGTCCACGTGTCATTTAGGGGTCATTATGAGATTCTCTTATGCATCAGTGTGTTAGCACGTCAGTGCATCAGTGTGTCAGTGCGTCATATGCATCATTGGGAGTTATACTTATATTCTGGGAATGTAACTCCCCCTCTCTACTCGAGTTTTCATGATTGCAGCACTGGGGGTTACTCAACACCTCCTATATGTACACCCCATTTGATATATGAGATAGAGGAGAGTTTTATGGCTTAACCAGGCTCTGCCTGTGTTTCAAATCTTTGCATGCACATTCGGTTGATGCTCGCTCCTCCCGAGATCTCTTCACATTGTCGTTCACACATCTGGTGAATAGGCACTTATTGGGTTGAAAATAGTTCTATAACATCCCTAAAATGTTTATAAAAAACATGGATGCATTGTTATATGGTATTTTAGGTGAAATTGTGATTTTTCATATGGTTGTTTCAAAATTCATTTTGTTGGGCCCTAATGTGAGTTTAATTTTCAGTTTGCTAGTTTTAATAATCAAACTCAACATCTTCAGGATTTGTGTTAATTTCCTAATCTTCAATTGTATCCCTTAAAAGTGATATTACATTGGTATCAAAGAACGGATTCTCAAAGGCATGGGGTTTTTATGGAAGGAAGCAACACGGGTTTGTTATACTACCAAAGGAGAGGAACTCCAGAATAACCAAGAGGAAAAGATAATATGGTTAATCAAGAAATGTGTAATTTGATTGTAGAGAAAGAAATATTATCTAACACAATGACATGAGTGATCCATATGATGAAATGATCTAATGGTGGAAGAACCTCTTCAAGGGAAATCATTCCTTCTCCTTCACCTAAAGGAAACAACATCGATACTTGGTATGTTGAGTATCAAGCTCTTCCGGAGGATATTTTTGATGTCTTACCTTTTATCACCAAATCATAGCACCCTCCGATTTCCACAAGTGTGTGTGCTGGAGCTCACGATGTGACTGGGTAACATGGGTACTATCTCCAACTGTGGGACTTGTTGCTTGAGATAGACCTCCAAAGAAAGTTGGCTCTTCTTCCTAATCCTAGTGCAAACTAAATCTACTGAAAGAAAACTACTGACTATCTCTATCCTATAATTTCCAAGTGTCCACGGAGAAAGAAAGAGCATGAAAATAACATAAATCTACACTACAGAGCTGATGCACCAAAATAAGGGTATGAGAACAATCCCCAATGTGTGAAAATGGATGCAAAATGCATATTAGAGATGGTGATAACAATTCTCCATAGTATAGCAACAACATTTACACATCATTTCCATGCATGCACAATAATAATGACTTCCTACAAGAGCATAAAATAGGCACAATATATTTGCAGTGAGATTGAAGAGGCAAGAAGAATGCAAACAAACACAGCAACGGAAAATACATCCTCAAACTTGCATATATTTCTTCATTGATATGCATAGTTCAAGTTATTACAAAATAGAGGCTTGGTTCACCATGTAAGGAGTCCACTATAAAGGCCTGTAGCACATTGGCTTTACAAAACAAAATAGGTAGAGTTTTGCTACTCAAATCATCTGCCTTACATTGAGCCAAACACTTCAATTTATAGAATTCTGAGAGAGAGAGAGAGAGAGAGGTGATGTAATTCCCGAAATTCACTTTCCCACCAACTTAAAGTCATGATAAATGAGTGTGGTTAGTGGTTTTGGTCCTACAGAAGCAATCTCAAGATGTCCCATAACCTGCAGCAGTGAAAGAATGATTTCTCATGCTCATTTAATGTCCCTCCAATCACTATCCAACAACCACACTTAATTGGGATCATTTTCCTTAAAAATCACCATATAATATTCATTAATTTCTATATTTCTTGGTTTTTTTACATTATTCTTGGAGCCACGATTCCAGCGAGACCAATTTTGTGAAAATCTGTTGAGAATTGCTCCCATTATGACTCTCTAAGTGATTGCAACTACTTTGAGTTTCAGAGGGTCACTTCACTCTCACAAGAGTGAAAATTAATAAATTGCTTGGGAAATCATCATTTAAATTATTTCTTCCCCTTATCCTAAATTTCTCTACATATCTCTAAAAATTATTTTTCTTTTAAAATAATGTGGGCCCACCATTTTCCATTTATCCTACGTGGGGAGATTGTTATGTTTTATTGTTTTGTCATCATTGCCAGCTCTGCATTGACTCACCAAGATGGCTATCACTTTCTATACATTGGGCTATTCAATCCCCTTATGAATCCAACTCAGTACCTCCCACATCCTATATCATTAGTTCAGTTCACTAATAGAATAGTTTGGCCACTAAAAGAACATCTCAACTTTCATTTAGCTCAATCCATAATAAATAATTTCGATGGTATGGGTCTCAGCGCATTGCAATACGGGCTCCTAAGCTCGTAGCTTGCCAACTCCTTCACGTGAACGGACTTGGTCAGGTTCTCCTCTACCTTTCATGCCACAGACAAGATAATAACTCAGCGAGTCCACATGAGCTCTGTATCGACTTGTTTTCTTCTCGAGCCACTCCACATTCAAACAAGCTCATCATGATCTCTTCATGTGCTCGGTGACTAACCTTAGCATTCCACTAGTATTGAATTCATTTATGATTTTATTGGGCTTGATCCACTTCAAGTCGAACTCGTTGGGCAATGTAATTTCACAACTTTGCAGTGACATCTCCCTCAGTGGTCTTGTGAGATTTCTCGATTCACACAGTAGCTCATTATCTCCTCAAGCTAGACATTTGCAAGGAGTAGCTCAGTTATGCCCGATTGACTCGATAAATTTTGATGAGCTTGATCCTTCCTCAACTGATGACATAGCAAGTAATAAGCAAAAGATCTCGGTCCATGTTTGATTTGGTTGGCTTGGAGAGGCTAGTTCATGAACAGAAGATGACTCGGTGTATAAAATTTTGGTGAGCTCCACCAACAGCTTGGCTCCCCTGTAACATAACTCGGTAGGCAACCTACTTAGCACGAGCTTGTCCTTAAAGCATAACCAACTCCTTTTGACTTTGCAACCACATTTTATTCAACTTGGCTCGTTGTGCAAGGCTTGGTCCTTTATCAAAATAGCTTAATGGGTATCTACTGGAACTCAGTTCAACAATGTTGATTAGCTCATAGAATAGCCCAGTCTCAATATGATTTGAGCTCAATCTCTCGTATAAAATTTCACTGCAACTCATCAAATAGCTCAATTAAGAGCTCGAATGAAACAATTTGTTGGCCAATTTTGAACCATTTGAGCATCTTGGTCCTTATCAACAATGGGCTCGGTCTCCTTTCTCCCACTTGGCCACTTCAAAGAGTAGCTCGACTTTTAAATGTATAGCAACTGAATTTCACAAGGCACAACTTGGTCTTCTCAACTACACATCAAAACCGCTCAGAGTTTCCTTTTGGCGTATGAATGCATAACAACTCATCCATACTTGTAAAGTAGCTCGATGAGCTCCTTTAGGAGCCAAAGGCTCTCCCTTAAATTCCACCTCCCTTATATATTTGAATGGAATTCTCGGGCCTCTTAGGTGCATCGGACTTATGAGGAGATACTACTAATTTGTCATAAACAAATTACTAGATTGTTGTTTCACTTGTAAGATAATTCCTATTACTGTCATGGTGCAAGCTTGCTCATTTTTCTGATTTCACAAAGTGGAGTGAAATGGGGTAACATTACCCTTTTCATAATTCATGAAAAATGGAAACAAAAAGAGTGGGAAATAGAACTTTTCCCAAGCCTCGAGGCATGCATAAGGGTCATGGGAAGGGTGTACCAACCCTTGAGGAAATGATTCCCATCTTGTGGGTAGAGCAAGGAGAAACTACGAAGTTGTTTGAAGAGGGAATAAAATACCCAAGTTTTCAAGGGGAGGAAGGGCATGTATATTCCCCTAAGGATGACAAAGCGGATGGTATATTGCAATTGCTGGTTATTGAAAGGGAACAACCCTTGGGAGGATTATAAATCTCTAATACTCTTGCCATAGTTGATCTCTTGGATTGTTTTCCTAACAACACCTTGGTGACACAAGGGATTGATGACATAGTGAAGCACGAGTCAAGGGAGGATAAAGAGCACAGTGAACATGTATCTCAAGATCTGCACCTTGGAAGAACAGGAGCCATAAAGGATGAAGATGCATCCCTTACTCCCATTCATATTCTAGATATTCATTAGTACGAGGTAATTGTGAATCATGGTTTTGTTAATACTAATTTTCTTTTAGTACATGATGAATTCATGCTTGAGAAAATGGGAAAGAGGAAGGAAACCTTTTCCAAATAGAAATAAGGAAAAAAAATATTTTTGGTCTAATTATGACAACAGACAGTACAAAGCCAAAGGATGAAGAACTAAACTTGGGTTAGAGCCACCAAGATATCCCAAGTACATGTGAACAAATTATGGTGTTTTTGAAAAGGGAGAAATCTCTAAGTATTGACGAGGCAAAGGAAAAAGAGAATGAAATTCTTTTTGCAAGTCCAAGGAATGAATACATTTCAAATTTATTGCTACCTAGTTCACCATCCCATGGAGATGATCAACATAATCAATAAGATACAAATATGGGGGAAATGGATCACATTGAAGAGTAAGAGATACTTACATCTTTTCCAGAAGCCCCCAAGTTGTGTATGTATCAAGAAAAATGCCACTTTAGGCACAAGGACTAAGATTTAAGTGATAAAAGGTAACCCTATTTCCAAATCCCCCGGTATGCATGATAAAGTAATTAAGTTTGGTTGGCCATTCACTTGATATACTTGTGATTGGAAGAGAAATTTTGGGTTTTGTTGATGATACCTCAACAAACCTTTTATGGAAATGGAGATGGAAGGAAACTACCCATAAATAAAAAGATAAAGTGGTTGGCAGACTCCTAATAGTAGTCGAAGGGAGTTCATTTGAGGGATATCACAGCCCAAACAAAAATCCAAAATTTACCCAAGAGAAGCACCAACATCTTAGGAACAAATGCAAGGAATAAAATACCCCATCCGGAAAGGAAATTATGTCAAGAAGGAATGTTGATTTAAAATCAAGAGTTATGAGTCCTAAGAATGTTACAAACAGCCCACGGTATGAAGGTAATTAATATTTTTTCTATGTATCATTTCATATTTTCTACCATGGACATATGGTTAGAAGTACTCATCTTTCATGCATTTCTTATGCTCTTTTGTCACCACTGATTGAACACATTTTTGCACATCATACTTCATGGGGTGAGGAGGTATGAAGTTCTTTTTGTAGTAAAGAACATATAGACACTAGTCCTAATTTCTATTGTGTTTTTCACAAGTAGCATATAAGTGTTATGATGAGTCCTTCAAAATGAGGAATATCTTATTTTAAAATTAGAATGAAAGATGAATTTATCATGAAGTGTTGGGATCATAATGATGGTCCTAACTTTTTGTTTCTTAAATGGCTAACCCTCATATCCATAAAAATGGAAGTGTTGGGAGGAATGGGAAGTTGTATGCATCAAATTTTTGAAGAAGAATTGGAAAGAGTGTTGGGGCTAAGAAAGGATGGTTTCAAAGGCTTCAAGATCACCAAGAGAATCTTCATGTTGTTAAATTTCATGGGAAGGTGCAACATTTGTAATTATTTTCTTGAAATTAAGAAGTTGAAATTAATGTTGTTTTGGGAATGCAATGGTTCATTTTTGGGGAATATTTCATTTTGATAATATTATTCATATATCAGCCCTTTGGAAAAACTTATTTATGGTTGGGCATGTGCAAATTCAACCACCCAATAATTTTAGAAGAAAAATCAAGTTTTTGATTTGTATTCATTCAGATTAACAATTGTTTCCAATTCTAAAAAGCTATAAGAATGTTCCTTTTGAAGTTACTAAATCATGTGGAAATGATCTTGATATTGTTGGTTTGGAGGAAGGTAGCAATACTACCATATTTTTATCTTCCAAATACACTTCCATAAGCTTTTATGTAAGAATTTCCATCCCTTTCTCTAATTATTTATCAACTATAACCTTGTGTCATGTTGTCACCTAGAATTGCACCCTCATAGAGAGTGGTGTGTGTACTCTCTCTTATGTTGACAATTGTAACACCTCAAGGTTGTGCATGACCTATTACTGAGGTGAACCTCTAGAGTGGGATGCTTCCCATGTGAATCACCTAAAACTAATAAAATTGAAAAGGAAAAGGGAGAAGGAATGTGGGAAATATAAATTGAGGTGATACACCAATAATTTGATACACACATTTACTACAATATACAAAAAATATAGAGATCCACACACCTTCACAACTCTAGGATAATCTACAAAATTAATTCAAAGGTTTGGGTAAGGTACAACAGTATAGGGAATAATTTCCACAACAAAGCAATACAATACCCTGATAAACACGATGAAAAAATCATAAAACCAGCGATATGAGAAGGAAAAAAATGGAGCTTTTATTTAGAGATGCAAGTACAAGCTAGGATTACAATAGCAAAACAGCTAGAAGAAGTGTGTATATCTAATTTCTTCACAAAAATCAGACTATAAGAATTGTTGTGTCCTATTTTCAGCTCCTTGGTACTTGCAAAATAAAATATTTTATTTATTACACCATCTTCTGCCCCTAGACAACATGCATGAGGGTAAAATAATAAAATATTGCCCATTTTAGGCCTGTTGCGCCAATTTTGAGTCTCCTGCAATAAATTTATTAAATTAAAACCCCAAATCACTTATGGTGTATAACCCTTGGCAATTGCATGCAATCATTAAAATAATTATTTTATCTCCCTTCAGACACAAATGGCACCAACTCTTCTTAGACTGTTGTATGCATCAATAAAATGAATATTTAATTCCTTCATCCTTTATCTTTGGAGTAGACTGGTATGCTTTTCTTTTTTATCTTTTTCACCTTTTTTTTTTATGTTTGACAGCATGCTTTTAATATTTATTTCTTTTCTTTTGGGCTGCTACGTGTAACTCTGCTATACATGTTGCTTTTATTATTAAATATAGTACAAGCTCCAGTTGTTATTTTAGCCTAAACACTGCCAATTTACCACCTTTGGAGCAACTCTTGCTAGTTTTAGCACCTCTATTTTTAGGCATTCATTATTTTTAGCCACTCTTCTCCACTCGTGCCAATTTCTACTTTTAGCACACATTTTTTTAGCAAACGCTAAAAATAGCTAGTTTGTCAAAAATTGCCAACTTCACTAAAAATAGCTTTGCTATATTTTCAGCCCATTCTTGCATGTAAAATATGGTAACATTTTGGCGACATCACGAGATATTTTTCCTGCTAAACAAGAGATTAGTAGCCTTCTGCATCCACTGGACTATGGAGTCACATACTCCGTGAATAATTTGCATCCTCTAAATAAATGAACTAAATTACCCTCTCCAGTAAAAGGATAACATGTGCATGCAAGCACTTCTTGGAAATAAAACTAATTAAGAAAACTAGAAAAACAATGTGCATGCAAGCACTTATTGAATTGAAATTCTAAACTACCCTACTCTAACCAGATAGAAAATGAACGCTAAACAAAACCATAGATTGGTTGAGAGAAATAACTCCCTTTCCTTAGAAAGTGGGGCCATGAGATTAGTTTTGCAACTAGATCACATGGTATGAGTGCAAACATGGCGTGCACTATTGATTTACCTAAAATATCATCCCATAAATGAATAAACACCTCTATAGGATCTGAATTATGTCTTTGTAGATGTTGAGGTTGTTTTTTGGCAACTTGAAGCTCTTTCTTATGTTTTGAAATGACCACAACTGATTGCAAATTTTTTTGTGGCTTTGAACTAGAAAAATATTTGATTGGACTTGGTCTTTTCATAACTAACAAACTGATTTTTCTGATCTTCCCCTCTGCTTTATGTGAAATTTCATCATTTGGAATGCTTAAGGCTCTTTCCGGCTGATATTAGATGTTTGTAGACTTGTCTGCAACATTTGCTACCTCATCTTTTGTAAACAACTCCATATTTGATTCCATTTCAAGCTCAAAGGAATATTTAATAACAAGACACTCTTCATGGAAGAAGATAGATGATGGAGGTGTAACACTTACAATTTCAAATGGCTCTTCTTCATCATCAGATCCTTCTAAGTCTAATAAAACCTCATCTTCTGCAAGTTGATCTGATATTGATATAGGCTTAAGATTTCTTATTTGATCCTTTGAAACACTCACATGGTTCTTCAAAACGTTATATTTATGTTGTAACTAAAGAGATCTAAGAAAACATTTTCTAACTTTTTCATGTTGGTCATATGTCTTTTGCTCCTTTGTAACTTCAACCACTTTTGTGCACTCCTTCTCTATTATAGTTTTAACCAACTATGGGATATGTGTGTCCTCAAATTGTAAGCTCTATTTTGTAAAATTTATTTCATTCCATAATGGACTTGTGAATATGAGGGAAGGGGTGGGTTGGGTTGCTAATTGATTTTGCAAATGTTGAGATGATTGGAGAGGTGTAAGATCTTGTAGAGGAGAAGCTTTAATAAAGCTATGAATTTGGAAATTGGGCTCCGGTTGAATTGGTTGGAAAGTAGAAATAGGAGGGTTGCATGATGATATTGAATAATTACCCCATTGACATGGTCTCTCAACACTAGATTGGTAAGCTTCCAATTATTCATCCCACTTTGATATTTTTGGTATCAACTCAAACACAAAGTCTATTTCTCTTTAGGGTTATACCAATATGGGATAAGACCATCCCAAGGGTAGGGTATCCTAAATCCAAGATTTTCTGCTTTGATAGTGCTTTTTTCTCTCATCTGTATAATCTTAAACTCCAAATTTAGTACCTGCATCTAAAAATCATCATTAGGTATGGGATTGCTTCCACAATTTGCATATACTTGCTCCTAAAAAACACCATGATTAATATAATCATACAAATTGTTTGGCTCATGGGAATAATAATTGTGATAGGGCTTATAGTGCTAATCTGGAGTAATATTTTGAGGAAAAGGAGGTGGATGGGAGTAATACTCCTCTTGAAACTCGGAATTCCAATGAGGAATCGAAGCCATGATTGTATAACCTCATAGAAATATGAAGGAAAATGGGATTATTTGATCCTATGGAGTCGGCAGATGTTGATTTCTTAATACTTAATGCTCTGTAAACTACTAAACTAGCATCAATTCTTTGAATAATTCTCCCACTAGGTGTGCCAGAAACTATTGCCACCTAGAAGTGCACCTTGATAGAGAGTGGTGTGCGTACTCTCTCTTCTTTTGACAAAATTGGAACACCTCAAGGTTGTGGGTAACCTATGACTAAGGTGAACCACTAGCGTGGGTTGGTTCCCCTGTGAATCACCTAAAACTAATAAAATTGAAAAGGAAAAGGGAGAAGGAATGCGGGAAATATAAAATTTAGGTTATACACTGATGATTTGACACACACCTGCACAACTCTAGGCTAATTTGCAAAATTAATTCAAAGGTTTGGGTAAGTGACAATAGTATAGGAAATAATTTCCATAATAAAGCAATACAATACCCTGATAAACATGATGAAAAACTCTGAAAACTAGTGATATGAGAAGGTAAAAAATGGAGCTTTTATTCAGAGATGCAAGTACATGCTAGGATTACAATAGCAAAACAACTAGAAGAAGTGTGTATATCTGATTTCTTCACAAAAATCATACTATAAGGGCCAATGCATCCTATTTTCAGCTCCTTGGTGCATCTAAAATAAAATATTGTATTTATTACATCATCTTCTACCCCTAGAAAACATACATGAGGGTAAAAATAATAAAATATTGCCCATTTTAGGCCTATTACTCCAATTTTGAGTCTGTTGCAATAAATTTATTAAATTAAAACCCCAAATAACCTCAGGTATATAACCTTTGGCAGTTACATGAAATCAATAAAATAATTATTTTATCTCCCTTCATAATTTGGTGCCAACTTTGCTTAGATTGTTACATGCATCAATAAAATAAATATTTAATTCCTTCATCCTTTGTCTTTGGTGTATACTGATATGCTTTCTTTTTTGTCTTTTGCACCTTTTTCCTTTCCTGTTTGACAACATGCTTTTAATATTTATTTCTTTTCTTTTGGGAAGCTATGTCTAACTCATCTATACATGTTGCTTTTATTATTATATATTTTACAAGCTCGAGTTCTTGTTTTAGCCTAAACACTTCCAATTTACCACCTTTGGAGCAACGCTTGCTAATTTTAGCATATTAATTTTTAGGCATTTACTATTTTTAGCCACTCTTCTCCACTCATGCCAATTTCTATTTTTATCACGCATTATTTGTAGCAAACACTAAAAATAGATGAATTTTCAAAAATAGCCATTTTGTCAAAAATAACCAACTTCTCTAAATATATATTTGTTGTATTTTTAGCCCGTTCTTGCATGGAGAATATGGTAGCATGTACATCCCCCGTAACATTGATAGAATGGGCAAATTTGAAGGTATGTCAACATTACATCAGTTGTACTCTCCTTTCTATTTTTTTTCACACATTTCCCAACTATTTGTTTGCTTATAAGATACCAAGAAAGGAGTTTCTAATCACATGGTTAAAGAAGTACCAAGCACATCATGGTTGTTATAGCCACTATACAGCCTTCATTCAGTCACATTGGTGTTATTTCTCTCAATGAATCAATGGTCTAAACATGGGATGGAAAATACCTTAACCCAAGGGTCAAATTGAAGATGGTTCCACTAAAGAGGTATGTTATCTTATTCATTTTGATTTTGTTCTTCTTAAAGTCTTGGTGCATAGAGAGACAATTTTATAGTTGGAGATTGTATTTCTACAAAATGACACACTTGTACTATTTTGTGCAAGTAAAGGTGGGATACTAGATTCATTTGTATTTTTGAAGAAGAAGAGCAGGATTACGTTGGTAATTGGGGAAGTAGGAAAGAGATGGTGACTATACAAATAAGGAGGAGTTGAGGATTCTTTGGGATCCTGGAACTTGCAATTTCTTAAGGACAAGAAATTTTGGGAAGGGAGGACTATAATGTCCCCTTTTCCAAATTAATTAAGAGAGTTCTAAAAATGAATTGATCTTCTTTTACATAGTTGTTTTTCTAATTTTCAATGCTTCTATTCAGCATGTGTTTTCCTTTAGCAGGTCAGTTGGGTTTTAAGTCATTTAAGGATGCATAATAAAATAATATAATGACTTATATGGGGTTTCCTTTCTCTTCCAAGCATTGGCTCTAAGAGGAGGTTATAAAAGGAGACTTAAGAGCTCATTTACACTCACACATCTTTAGCACATTTATTCTACTTGTACTTGTGACCTAATTGCTCTTGGTTCTTCCACTCCTGGGAAAAAATCCAAGTGTGTGGCATCTCCTAGAAGGACGAAAACTGTTCTAGTGGTTTATAGGGGGGGAAACCCTCCTACTTTGTGTGAGTTTCAATTATTATCACAAATTTGAGGGAAAGAAATCATAATCAGATTTTTATTTGGCTTCTTCTAGGTGGAACGACCTACCTTGGAGTGAAGTTTTGTGCCTTAAAGGGAATATATGTGATATTTCACTTCATTTTTAGATTTTCAGCTATTTATAAATCCGGAATCTACTTTGTGGTGAATTTGTGGGGTTTATAAACCCTCATTGCATAATTATTTTTTATTTGTACTTTTGTTGGTTTTATTTAATTTTCAACTGAGCATATGCATGTCTTATTGGGTTGAAAATGGTTCTAGAATATCCCTAAAAGGTTATAAAAATGGTGGATGCATTATTAGATGGTATTTTGAGTAGAATTGTGAGTTTTCATACTATTGTTCCTAAATTCGGTTCGTTGCCCTAATCTGAATTTAATTTTTAGTTTGTTGGTTTTAATAATCAAATTCAACATCTTTGGGATTTTTGTTAATTTCCTAATATTCAGTTTTATCCCTTAAAAGGGATATCAAAGAAGATGGGACTATGATATTGTGTATTTATTATAGACAGTTGAATAAACTAATTATTAAAAATACTTATCCTTTACCTAGAATGTATGATTTATTAGATAGATTAAATGGTGTTAAATATATTTCCAAGATTGATTTATGTTATGTATATCATTAGATTAGAATTAAGATTGTTGGCATCACAAAAACTACTTTTAGAACAGATATGGATATTGTGAATTTGTTGTTATGCCTTTTGGATTAACTAATGCTCCAGCCACATTTATGACAGTGATACATTTCATTTGGTATCATAGCTAAGTAAATGTGAATTTTTCAAAATTGAAGTCTCATATCTAGGACATGTAATCTCTAAAAAAGGAATTGTGCCAGATCTTTCAAAAGTAAAAGTGGTACAAGATCGGTATGCACCTAAAGATGTATCATGAAATTAGAAGTTTTCTTGGATTATCTAGATTCTATCATAGGTTCATTAAGAATTATTCTAAAATAATTGCTCCACTCATGGATTTAATAGAAAAAAGTTACACATATAGTTGGTTTGAGGAATGTGAAGTTTCTTGTAGTAAATTGAAAGGATCATTGACAAGTGCACATGTGTTATGTACTCTTGATTTTTCTAAACCTTTCATTGTTGCTACCGATGCTGATGGTTTTGGTATTGGATGTGTATTAATGTAAGATACATAGTTGTATGTTTTGGATCTAAGAATTTTTTTCCTACTGAAAAGAACTGCTCTACCCATGATTTTTAATTATTATGAATTATTCATGCTTTAAAAATTTGGAGGCATTATTTTTTACATCACAAATTTTTTTTAAAAACTGATCATAAAGGTTTGCAATATAATTTTACTCAACCATTATTAAATATGAGACAAATAAGATGGGTAGAGTTATTAATTCAATATGATTTTAAAATAAAATATGTATATGGTAAGGAAATTTTGGTTGCATAGCCTTAAAGTAGGAAAATAATGTGCGCAAATGTCTTTTCTTTAGAAAGAAGTCAATTTGAGCAAGAGATAAAAATCCATTGCCTAATGATATTTATTTTCATGAAATATTTTATGCTTTGAAAAATAGAACATCCAATATGCATTTAGAGGATAGACTTACTTCTTCTTTACTTTTTGTGAATGGGTTGTTGTACTATAAAGGTAGATTGTGCATTCCTAACCTTCCTAACTTAAGACAACATATTTTAAGAGATTCTCATTATATTCCGATAGTTGGTCATCCTAGATTTCAGAAGACATACTTATCAGTTAAAAATAATTATTTTGGCCTAGAATGAAACAAGACATTAGAAAGTATGTGCAACATTGTATGACTTGTCAAAAATTTAAATCCAAACAATGTAACTTAAACCTAGTCAATTGTAAAATTTGTCTATTACTGATTGGAAATGGGAGTCAGTTAGTATGAATTTTATTATAGGATTAACTAAAACCAATAATAGTCATGATTTTATCCTTGTGGTGGTTGATAAATTAACTAAAATGACACATTTTCTACCAACCAAAATCAAAACCTTTGTTTCTGATATAACTAATTTGTTTACGAAGAATATTTTATGTTTTCATGGTCTTCCTAAAGATTTAGTAACTAATAGAGATCCTAGATTTACTTCTTCTTTTGGAAATCGTTGTTTGATCAATTAGATACTAGTTTGAGTTTTAGTATTACTTATCATCCAGATTCAAATGAACAAACTAAAAGGATAAATAGAATTTTAGATGATATGTTTAGGATGTATACAGGTGAAAATCCTGGCATTAGGGAACATTATTTGCACTTGATTGAGTTTTCTATTAAAGAATTTGAAATAGCTGATCAACTATTTCGTAGAGTTAAACCTTTAAGAAATTTTCTTTAAAAATAGATAAATATGCTAAGTTGGCTCCTCGCTATTGTGGACCATTTGAAATTTTAGAGTTTATAGGAACTCTTCTTATAGACTTACTTCACCTCACGAGTTATCTAGAATACATAATGTGCTTTAGGTAAGTTTGTTAAAGAAATATGTATATGATGTTAACCATGTTATAGATTAGAAAAACATAGTTATTGAGCTTACATGTGAATTTAAAATTGAACCTAAATTAATTTTGGAAAGAATGACTAAAAATATTATAAATAGAGAAATTAAAGAGGTTAAAGTAAAATGGAATTTTGTGATGTTGAAAGTGTTCCATGGGAAAGAAAATATTTTTGATGGGGGTTCATTAGCTAGGTAATAGCCTAGCATATTCATTCATATTGAGGTAATTAAAATTGATAAAATCAAAGTCAATATACCAATATATATTAGAGGGTGAAAGGGTTTAATTAATTAATATTTTGAATCAGGTATTGAAGGTAGCTTAGAGGGGTGGGTAGAGGAGAGGTAAGATTAATTTTAATATAAATCTAAAACATTTGTACACTAGTTTTTAAGACTAAATATCTTAAAATTTGTGGTAGAATAGCCCCTAGTCATATGGTATGGTCATATGAGGGCTTAAGCTTGTGATTCCTACTACCAAGAGCTTAACTTCAGCCCCCTTTCATTTTATTTGTGTGGTAACGACAAGAGCATTCTATTTTGTTTTCGTGGCAACTAAAATAAATAGTAGAGCATAAAATTGAAAAGCTTGTATCTTTTTATCAGTAACTCAAATTTAAGTGTCGTTTTTTTATGAAAGTTCTTGTTTTTTCGTGTTTGTTCCATTGCAACTGTTTATTTTAAGAAATGCACTATGATTATAAAGTGTCATATTGTTACACGCACTCAATTATAAAGTGTCAAAGTCTAGGGGTTATTGTTGCATTGCTTGGTTCTTACATTTTTTTGGTGATTTTGGATGGCGTCTTTATCTACTTCTGCATTAGATCATGTTGAGCCATTAACAACACATGATTACCACACAAGGAAACTAAGAATGGAAACAATCATTAAGTGGAAAGGATTATGGGCTTTAACTTCTTTAGAACAACCAATGTTCACTAGAGAATATGAGAAATTTAAGTACCAGTGAAACTTTGATGAGTGTATGGGTTTGATAGGTTCTTATGTAAATGATAGTCTTTTGTTTCATTTAGAAAAATGTGACTCTCCTTTTAAAATATGGGAGAAATTAGAGGGTTTATTTGGTAAGGTGGATCATATGATAGCCATGCAACTTGATATTGAGATCACCTCTCTTAATCCTTAAGATTTTACATCAGTTATAAACTATGTTACCAAGTTCAAGAATTTTTTGACACGGTTTAAGGGAGTGGAAGAGATTAGAAAGATAAAGAGTGTGTTTACTTAATTTTATCCAATTTGAGAGGACCATTCCAAATCTTTGTTTCTACATTTTTCTCTAGCATGGATGCCTTAGGTGACACCTTCAAAATGTCTTCCTTAGAAACATTTTGTGAAAGACTTACTAGGGAAGAATCCAAATCGTCTAACCTTAAGTCTTCCACCTCTCAAAAGGTATTAGTTGCATTTAATCCTAAGGGAAAGGGAAAACCAAAAAGTAAAACCAAATCCACCACTTCTCTATCTAAAAGTGCTCATAAACCCAAAGATAAGAACTCTAAACCCAAGGAGTCTTAAAAATCCAAGAATAATTCTAGCCTTTCATGCTCTTTTAGAGGGGGTATTGGTCATGAAGAACATAGGTTTTATAATGAAATGCAAGCCTTAGAGGATGCATTCAAGAAACACAAAATTTATATATCAATTCCACCTCCTAATCAACATGGAAAAACACTTAATGTTGTTGGGAGATCTCAGTCACCACTTGCAGATAGTTGGGTTATAGATTCTGGTGCTTCTCATCACATGACTTCTTCTAATGAGTCTTTTCTATCTCTAGGTTTGAGTTCTACTTCCAAAATCGAGGTTGGAGATTCTTCCTTCCTTTCTATTAAAGGAAAATGTGACATAAACCTTGATGGTGGTAGTATCTAAGATGCACTATATGTTCCTAACATCACTATAAATTTTCTTTGTGTATATCAATTTTTTCATTCTGGTCAAGGAAAAACAGTGGCTTTACACCACATGAGGCAGAAGTATGAACTTTTTTAGAGCCTCATTGACTTGTTGCTCAAGGTATTGTTGATCATAGTTCTAGACTATATCACTTTGAGGGTTTTGATGACACTTTCTCTATAGGGACATGATTTGTTTCTCATGCAGATTCAAAGAGTAAGCTTTGGCATGAGAGATTTGGACATCTCAATTATAGATATTTGAAAGAGTTGAGCACTCATGGTATGGTTGATGGTCTTCATTGATTTTATTTCCTTAAGGGAGTTTACCCTAGCTGTGAATTAGGGAAACAACACCAAGATCCATTTGCTAAGAATTTTTCTAAGAGAGCTTCTTCACCACTTGAACTTGTGTTAGAGTAGGTATTTACCTTAACTCATGTTCACCTAGGTACTTTATTTACCTTAATTGTATTTATCCTCACCCACTTATGTGTGTGAATATATTTTTTCTCTTATTTAGATATTAGGAAGATATTATCTAGTTGTTAGGTATAGTTCTTTCTTTGATCCATGGTATTGACTAGATCTTTGATGACTAGTTATTTCCTTTATCTATGGTATTGACTAGATATTTGATGACTAGTTGTTTCTTAAATCTATGGTCTTGACTAAGTTCTTTGATGACTAGTTATTTCCTTGATTTAGGGATTGATCTATGACCTTGCTAGGTTCCTAGATTTTTATTCCTTTCCTATATAAGCAAGGTCCATTCTCATTGTATTTCATTGAGTTCCATAATAATATATGATGTTGTTGCTCATTTGTTTGCAAAGGTTTATGTAAAGTTATTCTGGTGAATTGTTTTTATCTTATTGATCATGGCATTTGATTAGCATATGAGTTCTTGGATTGGTACGATCTAGTTATCATTCCTTTTATGGTATCAGAGTAGGAGATTCTTATTGACATTCATCTGTAAGTTTTGTTTTGTAAAAAAATTATATTCATATATTTGGTATTTGTCCATATTTTGTTGTTGGAAGGCAGGAAAACCCTAAGATCGACTGTAAACTCGACCATTTCTAGAGGCGGTCATTTTTTTTGTAGAGACATGCGCAGGTTTTCCTCAGAATCCGTGTCAGTTAGAGAAAACCCTAGAAAATCAATTTCTGGGTTTTTCAAGATCTAGACTGGTTATTTTTCATTTCTGACACAGCTTTCTCGGGAGACATGAAGCAAGTTGTTTTTGGAAGGGCATTTCTTTCCTTTTTTGGAAGGGGCCTGAGAGTTGTTGTGCACGTTTTGCCAATTCGAGAAATTCCACCCATTGAAATCATTAGCACTTGGTCATATGGTATGGTCATATGAGGGCTTAAGCTTGTGATTCTTACTAGTAGGTGCTTAACTCCAGCATCCTTTCATTTTATTTGTGTGGTGAAGGAAAGAGAATTTTATTTTGTTTTGGTGGAAACTAAAATAAATAGCAAAGCATAAACTTGTAAAACTTGTATCTTTTGATTGGCAACTCAATTTTGAGTGTTGTTGTTTGCAAAAGTGTTTGTTATTTCATGCTCTTTCCATTGGAAATATTTATTTTGAGAATCATAATATAATTTTAAAGTGTTATATTGTAACATGCACTCATTATAAAGTTTCAAATATGGAGGGGTGTTGTAATCATTTGTGGATGTAATTTCGGTTGATTCTGACAACCTAAAATTTTCTCTTAACTGTGTAAACTTCAAGAGGATATTGTAAAATTTGTGGAAGAAAATAGATTGCTCAAGAAGAAAATTTCACTTCTAAAAGCACTCATTCATGATAAGGATACATTAACACACTCCCTACTGTAAAAACTTGCTAGCTTGCAACATCACCATCGTATTATGGCAGTCATGTTCATGTTTATAATCCACTTGTAGCTATTTCTCTTGTACCCACTAACCTTGATCTACCATTTTTTGAGTCAGCACTTACTCCTGATGCTCCTAAGCCTATTAGGATTATTACTGCATGTTATTCTGCGTCTATGCCTATTACAGTTATACATGATATGTATCCTACTTCTACTCACATGCATGTCTCTTTTGAGAAACACACCACTGAATTTGGTTCTCACATGCTCCATTCTATGGGTTTCAATGACAGAGGTATTGTCACATATTCACAGGTCATTGTTTCCCCTATTCCACATGTTAAGTGGAATTCTCATCATGGCATTGTTTTTCAAGCAGGTACTTCATTGGGATCACACATTGACAGAGCTCTTATTTTTGTTCGCTCGAATATTTTTGAGGATCATGAGAAACACATGAGTTTTGCACCTTCACTCAGGGTTGAGAAACCTGATATTTCAGCTATCTAACATGATCAACCGGACACACATTATGATGTTCCTTTGTATGCACCCATTATGCATTTTGCATCAAGTCATATGCAAGCATCTTCTTCATCCATCCATGTTGATTTAGGGTGGATATCTGATCACTCGTGGCGGTGACATAGGCATTCATTGAGAGGACTCTACAAGTGTGGCTCCTCCACCATTCGTCCTCTTACTCCACTTTCTATACCTTCTATATTGTAATGCTCCTTGTTTTGAGCATTTTTCTTTAGCATGTGTAGTGTATCTCTCTTGTTTGTTGAGAGATTTTGCATCTGTATTTTTGACACTATTGGCATGTTGACAGTCTCTCTTGTGGGGGAGCTATTATGGTGAAGTCCAGTGTTAGTTTTCCACTGTTTGAGTGGTTATTTTGACAACTCATAGAGATTTGTAGCATCAATCCACCCATTCAGTAGTATGGGAGGGTGTGGTGTTGATCCTGCTTCTTCGGGTTTTGTTTCCTTACCTTGTTGCTTTGGTTATTGTTCTTGGATCGTGACACACTTATTTGCAATAGTTGATTGGATTATGTTTTTCTTCGGGTTTTGTGTCCTTGCCATGTTAGCTTTTATTTTCTTGGATCATGACACTCTGGATTTTGTGTCCTTACCTTGTTTCTTTGGTTATTATTCTTGGATTGTGGCACACCTATTTGTAATAGCTGATTGAATTATGTTTGGTGTTTTTTTGTAATTTCGACATCACTCCGTTAACATTATCCTTATATAGAGCTATTCTAGTGAAGCCCAGTATCAGTTGTTTTTAAGTTTTTTGATCGAGCAGTGGATTTAGACCATAGTGCACACCAAACTTCTTTAGCATTGTATAATTTATTTGAGCCGGACTTCTTGGGATACCTTGCAGCGGGTTTTTTCTCTCTACTTTGTTGTTACTAGTTTTGGGTACCTTGTGGTGTCCCTTTTTCCCAGTTATTGTACATGAGTACCTCATCAGGCCTAGTTGTTATGAATTATATTGTGGTTATGCCACTTTTATTTTGGGCCACTAGCTTCACTTGAGGGGGGTGTTAGAGTAGGTATTTACTTTAGCTCATGTTCACCTAGGTACTTTATTTACCATTATTGTATTTATCCTCACCCACTTATGTGTGTGGATATTTCTTTTATCTTATTTAGATATTAGAAAGATATTGTATAGTTTTTAGGTATAGTTCTTTCTTTGATCTATGGTATTGACTAGATCTTTGATGACTAGCTCATTCCTTGATCTATGGTATTGACTAGATCCTTGATGATTAGATATTTCCTATATCTATGGTCTTAACTAAGTTCTTTGATGACTAGTTCTTTCCTTGATTTAGGGCTTGATCTATGATAGGTGACCTCCCAGGAAATTCTAGCACATCATTGCCTTTTAATATTGTTGGACCTGATTATGTGTATACGTGGTGGGCCCAGAGCTCACTCGGTTGTATCTGGATCCATCTTGTGGGGTGTGTTGGCGTGGTAGTTAGTTAACATGATGAGATCCATCTCCACCACCAGTTTGAGTTTTTGGTGTGACAGAAAATCATACAGCTTGTGCATAGTGACTTGATGATTTTTCCTAACCCCTCTTTCAATGGAGCTAAGTATGCACTTACCTTTATTTACTTGGGTTTACTTTCTCAAGTAAAAAATTGATGTTTTTTCACACTTCAAATTCTTCAAGCCTTTGGTCAAGAAAAAATCTTTTAGTTGCATAAAGAACCTTCGCACTCATAATGGGGAGGAGTACTTCAGCAATGAGTTTTCTAAATTTTTGGCAACTCATGGCATTATTCATCAACATTTTGTTCCTCATACTCCATAACAAAATGGCTTAGCAGAACAAAAGAACCTAAATTTAAAGGAAATGGCTAACTGTATGATGCATTCTAGAGATTTACCTCTTATCTACTGAGCAGAAGTAGTAAATTTTGCTAACTACATTCAGAATCACACATCACACAGAGTACTTAAGCATTTGACTCCAAAGGAATCTTGGTCCAACACTAAGTCAGATGTCTCAATTTTTTGAGTCTTTGGGATCCATGTTTGGGCCTTTATACCTAAGAAGAAAAGGAAAGCCTTGGATAAGAACAGAAAACCCTTTATCTTTGTAGGGTATTGTGAGGACATGAGAGTTTATCAAATTTTAGATCCTGATACTCATGAGATTCTTTTTCGAACACATTTTCAATTTGATGAGCATTTCACACCTCATGATTCTCCATCTTCTTATATGCCTAATTATTCTTTATCTCATCTTGAGGATCCTTTCTTTAAGAAGGTTGATGAGGAGGTTATAGATTCCGATGAGGATCTTATTCCCACTAATGTTTTCAGTATGCCTAAGTGGGATCATACTACATTTTCTGAGGCAACACATTTTGTTTAGGATCTTCCACCCACTAGGCATCATCACACACATTCTACAGGTTATGGACTTTTGTGTTAGGCAGTTTCTGAGGATCCGCAGTATTTTTCACAAGCTCATGGGATACAGGAGTGGGATGATGTGATTGCAGCTAAGTATTATCTTCTTAGGAAGAATCATACCTGGGATTTGGTATCTCTTTCTAAAGGAAGAAAGATGGTTAGGTGTAAGTGGGTATACCAAACCAAATACATAGTTGATGGGTCTATTGAAAAGTATAAGGCTCATCTTGTTGCAAAGGGTTTTTCACAAGTTAATGGTATTGATTACTCTGAGAATTTTGCACTCGTTTCCAAGATGGATTTTGTATGCCTCATACTAGCTATTACTACATCGCATGAGTAGCCAGTATACTAGATGGGAGTGAAGAGTTCCTTCTTACATGGATATTTACAAGAAGAAATATACATGGAGCAGCCTGCTGGATTTTTTAAATATTATTCTCTTGTTTATAGACTTTGAAGGTCTCTCTACGGTCTCAAACAAGCCCGTCGAGCTTGGTATGAAAGAAATTATTCTTTTCTTTTGTCTACTAGTTTTATTTATTACCACTCCGATCATACAGTACATCTCCAACATATTGGCAAGGATATTGTGATATTTGTCTTGTATGTTGATGAATTGTTACTTACTAGTAGCTCTTCTTCCCACATTCAGAGTATTCAGAGGGCTCTTTCTACGTAGTTTGACATGGGATATCTTGGGTTATTACATTATTTCTTTAGATTGCAAATTTCTCAAACAGATTTAAGGATTCATTTAAGTCATCAAAATTACACCCATGATATTCTTTGGCACTTTGATATGGTTGATTGCAAGCTAATTCCATCTCCTTTTTAGTCTAGGGTTACTCTTACTTCCACATGTACCACTCCACTTTTGGAAGTCTCATTTATTTGACCCATACTCTCCCTGATATTTCATTTGCAGTAGGGTTTGTATCTCAGTTTACACATTCTCCTCATAGTAGTCATTGGCAGGCTGTTAAAAGGATTTTGTGTTATTTGCAGAGCACTTGCCACTTTGGACTACACTACACTAGGGGTTCTACTCAGTTGGATATATAGATTCAAATTGGGTAGGTTCTATGTATGACAGGGGTTCCACTTCTGGTTATCTTTTCTGTCTTGGTTCTTCTCCAGCTGTTTGGTCATGCAAAAAGAAACAGGTTGTATCACTTTCATCTTTAGAGGCAGAGTACAGGGCAGCAATTATAGCGAATTAGTAGATTCTTTGGCTTTAACAATTATTGACAGAGTTTGGATTCCCACAGGATTCACCGACTATAATTTTGTGTTACAACCAAAGTGCAATTCACATTTCTCACAACCCTGTTGAGCACCAACGGACCAAGCATATTGAGATACAGATACACTTCATTCGTCAGCACATTCAGGATGGATTTCTTTTCTTGGAGTATATTTTGACTCAACAGCAGGTTGCGGACATCTTTACGAAGCCTTTTGTATCACATCGCTACCTTGAGTTGTGTGGCATACTTGGGGTTTCGGAAGTTGTTCTTGGGGGGTGTTCGTGAGAACGTCTTCCTTTTTTTCTTCTTTTTCTTTCTCTTTCCTTCTAGCATGATTATTTCCTACTTTGGGCTCAATATTTCTTCATGGATATATTGTACATGTGTTCCTGATCAAGCCCAATTATCAAGACTCATACTGTGGATATGTCACTTTTATTTTGGGCCCCTGTCATTATTTGAGGGGGGTGTCAGAGTAGGTATTTACCTTAGCTCATGTTCACCTAGGTATTTTATTTGTCTTTATTGTATTTATCCTCGCCCACTTATGTGTGTGGATATTTCTTTTATCTTATTTAGATATTAGGAAGATATTATCTGGCTATTAGGTATAGTTCTTTCATTGATCTATGGTATTGACTAGATCTTTGATGACTAGTTTTTTCCTAAATCTATGGTCTTGACTAGTTATTTCCTTGATTTATGGTTTGATCTATGACCTTGACTGATTCTTAGATTGATATTCATTGTCTATATAAGCAAGGCTCATTCTCGTTGTATTTCATAAAGTTCCATATTTAATCATTAAAGGCTTGTATAGTATAAAATAAAAGTTTGAGGTTAGATTATTTGATGGCAAAGGTATTGAAAGATACATGTTGGATAATAATATATGATATTGATGCTCATTTGTTTACAAAGGTTTTTGTAAAGTTATTATGGAAAATTACTTTCATCTTATTGAGCGTGGTGTTTAACTAGCATTTGATTTCTTTGTGGGCTTGGTACGATCTGTTTATTGTTCCTTTTATAAACTTGGAACTACTGAGGATGGTAGTTGATTCAAGGGGAGAAATGTTATGTGAGTAAATCCCCAAATATTTAATCATTAAAGGCTTGTTAAATTAGTATAAAATAAAAATTTGAGTTGAGATTATTTATAACAAAGGTATTGAAAGATAAATGTATATTGCCTTATTGTTCCTGAAACTGTAACTATTAACAAAATTCCCTTTCTTTTATGGGTGATTAGACCGATGGCTTGTAGAATCATATGAGGGATATCAGACGGTGGCGCAAGAAGAGAGGTGGAGAATATTTTATTTTTAGCATGTGTTTTCTTTTGGGAAATGAAATTGAAGTTAAAACCAGCAACTGGACATGTGTACATCATACATGTGTAGAATAAGTAGTAGGTCTAGAATGACAATTCTTAACTAGGGAATTGTCTACCGTCCACTCAATATGCACCACTAGGGTGCATCACAGCCATCCATTTACACGGCTGCAATGCACCCTAGTGGTGCATATTGAGTGGAAGGTAGACATCGCCCTTAACTAGCACTCATAAATCTGGTAAGTATGTCCACTGCACCAATCACAGTTACTAAATACGGTCAATTTTTACAAATTTATCATATTTTTCCATTTTCCTCCCTTCATCGAATGAAACTCTGAAAATTTTGAGATTTGGTAGTTTAAAATTCAGAAAAAGTAAACTTCAGTCGCGCGACTGTAAATAATAAAATTTTTACCAAAGCTATTTCCCAAAAAACCAAAAAATTGCGGCTAGAAATAACAAAAAATCCACCCAATCTGTTTGGAATTTATTGTATTTTTTCCGTATTTTTTCTATAGACCGTTTTGTCTCTATATTTTGTGTCCACCGTTTATAGGAAAGTTATTACTATGACACCAATCAACAAATTAATAAAAATCAACATTTTTTATTTTGATTTTTTGATTGATACAGAACATAGATCCCACCAAATTTTGTGCGTGCTAATCACAATCAACTGTCTAGAATCAAAAGAAAGAAGAATGCAAAGCTTCAGGCTTCGAGATAGTCTATGTTATGGCTGGTTAGGACTTACAAAGAAGCATTCATACTGCAATAAGGTATATCCGTTTCTTTGGTCTTGAAATATCTATTCATAGCATTCAAGACTACATGAATTCGTTTAACTGTACCTTATGATACAATTAGTTTATTTCATTAGTCTACAGGAATTGAGGAAACTCATACTCTGTTTGAATTCCATCTAATCTCAACTCCTCACATATGGTCAATTGAACGGTTAGATGTGTCCAAAAGTGGTTGTGGATAATGCATTATAAAGATAATCAATTGTTTAAACTATTAAACTACTTATATTCATCCAATAAATTCACCTTAGACCTTTTGCAAATTATTCATTTGGTGATCCCCACCTTGTTTTGTTATGATAAACAAAAACAATTATTGCCTATTTACTATATTTTAATCACTAAATAGGTTGCTTGTAAATTTCAAGTTCATTTTTAAGCTCATTTTCCTGTGAAGTATTAGTTACATTTTTAAATAGTTACATTCATTAAATAAATTTGACTGGAACCTCTTTGCAAAATTTTCTAGTGAATTTCCCTTTTTACTATAGTTTATTTATTAAATTGGTTGCTTGTAAATTTCAAGTTCACCCTTATGCTTAAACTTGGCTGTGTGTTTGAGTCCATCATGTATTTGGATGTAACCTTTACCTCATTTTATTTCAAGTTTCAATTCATTTTGGAGTGTTAGATCTGTGCAAATTATATGCAAAAATGGTTTTATTCATACTCGATTAAGGTTACACCTATGTTAAGATTTTAGTCAAATAAAATAGTATGTTCTATAGTTTGAAGACACGAACTTTGTAAAATGATATGTTATTTTAAATTTAATGTAAATGTGATTATAAATTAATCAAATTTGAGTTATTTTAATATAAATCATATTAATGAGATTTGACTTTATAATTATTTATTTGTGTTCATGTATTTGATTATGTAGTTCCATAAATAAGATTAATTAATAATGAGCAATTGCATGTGTAGAATGCAATGTGAATGTCAAATGGTATATGTTATTAGATTTAGAAAGATAGTTATTACTTTTGTAGTTGATGTTGATAATGGGTGTGGGTGGTGGTGTGGTAGGTACTTTGTTATTGAAGCAATGTTTTGTGGGAAACTTATGGTGTGTCCTGAGTATTTGTATTGTCCTCCACGTACTTGGGTGACATGAAGTAATGGATTGACCCATGCAATAAGCATCTCCTCTATTTGGGTTAAAGACGCAAGAATGGTAGGTTGCTTTCCAAGGTCCAAGTTGTTTCACGAAGAGAAGCGATGGTCGTGTTTTTCATATTTGCATCTTCTACAGGTGGGAAATCCTTCAAAGGAAATTTTTTTAATTCCAAGATAACTTTCCAAGCAGATTGAGCAAGTTTGGATGTTTGCCAACAAATCTATTCTTTTGCGAAACCAACGTTGGGCTTCAATAGTCTGCGACGAGGGCGGCAATATGGGAAGTCTCTGTGTATGGGGAGGGGTGGGGTGTTCTGTTTGGGTTGATTGTGGATTGCAAGGTGGAAGGCAGATAGAAAGAGATGAGGAATTGGTTGTACATGTGCGAGGAACCGAAGGAGAGTCAATACTTGAGACAGTTTCTTGTGGCGGCACAAGAAAATGGTGAGGCGTGGCAGTAGTTAGCAAATATGGATTTGTACAGAAGGAATTGGTATGTTCGTGCAAATTTGTTTCCATGGAAGTTACTTGCGGAATGTTGGCTGGAAATCCTTCAGTAGTTGTATTTGTCGGAAAGTTTGGAATGACATGGAATGGTAGGTTTTTGGTCGATGTAAGTTGATAGATATTTGAGATTGTCGTTATTCTACGCTCTAGGTGACGACGTCTCTGCTCAAAATTTATGTGAACTTTATTTTTGCATAGTTCTCTCTACAGCAAATGCCTTCTCAGGATGCTCTGCAGTTATTGTCAAATGATGTAATAGGATAGCTGATGTGAGAAATGACAACCAAAAATTCATTACAGAAACTCACTAAAACATAAGCGTCTACATTTGGCTAATAAAATCAAAATCCTAATTGTAGTAAATGATATTTTATTGGTATTTGTGTAATCTTATATAATCCCTCGTCATAGTTCTTAAAATTGCTTTGATCTAACAACAATTGTGAAATATGAGAAAAGCACCTACAAGCTCATCCCCTAGATTAAGGTACCAAACACACTTATAATCTGACGGCTTCAAAAAGTAAATTCAAAGAGGTAAGACAATCAAAATAAAGTCTTACCAGCATTTAGGGAAACCAAAACATATGAAGACATGTCAAAATAAAACAATATCATTGCTATACACAGCACCAATGTTATAATAGCATTGGTAAGTGCCACTTATAAAGACAAGAGACCATCAAACTGCCTAACAATCTTGACATACTTTTAACTGGTACAAGAAAGAAAACCTTTACATAAAGACAAAATCATCAATCTACATATTGAACCTTGCACATAATGGGAAAAGGCTTAAGAGTGCGAGGAGCCTGGGTTTAATGAAGAAGCCAAAGAAGGATTCATAGAAGCTAAATGTGTTGGGTTCACATACATGTTTGTATTCATGTCGGTAAAATTCTTATTTTGGCTAGCTAAAATTCCATTAAAGGCCGAGCTAAATCTCGGTGCCGCTCCCTAATTAAATAGCAATACATCGTGCATAAGTGCCATGTCGTTAGGATCTAAAGGACCAATGACACTAGACTGGGTTTGTGTATTATTATTCTGCTTTTGATTATCAGTTGCTCTTTTATAATGCACGGAATAGCCGTCAATATTCTTATTAGGATCCTCCAGGGCCTTTTGGGCTCCTTCTGCAGCCTTATATATAAAAAGAGAAAACCGTCTAGATTTTCCTGAATGTTTATCAAACCCCATTAGATTTTTGATGTCTTGTTCCAAAACTTCGGCTTCGAGTTTGGCTTTGGCCTCATCTTTGTTCTTCTTCCGTCTACCTCGTTTCCATTCGTGTTTCCATTTGCAATTTCTTCTTCCTCTTCGAAGCCGTCATCATCAGTTTTCGTAGGCTGAGGCTTTGCCTCTGCAACAGTCTCTTCTACTACTTGTTATGTGCCCTTTCTCTTATTTGCCATGGTTGCTCTTGTTCAGCTGTTTGTTATGATCAGAAACCCTAACAACCCTTGAAACCCTCGTAACATTTGAAATCAACTTCGGCAGAAACCAGTTTGAACGATGAGCCCTCTTGCGTGGCTTTAAAAAAAAACTGAAGTAGCATAGATATCTTAAATATATCTAGGTATCTGTGGAGATATATTTGAGGCACCTATCTAATTATGTAAGTGTAATATAAGTATATCAGAAATAGTAATAATTAAAAAAAATTAAATTCAAAGCAGCATGCAAAATCAGAAAAGTAAAATTGTTAGAAAATCAAAAAGTAAAATTGTTAAAAATAGCAAAAAAAAAGGTTAATGTATGTATAAGCTATAAAATAAAAGTAAAATTGTTAAAAAAGCCAAAAACAAAATTGTTAAAAATAGCAAAAGCAAAATTGTTAAAAATAGCAAAATTGTCATTTAGGCCGTCAAATTTAATACATTCCCATGAATGTCCACAAAGCCTTTTCCCATAGGGGTAACACCTTCGGCAAAATTATATTTACATTAAATTTATAATTAAATTTTTATCAATTTATATTTATTTAAAATTTATTAATGTAATTTATAAATAGTTTTTTTTTTTTTTAATACATTTATTTAAATTATTCTTCTATTTTTTTAATTTTTTTATTTAAATCTTAAAAAAAAATTCACTTCTGTGATCCAAAAAATTGTAATTGTCTTTCTCCTTCCGTGATCCAAGAAACCAAAGTTAGGGTTTAGATTTTTCTAGGTTGTGGGGTCAAGAAACACCATATGACTCCAATGATGTACAGAAATTAGTAATAATTAATACTAGCAAAAGCATCTATAGGTGCTTGTGATAGGTACTGTAGTATAGACATTATGCTCTTTAAAAATATTTTAAAATATCAAATCTATGCAAACTCTAAAGGATAACGATTTTGTGATTATCTATCAAGATGCCAACTAATTGTTTAAATAATAATTAACAAATTGTTGATACTTTAAACAATGAAAACTAATATTCTATTGGTGGCACAAATTAAAAAAATTCCAGCTACTTAACAATGAGGAGTATTCTGAAGTGAATGGAAAAAAAGGATTTCAAACTTGTTAAATATATATTCAAGCCCAGTCACATTCTTCCACGTGGTGTATTACATGATTTGATTACACTTTTTCCAAATATAATTTTGTATTTTTCATATAGCCATTTATATATCAGTTTATTAGTTGAAATATTTTCAAAACTTGATGGGTACTTTTCAATTAGTTAAATGGCCATTTGTCCACCGGAAAATTGGATAGATCGTTTGTGAAAAAATTTCAATTTGTGAGCCATTATTAGTCAGTGTACTATTGTTTTCGCCTTCCGTATTAATTTCCATGCGGTGGGCTGGCAGTTTGCTGGTGGCTGATTTTTTTTATACCTAGTGTCTCAAACAAATATTTCAACAAATTATTTTGTTTGGAGCTATAACTTTTTGTAAAATTTATTTTCCAATCATTCTGATTGGTCTTCACTATGCCCTCGTTGTCCGAGCTGCTTCTTTCCCCCTGCACAAATACTACCGAGTTACAGGTGTTTTCTGTCCACCTCGCCTTGTTGTCGGATCGTGGAGACATGTGGCTTGTTGCATGAAATAGGGTTCCTTGTTTGCTATGGAAATGTTTTTTTGGAATCTGATTGATTTTCGACGTGTATTTTCATGAGCATGGTTTAACAAGGAAAGACAGTCCACTCTTTCATTGCTCACAGGTGATACAATTATTGCAGCATACAGAAGACATGGTTATCCTCACGAGACAGTCACACTGTTTCACCATATGCAACAAATAGGCCTTCAACCCAATCAGTTTACATTTGCCAACATACTCTCAGCGTGTGCCAAAATGGGAGCTTTGGAACAGGGTATGGACATCCCTCAAAGCATAAAGGATAGAGGAATTTTGTCAAATGTGGTTGCAAATGTCCTGGTAGACATGTATGCAAAATGTGGAACCGTAGACAAGGCACGTGAACTGTTCGACAGAATGCCTCAAAAAAATGCGGTATCATGGACAATCATGACAGGGTATGCCCAAAATGGATTTGTTGAAAATGTGTTATAATTACTTAGAAACATTCATGCAATTGTAATTGGCAGATGTAAAGCCAAATTCCACAACCTTTGGCAGCATCCTCCCTGCCTGTGACAAAATGGGAGCTTTGGAACAGGGTATGGACATCCTTCAAAGCATAATGGATAGAGGAATTTTGACTGATGTAGTTGCAACTGCCTGGTAGATATGTATGGAAAATGTGGAAGCATAGACAAGGCACGTGAACTGTTTGATAAAATGCCTCAAAGAAATGTGGGCTCATGGAATACCATGATTGCAGGATATGCACAATATGAAACCATGCCCTCTTTCTTCAAAAGCATTGAAACCATTGAAGGAGAAGAGGGAAATGTTGGTTGTATGAAGCTGATCATGTATGGAGAAGATGTGCAGCTCCTCACATTTGCCAAGGAGAAAGTGGAGGTTGTGGACACAGCCAATATGTGTGCCACCTATTCTATGATAATGAGCTTCTGCTATACCCAACCACCATTATAGGAGCAGTCAAGCTATTGCGCCAAGAAGGTACCCTTCAACTGTCCTAAAAGTATTAGCAATTGTTTCCTTGACCATCTAAGACACCACATTTATGGGAAAAATCTCAAACTGAAGAAAAATGTATAAATAAAAGAACTAAATAAAGGATTTACTCAGATTTCAATGGAAATTATTTAAAGTATAAATTACAGAATAAAATGGGGATTTATTTAGATTTGAAATAGGAAACAAATTATAAAACAAAATAAAAAATATTATATAATTTAATATACAAATATAAAAAATATTTTCCCTATATAAATATGATATTAACATCCAATAATACAAAAATTACAACGCTAGCAAACAATATAATATTTCCTATGACAAGTTTGTAAGTAGGAGATGAATCACCAATGCTGGTGGGAATAGCAACGAATTCAATTGATGAACTGTTTTCTGACGGTAAGAGACATGTTCTAAGTATACATGTTCTAAGTATCCTCAGTATACATGTTCTAAGTATTTTTCTATCAATAAACAACAGCCCCAAGATAGATGATTAATGTGCAAACCCAAGGTCGGAGAGTCAAAATGAAGGACTGTCACAATCAAGAAGCTCAATATCAGAATGCACAACATATGAAACACAATATTCTATAAATTGAAATCAACTCAGACACAAACAAACACTCCTCATTCACATGAAATCCATACGGCATCTACATAATTTCATAGACTTTTTCCAACAACTTGTACCTCCCCATACTTCTGCAGAGCCTTATAAACACTTCTTCAGCACTCACAACTCTGTTTTCACACTTTACAGACTCTCTGACTCGGCTATCCCAAGATACAAACTTCTATTGATAGTGCAACTCTATTTTTTTGAGCTTTTGACCCTCCAGGATCCTCTTGAGATTTAAAATTTATATAAAATTAAGGAATTCTAATTACTAACATATAAAATTATGGAGTTCTAATTTAACCCTGCATAAATCTTTAGTAAATCATGAGCGAAAAAATACATGATTTACATATATATTACAAATTTAGCACATATAAGTGATTTTGATATCTCACACTGAGTTTTTAAACCCCCAGCTACAAAGAGCGCCTACAATTTAATCTGAAAATGACCAGGCTCTGTGCATCTACCATTCCGATATCAACACAAATACGAAAATGTAAAATAAAGATTTACACTTCCAGAAGATACAGGCAATATTATCTATTTTCAGGTCTAAAAGAAATTATAATAGCAAAAGCAAGCTCAAATCTTCAAGCGAGCGTTCCAATTATTAATTAACTTACAAAAAAATATTAAAATATTTCACATTTGTGATGATTTCTGTTAATCTTAGTAGTTAGAAGCTTGGACAGTTGTTTGTCCTCATCCATTTGTTATGGGTAGTTTGGACAGCCTAGAATTTAGAGAAATAGTTGTTTTTGTCAAACAAATATTGTTAGGATAAGAACAATTGCTATCTAATATTGACTCCTTTTAGGTGACACCTCATAACCAAGGTTGTTATGGTTATTGAGTTGTCTTAATCTCAGCCGTTCATTTGTATTAATCTCGGCCGTTGATTTTCAACGAGAGTAGTATATAAGGGGGTCATTGGGGTCATTTGTAACAAGGAAGTTTTGAGAGAAACTTGCAGTGTTAGCAAGTAGTCTTGCAGTGTTAGCAAGGGCGCAGTGATAGCGTTGGAGATAGCAGTGGAGGAATATCAGCAGGAGGATTAGGAGATTGTCGGAGCTCTACCAGTAAGAGGCAAGCAGTATTTGTATCTCTTGATTTGCTGAAGTTTAATATATTTCTCATCTGTAGTACTGGTTTTCCCTACAGGGTTTTTCCAGGGACAATTGTCCGAAAATATTGTGTTCACCTTGTTGGGTATTTCTTATGTGTTTGTATTTGTGAAGTTACAGTTGTGTTATTTTCCAATATTTGTTGATCAAATAATCTTACAAGATAGGAGGTTAATAATCAGTAACTGTAATAGATTTTTCACATGGTATCAGAGCTAAGTTCGGGTAGAAGAGATTTACCCTAGGTGAAAGAAAGTGAGGGTTTATAAAACCCAGTTTAACCTCTTCAAAATTATTATTACTATTTTCTTGTGAGATGGCCTCAGCAAGTTTAAGAGATCAGGACAGATTGGATGGAGCCTCGAATTTTGGTGTCTGGAAAGCCAAAATTTCTCTATTGCTGGAAGAGAATGGTATCAAGGAATATGTGACCACTGTTGTACCTGTACCTACAGATGCAACACAACTCTTAGCATATAAGAAGGAAGATGCCAAGGCGAGGAGGCTGATTCTTGACGGTGTCAAGGATCATATTGTTCCGCATATTGCAGAGTTAGATACAGCGAAGACGATGTGGGATGCCATTATGAATCTGTACCAGAATGCTACCACTAATCGGAAGCTGATTCTTAAAGAAAAGTTGAGGAATACCCGGATGAATAAGGGAGAAGACGTCACAAGTTACCTCACCAGACTTAGACTTGTCAAGGATGAATTGGCAGCTGTTGGAGACAAACCAAGTGATGACGAGCTAGTGAGAATAGCCCTAAATGGGTTTACTAAGCAGTGGGATGTCTTTGTTCAAGTCATCAATGGACGAGACACCTTACCGAGTTGGGATCGACTATGGAGTGATTTCACTCATGAGGAGCTTAGACTAAGTCTTGTCAATGGAGCCAACAATAAGAGTCAGAAAAGTGAGGTGGAACAGGAAAATGTTGCCCTAGCGGGTAAAGGGAAGGCAAAGAAGGGGTCTAGTAAAGGATCAAATTCACAAGGTGAAAAGAAGAAGAAATATTCTTCGAAGATCAAGTGCTATGGCTGTCATGAGTTTGGCCACTATGTCAGCGATTGTCCAGAAAGGAAGAAGAATGAAAAGAAAGGCAAGAAGCAAGTTACAGCTTCAGCAAGTGCAGATGAGCTCTCTAGTAGAATGGAAGATGAGTTTGCACTCATAGCATGTATGGTTAGCTCAACCTCACAGAGTGTTTGGTACATAGATAGTGGGGCGTCATATCATATGACAGGAGTTAGAGAATACTTCTCCAGTTATAAGGAAGAGAGCACCAGAATCCAGATCTCTATGGGGAACATGTCCAAACTCAACTCAGTTGGGAAAGGGACTGTTCAGTTTCAGAGGGAGAGTGGTAAGATGATTCCCCTTCATGATGTGTTGCATGTTCCAGGCTTAGGGATGAATTTGATTTCTGTATCTATCCTTCAGGACAAAGGGTACAATGTACTCTTTAGAGGGGCACATGTGTTGATCAAGCACAAGGATTGGAAATCACCCATAGCTATTGGAGTTAGGAGCGGTCGGCTTTATAGGTTGCAGTTTGATATTCCTAAGGCACTCATGAGCAACAGTAATCTTAGAGATCAGGGAGAGCTATGGCATAGAAGGATGGGCCATATCCATCATGGAGCCCTTAAATTACTTCATGAGACAGTGACAGGTGTTCCTGAGGTGAGCACAGAGCACGATGATGTATGTAAGGGATGCGTGTTGGGGAAGTTTGCTAAAGCATCTTTTCCAAGGAGTGACACCAGATCCAAGGGCGTTCTTGATCTAGTACATTCAGATGTATGTGGACCAATGTCGACGAAGTCTCTCAGAGGGTATGAGTACTTTGTTACTTTTATTGATGATTTCTCCAGGAAGACATGGATATACTTCTTGAAGACCAAGGATGAGGTTTTCAGTCGCTTCCAAGAGTTCAAAGCTCTTGTGGAGAATTCGACAGGAAGGAAGATAAAAGTTCTTCGGTCAGACAATGGAGGCGAGTACAAAAGCAATGAGTTCCAGGAGTTCTGTACCAGAGAAGGAATCAAGAGAGAGTGGACTGTTCCTTACAATCCGCAACAGAATGGAGTTGCTGAGAGGAAGAATCGGTCTATAACAGAGGCATCAAGGGCTATGTTGCATGACCAAGATTTACCCCGTTATCTGTGGGCAGAGGCATGCAATACAGCAATATACATACAGAATAGAGTTCCACATAAGGTACTAGGGAAGATGACACCAGAGGAAGCATTCACTGGGAAGAAGCTAGATGTCAGTCACTTTAGGATCTTTGGGAGTTTGGCATATTGTCACATTCCTAAGGATACACGTACCAAGTTAGATCAGACTGCAGAGAGAGGGTACTTTGTGGGGTACAGTGAAACCTCTAAGGCATATCGGATATTCATTCCGGGGACCAGAGGATTATTGTTTGACGTGATGTCAAGTTCATGGAGGACAAGGCATTTAGAAGGTCTAGAGATTTGCCAGTAGATGATCAGAGTAAGCAGCCAACAGAAGCTCCAAGGATCACTCAATCGAGTCAAGGGCAGCAAAGCTCGAGTACAGTTACTAGTACAAGCATAGACTCAGGAGGAGAGAGTTTTCAAAGTATGGAGCAACAGGTGCAAGAAGAGATGCATCAAGAAGACATGGAGGTTGATATTTCATCCTCTACAGTTGGCAGCAAGAACCGTGAGGTTCAATAGACACAGAAGAATACTCAGGAGTTAGTGGGTACTCCTAGGAGGAGTGATAGACAACGGAAACCACCAGCCAGGTATGATGACTATGTTGCATTAGTTAGTATGTTGGTAGATAGTGAACCTTCTAGCTATCAGGAGGCTGCACAACATCAAGTGTGGTAAGAAGCAATGGTTGAGGAGTATACTTCAATTATGCAGAATGATGTGTGGGAGGTAGTGCCTAGACCAATAGATAGGGCAGTGGTTGGATCACGCTGGATCTATAAGATCAAGCACGGTGTAGATGGTAGCATCGAGAAATATAAGGCAAGGTTCGTGGCAAAGGGGTTCTCTCAGAAAGAGGGAATAGACTACGAGGAGACATTTGCTCCAGTTGCCAGGTATACTTCTATACGAGCTGTAATCTCAATTTCAGCACAGATGGGATGGCAGATCCATCAAATGGATGTCAAGACAACGTTTCTTAATGGTGAGTTGAAAGAGGAGGTATACATAGAACAACCAGAAGGCTTTGTAGCACACAGCAAAGAGACCCACGTGTGTAGATTGAAGAGAGCGTTGTACGGACTCAAGCAGGCTCCCAGAGCGTGGTATGAGCGCATTGATAGTTACTTGCAGGAAATGGGCTTTGTGAAGAGTGAGGCAGATGCTAATCTCTACTACTTGGTAGTTGGAGGTGAGATTCTCATTCTTGTTCTATATGTAGATGACTTGTTTCTTACAGGTTCACTGGGGGCTCATAGAAGAATGCAAGAGGGATCTTGCAGCGGAGTTCGAGATGAAGGATTTGGGACTTATGCACTACTTTCTAGGCATGGAGGTATGGCAGAAAGATGGAGAGATTTTCCTTGGGCAAGGGAAATATTGCATGGAAATCTTGAAAAGGTTCAGGATGGAAGATTGCAAAGCCATGTCTACACCCATGATCATGAATTGGAGGAAGGTAGACACATCCAGGGAGAAGGATGTAGACCCCACCTTATACAGGCAGTTGATTGGTTCTCTCATGTATTTGGTCAATACCAGGCCAGATATAGCTTTTGCAGTTAACTCTCTTAGTCAGTTCATGGTTGAGCCAAAGAGAGTGCATTGGACTGCGGCAAAGCATGTGCTGCGTTATTTGCAAGGTACAATCGAGTATGGAATTAGATATGCTCGAGGTGAAGGAATCAGGTTGATGGGCTATACTGACGCAGATTGGGTAGGTAGTACAATGGACAAGAGGAGCACTTCAGGGTGTTGTTTCAGTCTGGGATCAGGAGTTGTATCTTGGTTCAGCAGGAAGCAGAAGTCTGTGGCTCTGAGTTCAGCAGAGTCAGAGTACATAGCAGCTAGCATGGCAACATGTGAAGCTATATGGCTTCGGAAGTTGCTAGTAGCTTTGTTTGGTCAGAAGGTTGAGACTACGGTGATACACTGCGACAATCAGAGTTGCATCAAGTTGACTGAGAATCTGGTGTTTCATGATAGGTCAAAACATATAGACATCAAGTATCACTTCATCAGAGATTGTGTACAGCGCGGGGTTGTTAAGCTACAGTTTGTACCTACAGATCAGCAGGTAGCAGACATTCTGACAAAGGCATTGGGGAAGGAAAAATTTATCTTCTTCAGAGAGATGTTGGGTGTCATGCAGAACAGCTTCCTCGCTAAGAGGGAGTGTTAATCTTAGTAGTTAGTAGCTTGGACAGCTGTTTGTCCTCATCCATTTGTTATGGGTAGTTTGGACAGCCTAGAATTTAGAGAAATAGTTGTTTTTTGTCAAACAAATATTGTTAGGATAAGAACAATTGCTATCTAATATTGACTCCTTTTAGGTGACACCTCATAACCAAGGTTGTTATGGTTATTGAGTTGTCTTAATCTCAGCCGTTCATTTGTATTAATCTCGGCCGTTGATTTTCAATGAGAGTAGTATATAAGGGGGTCATTGGGGTCATTTGTAACAAGGAAGTTTTGAGAGAAACTTGCAGTGTTAGCAAGTAGTCTTGCAGTGTTAGCAAGGGCGCAGTGATAGCGTTGGAGATAGCAGTGGAGGAATATCAGCAGGAGGATTAGGAGATTGTCGGAGCTCTGCCAGTAAGAGGCAAGCAGTATTTGTATCTCTTGATTTGCTGAAGTTTAATATATTTCTCATCTGTAGTACTGGTTTTCCCTACGGGGTTTTTCCAGGGACAATTGTCTGAAAATATTGTGTTCACCTTGTTGGGTATTTCTTATGTGTTTGTATTTGTGAAGTTACAGTTGTGTTATTTTCCAATATTTGTTGATCAAATAATCTTACAAGATAGGAGGTTAATAATCAGTAACTGTAATAGATTTTTCACAATTTCCATCCATGAAATCAATGTTTCTTATTATAAATCCACTTCCACAAGACTTTTCGGGTCTAATAAAAATTCTACTATCTTCAATCATATAGGCTTGTCAGCCTAACTAAAAAGAACAAACAAATATTCAGCAACCCCAAGTTCTGGTAAGGATCAACCTCTAGAAGTTATTATAACTATAAAATAGCCCATGTATATTTTATCAGCGTTCTTACTTTAGTCTTTTTCTTTAGCAATCTGAGAAGCAAAATTATAAGCTGCCATATTAATGTAGGCTGCCTCAAATCGTCCATGAACCACAAAAAAATCCTTGTTACGATGCATAATTTTCAAACAAACAATGATTATAGGAATCATATAGAAAAAATATATCTTTTATTTCCTTGCAAGTATGAATACAAAGATACTGTAGCTACTTAAGAATATTATGTATTGCTCCTCTTCAAATGATACATTCTTCTGCATCATAATTTATTCACTTTCCTCCATAAACACAATGCTGTGAAATATTTCACAAAGATAACTTTAGTGCTTGTATACATATCTTAAATAAATTGGCTTTCAGAAATAATTACATCTGATTTTGGTCACTTGCCAAAATAGCAAAAAAAATAGCATTATCAACGACTCATGGAACAGGGTTGAACAAATTCACGGACTTCCTTTCCACAATCTTCTCGACACACCATCTCTGGTAAAGTTGTGTTGAGTACTGGAAATAATCAATTATGAATCCTGCAAATTCAATTTACACATTCCATCAATTTACAACAAATTTTGGAATCTCTTTATCTTATATTATCTACAGGCATTCATAACCTTTCTGCAAAATTTTCACAAAACCTTGTTTTTTTGGCAAATAATGTCACACAATATTCACGAATTTCAATAATTGAGTTTTTCTGTGAAAAACAATATGCTTTGCAATATTAATAGCACAATGTACACTCATTTCTTAAAAATCAAGCTTTTGGTAATACTGTTTAGCAGAAAAAAATATTCTGTTTCGGTCACACTCTAGCCAGATGTAGAAAATTATAAAATGTTGGTTACAAGTTTGCTACACAATACGTATTTATGCATAATTTGCACTAAATATTATTATTTATAAGCATGGCGAATTCATACTTGTATGTTTTTTTGGGTTACAAATAACATCTCATAATGCTGATGCTTTACTGCAAATGCAGGAAAATGACTGATTTTTATTTAGATCATTAATCTAATGGAGGGATAAATATGCTAGAATTCAATTCATCCAAGGATTTAAACCATGATGGAGTGGATAGTGAGAAGTAAGTGATTAGATCCCATTACCTGATTTAAAATATTTATAATATTTATAAATGTCTGGTCAATTAATAATCTGCTCTTAACTTGTCTTTGAAAACCTTCACAATTGTCCTCACATGCCTCCCACATAAGATTTGATATTCAGTTTGATGTCTCAATGGAAAAACAAGTCGGTAGATCTTTTCCACATGAGTTGCATTGGTTTTGTCGTAGTTTTCAGTGTGATTTCCTTCCATTTGTAATTGAACATAGGCAATCTTCCATTTTCTGTCTTAAATTCACATGTTGACATATTCATTAGTTTCTCTCTGATATGACACCAATATGCAATATTTCTTGTGTGTGATTCATTTGCTACAATCTTTAGCCAATCATGGATAGAATCATGATATGGGTACTCCATTTTGCAGTGTTTTTTGGCTGTGTGGAAGTGGAAGGCTACAAGAATTACACAGTTGGGGACAAGCTAAGATGGTTTGACAAGCTCATGAAGCCTAGTGTTGATTATGCTAAGTGGGTAGAGGGCAAAAACTTCAGCCTTGGAGACTTCCTAAGTAAGTACTAACATTTTCATCATTATGATGATAATTCCTTTGCAATTGAAAGTCCAGATTGAGATTTGATGATTTCCAGACTGAGATTTGATAAAAAAAAAAATTGTCATGTAGGCCACATTGGTCTAATGGGTTTTGTTCCTTTACTGGTGTCTAGCTGTAAAATGAGAAGGTTGAAGAGTCTAAAATGAGCTTATCAAGCTATTGGCCAAACTGATCCATATAACACTCCAGGTTCCCCTGTGAAGAACCGATCTGCTCATGATCTAGGGCTCATCATCGACTTATGCAAAATCATCAAAAGAATGGCCGAGCTACTCATACATTGTTCATCGGGCTGATTGAGCCATATCGGGTTCATAAAGATGACGGACGAGTTTTCAAAAAGGCTCTCAAGTTCATCGTCGAGCCATTACATTGTCAAACAAGTTATGCACCATTGAGTTGCTCTGTGTAGGATGAGACCAGTTTTGCAGGAACACACTGAGCTATTTCAGGGAGCTCATGATCGAGCTATGGATGCATTGAAGTGAGCCATGAGAACCGAATCCACGTGAGGCGAACTAAGATTTATATTTTCAAGCACAGAGCCATTCATTTATAACAAATTGAGCTCAAATTTATCCTTAGTGAGTTATGGGTTCCAGGAGGTCACAGACTCGAGTTGGAGTGGATGGAGCAATATCAAGTTTCCCTGGGTTACACAGAAATATTAGGATGTTTGCATCCAAGCATTGTATGTGTTAAGACATTTAAAAGGAGGGGATGCCCACTAAGTTATGTTAGACATGACTAAGTTGCCCGGCCCTTACAGGTGAGTTGTTTCCAAATGACCCCAACGATGATCAGTCGGTCATAAATTAACTTGACCAAAAAAAATTAGCATTGAAAATATTTTGCCCTATCTTAACGTTCCTGCATATCTTTTAGAATAATTTGAAATGATTTGCATTTAATTTTGGTAGGCCCATCATATCTGCATTCATCTTTACTTTGAATGGGGAGGGGGCTATTACTATTTGGCATTGAACATAGCTAGCTCAGCCATCTTGGTCGAACTAGCTCTCATCTTGCATTTTCGACCACCATCTGAATGCCAAGTCCTCTTCGTGCAACGCCGCCCTCTTATTTTGATCTTCATTGAACCTTTCTCCTCCATGACTTTGTGTTGACCCGCCTATTTCTATGTTGGTGCTTTACATTGTATGCTTGAAAGTCATGGCAGCCTCGATACACCAAGACCACCCCTTATGCGCTGACTTGGCTCAATTTACCTCTTCAAGTTGGGCGCCATCTAACTCCTTTACTGTCGACTCACCTCATTTCGGACTCATCCTCCCACCGCAACCGCATAAGCATCCGAGCCTTTGACTTTGTGCCCACGGCACTTCACGCCATGTGGAGGCCCCGCGCAACACTGGGGGTCTCCACTCTCCCTTCACCTTTTGGAAATGCACCGAGGGGCCACATGGCGACCCCTCGCAACTCTTCTGTCTTACGTGAGCTCGGCTGGGAGACCCTCGAGTTGGCCCGACACCTCTGTAATGCGCCTGAGTTATCCTAGCACTCACTTCATTAAATTTGTAACTTCTGGAGTTACGTGAGCTTTTTCTTCTATATATTCTCCATCTCTGACATTTTGAGAACTTTGCATTTTCCTGTGATTTTATGGTGCTTGTGAGTCTGAATACCAGGCAGTTGCGACTACATCAGTCAAAATTCCTCTATCCATTATGCTTTAACGAATGTCCATACCCTGTTCCAAAGCTCCCATTTTGGCATAGGAAACGAGGATGCAGACAAAGATTGTGGAATTTGGCTTCACATCTGCCAATTGCAATTACATGAATGTTTGTAAGTAATTATAATACATTTTCAACAAATCCATTTTGGGCATATCCTGAAATCATTATTGTCCATGATACCACATTTTTTCCAGGCATTCTGTCAAACTGTTTACGTGCCTTGTCTACAGCTCCACATTTTGCATACATGTCTACCAAGACATTTCCTATATCCTTATGCTTTGATGGATGTCCATATCCTCTTCCAAAGCTTCCATTTTGGCACAGGCTGGGAATATGTTGGCAAATGTAAACTGATTGGTTTGAAGCCCTGTTTGTTGCATATGGTGAAATAGTGTGGCTGCCTTGTGATAATAACCATGCCTTCTGTATGCTGCAATAATTGTATTGCACAGATCATTTACATATCTCGTATCGCTTTTCCCTACATTCATATACAGACAAACTTTAATTTCTATAGCATTCACAGTTTCATTGTTTTGTTCCAACAACCTTCATTGCTTTAACATCAATACTTGCTTTAACCGACGTACTTTTTTGCAAAATTCAAATGCATAATGTTGTATTCCACTAAACTAGAAAATAAACTATCGCAAAATAGTAAAAGCTCGCACCAAACACAGACCACAGTCACGCACAAAACTTTGCGGTGCAACCAAATGTCGAAAGCAAAAAACAAAGAAGAAAAGCAAAACGACAAATGATAAAAACTACCCCCATAGCAAACAGAACATACAAGTAACTGGAAAAATTTGCCATGGTTGGTTACCATTTTCTACACCAATCCCGAATAGTGCATGCGGCCAGATGTCAACGCCCCAAACAAACGAGAGACACCCACAACTAATTGAAAAGCCCAAAAACATGCTATCAGCAATAAGAGGGAAAGTAGGAACCAATGAATAGCAAAAGAAAACAAAAAAAATGGCAACACAGACTACAATTTTAGAAGAGTATACATCATCATTAGCAATCGCCACCAACCTCCAAGGCAGGTACTCCTGCTGCAACACAGCCCTTGTGTGATGATGATCGCAATCATGACAAAATCAACAAGCATTTCTAATTCTAAAATTGGAAAAGAAAGCCTCGGAAATCAAATTATTGTACCGTCGGTTGCTTGTTATTCTGAAAATTGGTTGTTGAATTTGTAAGCACGTTATTGCTTAACCTCCCTATAGATTTAGGAACCTTAATTTTTTTTTTATTTGATAGTAGTATATGTAAACATATACAATGAATGAATAGTTTTTAATCAAAATTTGTTTATATGAATTTTTTATGTACATCAATAATCTTGTTGATGTATATATAGAGAAATGTAATTGTTCATTCATGTTTGAATTATTAACTGATTTAAATATTAATTCAATTAGATCATATTAGTCATTTGTTTTAAAATTCTTAAAATATAAATTTACATTATAAAAAAAAATTAGTGTTTTAAATTATTATTTTTATGTAGAGATTTTAGAGAATCCTTGCAATAATTTTAATATGTTCTAGTAAATTAGAGAATGCATTACCATATAGTACTTTTACACTCCACTTGATGAGAATTAAAAATGAGTTAGATTATTACATAATAAAAAAAATGAATCACACAATCCACGTGACAAAGTAAATTTTTGTTTTTTGCAGTCTTCATTATCTAATAATGTAAATGGAAAAAAACCTTGAGACAAGGTTATGGAACTAGTTGATGCAAAATAATTCAAAGTGTTGTTTCTAATAGAAAAAAAATACAAGAATTATTATGTGACTTTAATGTGAGGATGAGTTGACGAACTCCTTATTTACTTTGTTATATATTTGTACCTAATATATTTCCTAGTAAACACGTGATTCCACCATATGTTTTCAATAACTAGCAATTGTAATTGAGAAAGTGTTAAAATCCTCATGTGCGGATTTCACTAACGCCTCGAGGTTTTTGGTGTAACGGTTCGTTACATTTGGTATCAAAGCGGACCACCTAGGTTTGAGTCCCAGCACGAGAGCTATGTCGGCATTGCAGTGTTTGCCCAGGGCTCGGATAAGGGCAGGGTGTGGGTCCCACTATACGGCACAAAGCGAGCCGAGGTCGAGGCTATTGAAGTGTGGTGGGATGTTATGAATCCTCATGTGTGGATGGTCACTAATGCATCAAGGTTTTGGTGTAAACTGTTCATGTACAGAAAGGGTGCAATGTAGTGGGGGGTTTAGTTTGTGGCGTCGGTGGCATGTGGTAAGTGGGAGGGTTGGGGGACGGGAGTAGGGGTTAAGGGTAGGGGAGGTGGGGGAGGAAGGTGAGGTTGTGTGTTTAGTAGGGCGGGAAAATAGGGTTTTTTTGGCTGAGTCGGTGTTGGAGGGCGGGGGTTTGATATTTGAGGAGTGAGGTAGGTTGGGGGGTATTGGCAATCGATTGTGTAAGAGGGATGTGAGTTTATTTTGTTTCTGTCTTGCTGCTCGATGGGTGGCGCGGCGAAATATGTGTGCGGTCGAAGTGGGTGGGCGGTAGGTCGTATGTCGTGTGGGGGTCGTAGTGGGGTCATGATGGAGGGGGGGATATCGATTAAGTGAGTTGAGGAGGGGGTGTTGGGTAAGGGTTAGCAGTTGTAGGTTTTAAGAGGGCGGCGGTGGGGTGGATTTAGGTGTGTGGGGAGGTGGATAGAATTGTAATGTGGGTGTTAGGGGGGTTAAGGCGTGGTGGGTGTATAGTAGGGGGGTGATGGGGGAGTTTATTGTTGTGAGGATCGAATTTTGGTTACGTTTAAGGAAGAGGTGTTTAGATAGCATTTGCGAAGTATGTAGTGCCAGGGGGGGGGGGTGTAGGGTGGTTTTCCGGTTGGTGGTGAATAGATTTTGTGTGGGGTGTGGTATGGGAGTGGGTGGAGAGGGTGGGGAGGGCTGTGGTGGGTGGTGTGTGGTTGATAATGGGTTAGAGCTCATGAAGTTTGATGGGAAGGAGGGGCAATATGGGGTTGAGAGGGGTTTGGCTGTTAAAGTGCAATGTTGAACACCAAAGGGACATTATATACGAGGTTTTATTTTGCCTGACCAAACATCAAGTAAGAAGAGGGGTGTGGAAGAGGGTCCGTAAACAAAGGAGAAGCAAGTGGGGAGAGGAATAATATTGGGTGAACCCTTTTGAGGAAGCTAACTGTCTTAGGGAAACATGTGCGTATTTTGTCAAATGTTCGAAGGATAAAGGGGAAACGCGTGTAAAAGCTCGCACCAAACAGGACCACAGTCACGCCAAAACTTTGCGGTGCAACCAATGTCGAAAGCAAAAAACAAAGAAGAAAGCAAAACGACAAATGATAAAAACTACCCCCATAGCAAACAGAACATACAAGTAACTGGAAAAATTGCCATGGTTGGTTACCATTTTCTACACCAATCCCGAATAGTGCATGCGGCCAGATGTCAACGCCCCCAAACAAACGAGAGACACCCACAACTAATTGAAAGCCCAAAAACATGCTATCAGCAATAAGAGGGAAGTAGGAACCAATGAATAGCAAAGAAAACAAAAAAATGGCAACACAGACTACACTTTTAGAAGAGTATACATCATCATTAGCAATCGCCACCAACCTCCAAGGCAGGTACTCCTGCTGCAACACAGGCCCTTGTGTGATGATGATCGCAATCATGACAAAATCAACAAGCATTTCTAATTCTAAAATTGGAAAAGAAAGCCTCGGAAATCAAATTATTGTACCGTCGGTTGCTTGTTATTCTGAAAATTGGTTGTTGAATTTGTAAGCACGTTATTGCTTAACCTCCCTATAGATTTAGGAACCTTAATTTTTTTTTTATTTGATAGTAGTATATGTAAACATATACAATGAATGAATAGTTTTTAATCAAAATTTGTTTATATGAATTTTTTATGTACATCAATAATCTTGTTGATGTATATATAGAGAAATGTAATTGTTCATTCATGTTTGAATTATTAACTGATTTAAATATTAATTCAATTAGATCATATTAGTCATTTGTTTTAAAATTCTTAAAATATAAATTTACATTATAAAAAAAAAATTAGTGTTTTAAATTATTATTTTTATGTAGAGATTTTAGAGAATCCTTGCAATAATTTTAATATGTTCTAGTAAATTAGAGAATGCATTACCATATAGTACTTTTACACTCCACTTGATGAGAATTAAAAATGAGTTAGATTATTACATAATAAAAAAAATGAATCACACAATCCACGTGACAAAGTAAATTTTTGTTTTTTGCAGTCTTCATTATCTAATAATGTAAATGGAAAAAAACCTTGAGACAAGGTTATGGAACTAGTTGATGCAAAATAATTCAAAGTGTTGTTTCTAATAGAAAAAAATACAAGAATTATTATGTGACTTTATGTGAGGATGAGTTGACGAACTCCTTATTTACTTTGTTATATATTTGTACCTAATATATTTCCTAGTAAACACGTGATTCCACCATATGTTTTCAATAACTAGCAATTGTAATTGAGAAAGTGTTAAAATCCTCATGTGCGGATTTCACTAATGCCTCGAGGTTTTGGTGTAACGGTTCGTTACATTTGGTATCAAAGCGACCACCTAGGTTTGAGTCCCAGCACGAGTAGCTATGTCGGCATTGCAGTGTTTGCCCAGGGCTCGTATAGGGCAGGGTGTGGTCCCACTATACGGGCACAAATCTAGCCCGAGGTCGAGGCTATTGAAGTGTGGTGGGATGTTATGATCCTCATGTGTGGATTTCACTAATGCCTCAAGGTTTTGGTGTAACGGTTCATTACAGAAAGTGCAATGTGAACACCAAAGGGACATTATAAGACGAGGTTTATTTTGCCTGACCAAAACATACAAGTAAGAAGAGGGGTGTGGAAGAGGTCGTTAAACAAAGGAGAAGCAATTGGGAGAGGATAATATTGGGTGGAACCATTTTGAGGAAGCTAACTTTCTTAGGAACATGTGCGTATTTTGTCAAATGTTCGAAGGATAAAGGGGATACGGTGTGAAGGGCATCGTATCATTATAGTCTAGAGATATATTAGAAAGGAAGGTATTGTAAATGAATCCTTGAAAGGAAAACTTGTATTTTTTGGTTCAATCTTGAAGTCAACATATGTTTAAAAATGTAATTTTTTGCATTGAGGGTTTATTATGTTGACGATTTTATGATCATATATGATTATGGTTTCTCTTTATATTTTAAGAATGTGAATAAGGTTCCCCCTCATAAACACTCATAATGGGTGGTAGAATAAGTGGGGAAAATGACGAAAGAATTAGCAAGTATCATGATTGAACAAAAATAGAAAATAGTATCGAGCCTATGAATAGAATCGTGTATCGTGTAACTTGTAAGCCATATGGAGGGGTCATTCAGTCAGTTTCATTAATTTTTTCATAAGTTGTATGGCACCATAAATAGGCCAAACACAACTGAATGAAATGGATTATTCTAGAAAAAATGGAAAATGGGACTTTACATCATTAGAAAAATATAGGCATTCATATAATATGTATAATTTAATGACACAAATAAGAAAATTCATTCAAAAAACAAAAGCAACAAAAATGTCATGAATTTCTCAAGAAGTCAAAGGGGGGCAAGCTTCTCGATGTTAAAAAATCCTTTTGCCATAAATATTCACTTTCGAATATTTAAAAAAGCGTTATTAGTTTCTCCCACATGAAAAAGGAATTGAAATGTAATAAACACTTGGACCTATTTATAGCGGGTGGAAACAAAATAAATATCGACTATTGTAAAAGTAAGGAATTTGTTTTGTAAAATATTGGACCATCTTTTGTTGATTTGGATGAGCACAAGGGAATAAACCATCTACGTGATATTTACTAATATTTAACAATTCACTTTTCCATTTATTTGAGACCAACACGAAAATATTTTGACTATGAGATACTGATCCAAGTATATTATAGGTCAGGGCCCACATTTTGACTCCATACCAATAATATTGAATACAAAGATATATTTTTAAATATAAATGTAACATTTTCCTACTAAAAATGTGATATTAGGAAGGAAAAAAAGTTACTTTAAAATGAATATCATTGTATGTCCAGGAGTAGGACATGATGATCTCTTAAGTACAAAAAATGCTTAAATGCAATGATCTATTCCTACCTCCCTTTCTATATTTTAATCCAAAAATAAATATCTAAACAAGTATCCAAAACAACGATCTATGTGCTGAGGAAAAAGATAAATTTTGGTGGAGAAGGAAAAAATCATAGATGGCACTGGCTACTGAGGGTTCATCACGGATAATGCCAAGATGATTTTTCATTGTAGACAAATTCCATTCCCTTCTTTATATTAATGAGTTTCTTTGCATGCATGTTAAATTTCCTTTATAGATCGAGGGGTTCTTAGGTTTCCCTTAGGAGCCTTCCCATTAAGGATTTGAGCAACAGGTTGAAAAAGGGGGTGAAGATAGAGTTATATCCCCCACATATCACATTGTGAAATCCCAGCCACCTAACTTGACATGTCCAGAAGCAAGCTCAGAATTATCATCGAATTTGAAATTCAATTACAAAGGAATAATTTTGAGGATGATTTTATAACATCGGAGACATTCATTTGCAAATGGGTCAGAAATGACACACGAAGCATGCTCTTCTAGAGCATCAGTGAAGAAGCTCGTGATCCGCATATAGTTTCTTATGTAGATTTCCATGCTTCTTCCAGAGAAGTTGGTTCACAAAATTTTGTTATCAAACAATGAACCACTCGATTTGGATTTGTGTTTGTCTACCCATCCATCATTTTTTCCCATAAAGGACAAATACTCGACGAATAACTATTTGACTACTCACTTGGATGGAGAGGATTTATTTTATCAAAATCCTTGTACAATTGATAGCCACATCCATGTATTTTACTATGCATGTCAAAGAGAGGTCAGACTTTCTAATTGAGACAACACCTTTCTCAATAGGACAAGTTTAATGTAGGAAATTTAGGGTTTGCAGAGTTAGGACACATTTTAAATTTTTTTAAGGGCATTTGATATAGATATTCCTTAGATTGTGGTTGAAAATATATGATATGAATCGTATATCTTCAAAATTACGGTATTTGTTGTTTGTTTCTCCATGTATTTAACAGAAAAATAAAAGTTGAGTGGGAAAAATAGACACATGTCAAACAAACCCACCAACCAGGTTGAGTGATCTTCAAAACCCAAAGCAAAACATGGAGAGCGAAACATCCTAAATGGCCTTTCAGACCTATCATTTTCCTTGCATAATAATACAAGCACTTAATTTGAGATCTAGAGGCATTCACCATGCTGAAACCCAAGTTAATGTTACAAATTTAGTAGTAATTGGATAGTTACAGTGAGAATTAAATTAAATAAATAAACAAAAAGTTATGTGGAACTGTGCTAAATAGAGCTCTCGTTAATAGTCATCATAAAATTAACACCATTATGGGTTAAATTAGACGTGAACACGGAAATAAATCTATAACCCTAATATCTCCTCATTTTACTATATAAAAATTGATTAATCCAGATCTTTATCTATATCTGAAGTGTGTTCAATTGTCTCTGAGAGGAAATTTATTTGTTGTATGCAGAAGAAGAAGAAGATTGAGGATTAGGAGGCGCTTCATTCGGGTGTAATGTCTAGCTATATTCATTTTCTTCTTCTTCTTCTGAGCACCTATGTTACGTGCAATGTAACCTTTGGAACACCATTCTCATGGTATACGATGGTAGTCCTATGGAAGATGTGGATTGGAGTGTGACATTCCAGCAGATAACGTACTCATTCTAAATAGGTGGAAGACATGAGGTTGAAATTTTTGCGCTCACATCGATTAAAATAATATTATGTCAACTATGTGCGGATGTCATAGGGGGAAATTTTTGCTCCAACTTATACAACACCTTCAGCGTAATTATATGTAGAGATATATTTTAAAAATATAAGTAGATTACATAAGCATTCAACATTATGATAGTATTTTGTAAGGGAGAATAACGTGATTAGTTTAAAGTAACACATAAACCTCCTCAAAATTACAATAGGTGGAGCTATGGAAAAACCCACAAGTTTTTTTTATGAATATTTTGAGGAGGTTAATGTACTTACTGCTATTGTAATATCTCTAATGTGGCCACTCTAATGGATAGTACATATTGTAATCACATTGAGAATGTTCTAGAGTGTTATTATACGAGGTTATTTTCCAATTCATAGGGACTCTTAATGATAGACAATAGTTTGATGTGATAGTTTTCATATTTTGTATTCATACTTCTGAGTGGTATAGATGGTATTATTTATATGTCATTTTTTCTTTTTTTTCCCCAAAATTTACTTATATCCCTCATGAAGATATAACATTATATACTAATATGAAAAATTATGTCTTTATCCCCAAGTGCCAGGTTTTGTAGTTCAAGGGATTGTCAAATATGTGTGCATCGAATGAGGCTTGGAAATGAACACATTTTGTAGTTGCTTCAGTATATTTTTCTTAAAGGTGCATTCTAATCAAGTTATAGTTTTATATTGAGGAGATATAAATTATTTTCTAGTGTTTGTGAGAGTAAAACATTTCTAATCGTCAATCAGACATTGTTCTATTCATGAAGTTGTTAGGCTCTCAAAGAGCCCACCAATGATCATTTTTTGTTGAGTGCAGAGGCCCAAGGCAATTTCAAAAGAGATAACACTGGAATCATGCACCATGTGACTTTGGTGGAATGGATACCCCTCACACCTTGCATCTAATCTAAATGAGAGGATTAAATCCAAACCTTCAACAACATAAAAACATTTATAATCATCGATAAGTTTTATTTTATTTTATTTTATTTTTAGGTCATTCTTTTATATTTAGTTTTATTGGAAGTGGTTCAATTAGAGTCTGTGCTTGTTGGAGGTGGTTTTTTGTTTAAGGTGATTTTATTGGAGGTAGTATGATTAGAGGTGGTTTATTTAAAGTTGATGGATTTTATTTGAATTGGGGTTGATTGATTGTCATTATTCTTGCATGTACATATTTAATTAATAGGAATTTACATTAAAATTTATGTTTAGTTTCTTTAAAATGATTTAATTAGTCTTAATTCACTTTATTCCTACTTAAATTTTATCTTACTAGAAAACATGATGGACCAAATTCATGAGATACTCTACTCGATATAATAAATACTTATAGATGTTCACCAAGAATAGTTATGTAATATTAAATATGTTTGTAATTTCGTAAGTATTAAGTTTTTGTGTATAAATATTATCATTATTACATGATAGTGATATTATGTGTTTCATAGGTTGTATCGTCCCCCTAAGAAGAATAGGTTTCCATTGTTAGTGGTAGAGTATTGTTGAGTTGTGGAGCTCAATTACTTCAGATTGGCATGTTCTATTAAACCTGCAGGAAATCACAGTAACTGACATCAGTTATGGAGGGACCGGCATCAATCACCTATGACCGACATCAGTCAGGAAAGGAGGAACCGACATCAGTTAGGGCTAACCGGCATCGATTACCTGTGCGAGAGTGTTTTATGTAATTCTCAGGAATTAGATCTAATTTTATCATTAAAGAAGATATATTGATTGTAATTACATGGTTAAGTGCCCTAAGTATGTATATGTCTATATAAGCATGAATTCTAGGGTTTAGAAGGGTGTATTAATGATTATTATGAAAATAATTGTGAGAGAGAGAATTCTTAGAGAAGGAGAAGCTTGAGAGAAATGAAGTATTGTACATCGTGAGAGGTGTGGAATATTGTAAATCTTCATTGTATATCTTCGGAAAGCTTTGGATGATAGATTGACTTGTTTCTTGGTGGATGTATCCCACACTGGGTGAACCACATTAAATCTAGTGCTGATTTATATCTCTTGTTTTGTATATTTCTTCTAGTAGAATATTCACTTTTATTGCATGTATGCTTAGATATTATATATTATATGTACAACCTTGTGCTAACCCCAACAAGTACTACTAATCTTGAGTCAAAGTATGCTTGAATGGAGAGTAAATATTAATAAACATTCCAATGCTAGTTATTAGGATGATCAATGGTACTTATATGATATATTATGATTTTTTAGTGTCATTTCAAAGTTTTATCATTCATTAGAATCATTTGAGATGTTTATCACTTTCATGTTTGAGATGGTTACATATTTATTTTTTATTAATATTTGTAGTCATTTAAGAATTTTTTATCAGCTAATTTTAATTATAATCATTTGAGTCATATGATTATGTGTGTGTGTGTGTGGTACTTATTGGATATGTTAAATAGTTTTCTTTTTTTATTAGACATGTGCATATTTATTTTGATTATCTAGTATTTAAAAAAAATTGCTAAGTAACTTTATTTTTGGTGTTTTGTGAGAGGTTATCTCGTAAATAAACTGAGTTAATGGTACTTGATGCCTTTCCAACCTCAAACCATGCACTTTTAGAAAATTCTCCTAAGTGTAAAGCGAAACCGGAGTCGAATCTAGGACCTAAGATTTCAGAATCTCCTAAACCATCTTCTATTACCATTAATATAAGTTTTAATGTCTCTAAACCTTCTAGTCCTAGGAAATGGAAAAATACTATTACAAGGAATGTCTATGATCCTTTTCCTTTATGTAGCAAAACAAACCATCTTGAATCATAGTGTTTTATGAGAATTGAAGCACTTGAAAAGATGTTGAAACAACATAAGCTTTATGTTCCTACACCTTCATCCTCTTCCAATTCTAGTAAAGGGAAGCCATTTCAGTTCTATCCTTCACTCCATTGGATGATAGATGGGTTTTTGATTCAGGTGCCACACTTCACATCACACATTCAGAGAATTTGCTAAGTTCAGTTTCTCCTTGCAACGTTTCTCAGATTATGGTGGGCAACTCTACTTCCTTGAAATTCATGGGTGCAGGGACTGTTGACATGTCAAATGGCTTTGTGCATGATGTTCTCCATGTTCCCCGTATTTCAAACAATTTATTGTTTTTTTATCGAATCTGTAATTCAAGAAAAGGAAATACTATTGAATTCTCACATGATAAAGTTGTAATAAGAGAATTGAATGATCCTAATGATATTGTAGCTACAGGTGTTGTAGATGCCGATTCTAGATTGCATCTCTTTGAAAAGTTCAAGACATCTGTAGGATCTTCTCCTAGTGTTCACTCAGATTATGTGAGCAAATTGTGGCATGAGAGAAGCCAGATGTGTCTGATTTTCAAGTATTTGGATGTCCAGCTTGGGCTTATGTTCCTGATGAAAAAATAAAGTACATGCAAGCAAAGAGTAAGGACCTCATCTTTTATGGCCACTGTGAACACATGAAGGCATACTGTCTTTTATATCTTTCTACTATGTAAGTTCATTTTCAAAGGGATGTTCATGTTGATGTGATAGATTCCGTTGAGACTCCTGATGAAGATAACCATCCATCTCGCACACCTTCTTCTCCTGACTTGGTTGACATGCTTCTTGATGATTCTTCTGAAGAAGAATTTTCTCCTCCTTTGTCTCCTCCAGTACAACAACAACCAAAATGGCTTCAAACTAATTTTTAGGTTGTTGATACCTTGGCAGGAGACCCGAGTGATACTTGATACACAAGATTTGAAACTTCATGTGGTTTTGTTTATCATCGTACTCAATCTATGCCTTCTGGAATGACTCTTATAAGTAAAGCTATCTCATATGATCTTGTTACTTTTTATGAATCTTGTGGAAAATTTGAATGGGATGAAGCTATGAAAGAATAATACTCCTCCTTGATAAAAATAAATAAATACTTGGGAATTGGTACCTCTTCCTAAGGGAAGGAAAGCTGTCAAATACAAATGGATATATAAGACTAAGTATGTAGTTGATGCATTTGTAGAAAAGTATAAGGCTTGTCTTGTTGCTAAGAGATTTTCTCAAGTTGAAGGGGTGGATTACTCTGAGAATTTTTCTCCTGTAGCAAAGATGGATTTTGTTCACCTTGTTCTTTCCCTCTTTGTTTCTCATCAGTGGTCAATATATTAGATGGACAAGAAGAGTGATTGTTTTCATGGTGATCGCCATGAGGAAATTTATATGGAGAAACATCATGGTTTTTTGCAAGATTCTTCATTGGTTTGTAGACTTTTTCATTCTTTGTATGGTCTCAAACAAGCTCCTCGAGCTTGGTATGAGAAGATGGATGAATTTTTGTTATCTGTCAGTTTTCATTGATGTGAAATTGATCATACTATATATGTTCTCAATCGTGATGGTGATTTGTTGATATTGGTTTTGTATGTTGATGATATCATCCTCACTGGCAGCTCAGTTTCTATGATTCATGACATTCAAACAAAATTAAGAGCAAGCTTTGACATGACAAATTTGGGATTGTTATATTATTTCCTTGGTATTCAGGTGCATCAATCTTCTGAAGTAATTTATATTGGACAGAGGAAATATGCTTCTGATTTGTTGAAGAAGTTCCACATGGTTGATTGTAAGCCATCTCCCACTTCATTTTAGTCAGGTATTGAATTGACTGTTAATTGCATGTCTAACCTTGTTGATGCCTCTTTGTATAGACAATTGGTTGGGAGTCTTTTTTATCTAACACATACACATCCCGATATCACCTTTTTTATTTAACACATACACGTCCTGATATCACCTTTTTTATTAATCTCATGTCTTTTTTTTCTCATGAGCCTCATGAGACTCACTGGAAAGCAACAAAGTGTATTTTGTGATACATCCTAGGGACTTTAAATTTCATCATCTGTTATTCACCAAAGGGATCTTGTGAAATTGAAGGCTACACAGATTCATATTGGGGAGGTTGTCTTTACACACAGCAATCTACTACTTTTTTTTTTTCGCCTTGGCTCCTGTAACGCACCAAAATTACCAACACAAGAACAACACAGTGAAATACATGATAACTTTTTTTTTTTGACTTGCTTTGACTCAACACGACACAACATGTCGTCAAAAGGTTACAATCAACACTTGGAATCATTTGTTACGGGGAAGACCACAAGGTCAGCACGGAAACGTTCACACTTATCAAAGACAATTTATTTTTCTTTTGACAAGACAACATGAAAGTCCAATCCACATGACACACTCACGGCTAGGGCAAGCCACAGTAAGAAATGGTTAGGGTTTATTTATTTTGGTAAGACGCCCTTTAGCTCATGACTTAAGTTTTCAGAAGGAAATCAATATATGGTTTGCACAAATTCATCTCACCAACTGAGTTAATTTCTTATACACTAAAGAGTAGTTCACTTAAAGTCTTCTCCTACTTACTAAATCTTAATATCTTCCAGAAACTAACCATTGTTTTCCTTTAAGCTTGTTTAAGAGTTCACCCCAAAGGGATAGTGTTCGCTAGTTTAGCTAGGGGTATCAATTAATAAATGTTTACCTCACAAAGGATGTTTTCATTTTGATCACTCATGGAATTATTTGATTTCAAATAGATCACCTTTACATTTATTTGTTGAATATAAAATCATTATTTTTGTTTAGCTTCTTTAAGGGTTACCGACTCATTTTTCTTTACTTATAAAATATTGTCGCTAAGTCTTAGAAAGATTTAACTTAATAATTTATTCTCAAGATCAAAGTTTTACAATACTCATATCAATGTAAAGATTGAATGCCATTTCTCACAAGGATAATTTCAAGCTTAACTACACAAGAACAAGACACTTTATTTCACCATTACCAAACAATACAAGGCAAGAGATCATATCAACTCTCTTTACAAGCAATGTTACACAGATTACAACACATTGGACATTTTTTTACAAGGAACTTCATAATGGTACAAATGAAACTTTTACACTCTTTTCTTCTAGTCTACTCGCATAATCCATCTGCACAAATATTAACTAAAGTCAGTTCGCAAGAACTGAGCATGTTAAGGCTACACAATGCAATAATAAGCTAACAATTAACAATATCAAGAAAAGAATATTCTAAATTCAGAAATGGATTAAAACACAACTCACAACTCCAATATTAATCTCATGAGAGAGAAAACTAAATCATCCAACAAGGAGAAAGTCCAAATACTAGTAAGAACAAAATTACATATATCAAGGCAAGACCTTATGGGTTGGAAACAAGAAAGTCAAGAGTGTTGATATCTCCTTCATGTAATGCTATGGGTTACGTGATAGGAATCTAAAATTTACTCCATCCAACTAAAGGGGTCCAAGAGAAGACAAGCGTACTAATTATGATCGTAGGCGCGAAGCAAAAATGACGTTATCTAATTCTTCCAGGGGGCTCCAAAGTAATATGGGTTCGATGCCCTTAAAAGAACGCAACTATAGTTTTGGTTTTAACCAAGGAGTTTACCACTACCTCCTTATCGGATTTCTTAAAACGTAGTACTAGTTAACCAAAACAAATCCACTTTTCCAAATGCGTACGAAAGAGACACAGAAAGGGCCATTATTCTACCAACAAACCCTATCCTAATCGTCAACTTCTCTACATAATATAAGGGAAGACTAAACCCAAAAGTCGTTAATAATTTTTTTATATAATCCAGACAATGTCAATACACATTAAAATAAAAATTGATTTCCCTAACAAGGCCACAAACTGGGACCTTTTTGTAACCAAGTTTGAAGTATACGGTATTCGAGTTCGAAAACAAAGGGATTCGATACGCAGAGGGCAAAACACCAACGATGCCCCAGACTCAAAAGACCTTACCACGAGTACAAGCACAAACCAAGAACCAACGCACATAGCTATCAGGAAGGTTACGCAGTGCAGTCAGGCCTAGAAGTTCTATGGACTCCTTGCCAAAGGTATAGAAGATGGAAAATTTTACCCGATCCATGTGGGCTTATCGAGGAAAAGTCTTAGCAAATATCAAACAGATAAATATAACAGCCACCTATGATATTATCACTGAAATCAGCTGTCATCTAACAGGAAACGAGTTCACGAGTCCAATACCATGGATTCACCTACAACTTTTGTTTCAGTCCAGCTAGTAATAGGTTGCTTGCGACCCTTAATAAAAATTGTAGAAATTTCATTCAGTTAAACTTACAATGTTTCCCCTTGCTTTAATCAAACAAGAGTTTACATCAAGAAATAGGTATAGTAATACTCTCAACACGTGGAGGCCAAATAGATGCCAGGTTATCCCTCATCTAGACTAGGTACAACAGTCAACCATGTACAGTTCTAAAACAAACCCCAAATGCCATTTTCTAATCAAACATAAAGTAAGGAATGCCCATAGGCTTAAACAAGTTTCAGACACAATGTCACTATTAATGTACCTTTTAGCAAGACAAGAGAGCCTTAAACAGGAAATGCGTATTTACTCAACCAAAAGAGGTATGTAGGCTTAACCTTCTATTTAGTAACCTTCAATTATAACTACCATCACAGAATTCTTTTAAAAGAGGGTCATATAAGCAAACCAAAACTCAATAATGTTTCCTTCCCTACAAACTAGATTGCCTCACTCAATATTGCAGTAACCCATTTAGACAAATATGAAATAGAGTAAGCTATAAGAGAGGAAGGAACATTCCAAGCAAAATCAGCGAAATTGGAATAAGATTTAAAGGAACAACCACACAATCAGGCAGTGATATAAACAACCATGAAAACATCTAGTCTAGGCGCCATTCAAGAGGAAAGAAAATTCATTTCAAGATACTGAAAGAAGGTAGAAAACTATTACAAGGGGTAGATTTAACATGCCTGGTTTAAAACGCCATCTCCACATGCCTATGATTGTTTCAATGATGTTGCTTGCCTTTAACCCAAAGTGCTTTGCGAGCTCGAGCTAGCGCCACAATCACGCAGTAAAAAATAGCTACAAACCAACCCCATGATTTGAAGCTCGGACACGAGACATATTGATTACACCACTCTCCTGGCTCCGGTAGGCATCTACCGTGATGATACACAACCTTTTCCTTCATCAGATTTGGGGATAGCATCAAAATCTCGGTGCAAACATTACAGCTGTAGCTTGCTAGATCTGGTTCCTCCATAAATTCCCTCAGACACACTGCATCTGTCATATATGTGAGAACTGTTTTATGATATGTACAGTCTTCAAACTCAACAGAATAACCCACATCATGACCTAGTTTAACACCCATTTCCTATGCAACTCGAGAAGCCACACTCATTGTTGCGACTCCATGTGGCTGTGTGCACCCAATCTTCCCTAGTTTTGTATACCCTGCTTCATATAAATACTGAGGTATCTGTGTCGTCTTCCCTGATCCAGTCTCCCCCACAACAACAACAATCTGATGATCATTTATGACCTGAATCAACTCTTCTCTCAAAGCATCGATGGGAAGCATCTTCCTTTCTTGCTGGAGAGACATTGTTTTTAGCTTAGTATTATCATCATGGTCATCCTCATCCTTATCTCCTTCAAGTACTGATGCCATGATAAACTGAACTTCATCTTCGTCCTCATGTTTATTCAATTCAACACTTTTCTTATCGGCCTCAGCCATGATCTTGCTAATAAAAAAAAATATCTACTTAAAACAAACACTAGAGTGAAATCCTAAATGTAAATACCTGTCCACCTGCTTCAGTATCATCAATGCCCTTTGACAAGAATCTGAGCCTTCACGTCCTGTAATAGTTTACTGTTTCCTTAAAAGAAAATCCCTGTGAAAGAAATCTCTAAAAATACATCTCTTTCCCCCCCCAGTGAAGAACACAAGAATATCTCCTAAAAGCTCTTGCAAGGCAAACTGTGCTTCATGAATATTCAGACAAGATACAGATCCGCGACTGAGAGATTCTCTTCCATGCGTTACAGCGTAAAACAAGTAAAGTCTCAACAGAGAATCTCTGTAATAAATTTCATCGGGTCTCCTGGCAACACTCTCACTGTCACTTAATCGATTTTGATGAAAATATCTTAAAGGAGAGTCCCGAATTTTGAGGATGCGTTGATACTGAACAGATATCATTGCAGTTGGACACCCTGCTCGTTGGAAGCACTTAAAACAGCGTCTGCCACAGCTGCAAGATTTGATCGAGCTCCTTCCATGATAAATTCACCACCTGGACAGAAGCGACTTTCCAAAACGAAAATGCAAGACAGCTCAACCAAAACTTTATCTCGTTCTTCTACTACAGCGGTGAGATTTTGCAACAGCTGGTCATGGCTGTGGTCGCGTGCAACCAGAACAGCATGATCAACACCCAAGGCTCCCTGGGGATGCCCTGCAGCACCTGTCATGCTTAACTCATTCTGACCTCTACGAGAAGGGAGGGAGGAACAGGCGGCTGCAACCAGAACAGCATTTAGCAACAAAACACTCGGCCCCCATTCTAACCAGGACCCGCCAGGAGGAAAATCATTGTGAAAACAGCCTGAGCGGCCATGGCAAGGAGAGGAACAGCAACAGAAAAGTTCCCAAACACCTGCGACTCCATTGGCCTGGGGTTTTTCCACACCATGGCCTCTCAAATCCCAACAAAACCAACCTCCTTGATCACGCGGCCAAAACAGGTCAAGGGGAGCAGTTAGCACGGGGCGCGAGAAATTTGCCAATCCAAGGAATTAAAGGAGGTGGGGCGGCTGGCAGAGGTAAGGCTGGCACCAGCAGATAGAATTTGACTTTAAAAATCATGTCCCCTCCAACCTGCGCCACACACCTACTCTCCCTTCTTTCCCATGCAAACCCTGCTTTCCTTCATTTATTATTTTTACTTATATTTTATTTCATTTCATTAACATCAATAGTAAGTTTGTAACTCAACTATAACATCCGAAGCGCTACTGTGAGCAAACAAGCATACAAAACTATAGAACAAAGTAATAGACCTGGTTTACGCTAAGTCACATTTTAAATTTCGGCATTCTATCTATTTCTGAATTAAATATATCAATCAAACATACAATGACACGGTTCTATCGAACACGGTAGAATATTCATTTTATGACATTACAAATACAACAATAATATTATCTGAAGAAGAAGGTTCCCTCAATTTGGAACTCTATCTCCACGAATGAGAAACCGTCACATAAACAGCATGCGCGTTTACCTGCCATGAACATTATAAATACTAAAATCTTTAATCCATCCACGTTAGTTCACTGACTGGTTAAACTTCGTTGAATTAATATATATGTGATATATGGACAAGATTGCAGTTCAATGGTGAGGATGAAGGTTCGTTAAGTATAAATTCCTTACAATTTTTTTAGATAGATAAAGAAATAAATAAGATCCTGACTTTCCCTAGTCAAAGGAAGGCTTTCGTATACGATATAGATATACCTAAATTTAACGAGAGTAAACAACTGTATGTTAAAGGCTTCGAGTATAAATATACGCTTACTCAACAAGTATTAACAGTTATATATAGTAGGTTTTGATATAGAGATATGTTTATCACACAAATGTTATAAACTATATGTTAAAAGTTTCAATAGAAATATACACATAGTCAACATATACTGCAACGACCCAACAAGGAAAGGGTCACTACGCCATGAACCTGGGTAACTGCCAAATGGGGCATTACAGCTCCGGTCCAATTGCATGGGAATGAAAAAAACAAAATGCAATTTCTTTTTCATCCACTGAAGTTGCGTAAAGAGGCGTTGTAAAATCAGGTCAAGAAGTTGTTTGGCTTCGTTATATACTTGATGAATTTTTATTTCCACATGAATCTCCTTCTATTATATGGTGTGATAATCAAAGTGTTATCCAAATAGCACATAATCCTATTGAACATCAGTGTACCAAACACATTAAAATTCATATGCACTTCATTAGGAAATTAATTTAGGATGATGTTGTTGACTTGAATTTTGTATCTACAGATGGTCAGATAGCATATATCTTGACTAAACCCCTTACTTCTCCTCGGTATCTTCTTTTACGAGAAAATCTCGAAGTGAAGGAAGTTGTCCTTGGGGGGATTCAGCACATTGAAGTCCTTCTTCCTTCTTTTTTTCTCTTGTTTGTAACAGGTACCTTATTTGGCATAGTAGTCGGGACCCTTTCCTTTCTTTTTTGTTCCCTGGAATTTTCTTATGGGAGGGTGTTGGTGTAAACATGTTCACACTTATCATTGTGAACTAGTTATTTTACACCTAAATGAGCTCACTTGTGGAGCATAGGTTAATTTTTTATTTTTTGCATTTTAGTTTGTGGGATATTATTTGTCTCCCGTAACTTATTGGAGTTGTTGAGCTATTGCCTCCACTCCTTGTTTTATGGAGATGTTTTAATCTCCTTTGTTTATTGTTTCCTTCCTATTATTTGGGTAAGAATTAGTCTTATAAAACACTATATATTGTGTGTTCCCAGATGTGAAACACATAGGAAGTTTGCATAATATTTCTTTAGCTTTTCCTCTGTAACTTGCATAATTATTTTTAAGTTGTTTACTTCATTTTCATGCTAAGATTTGGTTGTGCTCTCCTTCATCAAGAAGTATTATGAATCTTTTTTTTTTGTAGTTTTGACATTTATTTAAAAATAATTTTGAGATAACCTTAATAAAAAATAATTACATTAATGGTTTTTTGGATCTTAAATATTCCCAAAACATTTAAAACTATTTAATGACAAGTTAATTATATTAATTTATATAATTTTGATCTATTATACATGTATATTGGAGTTTAATTATCATCATAATTATATTTTTTCATCATATCAATCAGAAGTATAAGAAATCATAACGAAACATAGCTTTCCCACATGAACATATTAATCCTCTAACTCCAAAATCATTTTAGGTTTCTTCTGTTTCCACTTTTCCATTTGTGTCTTGCACATATAATGACTACAACATATAGTGCCACATATGTTTACCCAAATTTGACATGCTTTTAGAGGATAAATTATGTTCTGGATATGGAAAGAAATGAATACTTGTTTGTTTGCTAATTTTTATGTTGATCAACATATCTCTATTAATAATAAGTCAATAGTTGTCGCTAATGTTTTGTTGTAGATTCAAGTCCAGGCTAGCAATGTGGCACTGGAGGAAAAGCATATAAAATGCTATTGTATCACTGCGGTGATGCACCATGCAATGTTTCTCGAGTCCCGTCATTCTGGTATCACAACTCCCTGCCACGTGGAAGTGACAGCAGCCGCCATAGAGGTGGTGGCTGATGGAGTCGTTCCCAATGTTGCTCGTTCAACATTGCATACCAATTACCACATGGTCATCCTGCTAGGAAAAGCTCTTCTCCTCCACCTTTAGCCTACCATTAGGGGTGGGGTATCCATATGCCTTCTAGACACCAAGGTTGGGGCTCACCACCTGCACTCGAGCCACACACTCTTGATGGGTGGAATTTTCCTCCACCACCAAATTTTTTTTCCGTAGCTAGCACTTTCTTCATCCTCATCGGCCCCTGCTAAATAAATGGAAGATGAAGACCGCCACGGCTCGAGCTGGGCTCTTCTAGACTTCGGAAAAGACCTACCAGAATCTAGATTACATGACCAAGACCCACCTACTACATGCCAATAATTTGTAATGGCGGCTTGATTTTTGTATTCCTTGATTTTTTATGTTATCCATCCTCTTGTGCTTTTAGAGTTCTTGGCCTAATTTATTTTTTATTTTTGAGGCGTGCTTCAATACCGCCCATCTTTTTTTTTGGTGAATAATTTTCTATCATTATATTTGTTATTATAATATAAAATATATTTCCTCAAAAAGAAAAATAAGATAAGACACATACCAAACATTTCATATTTTAGAATAGTAATAACAAATATATTAGTTATTATTGTAGTATAGACTAATAAACAACCATATTAAGGCCTATCCCATATTTCCTACTTTAAAATAATATAAACTGATAAGAAAACATATTAGATAAAATTCGACCAAGCACTTCATATTTTTAATATTGTATAGATTAATTAAAATACATGAAAACACATATTTGATGAGAGTTCTACCAAATACTTCATATTTTAAAATAAAATATATGTGTGTACGGTGTGGCGTATTTTGGGGTGTGACTTCTCCACCCAGTTTTTGATTGGGAACACTATGGACATTTATTGATCATATCAATATAAAAGTGTGTTTCAATCCAAAAAAAATACACTAATTAAAATTCATACTAAGTACATGGCGTACCAAGAACTTCATATCTCACAACTTTCAACAACATATTATTAAAATGAGACGTAATTAAACAACAAAGGGCCAACAAGCAAGATAATATTGAGTAGCAATACTGAAGAGGCTAGCAACAGGAAGCAATCCTCTCTAGCCCATAGTTGAAACCTTCTTCCAAACAGGTCTGGATGAAATATCTTCGTACCATGCATTCACATGTTTCCTATCCTTAATCCGATATCCTTAATTATTTTGTTCAATTAATTATTATTTCACAAATCTACCCTAAATTACCTAATTTTGAAACCTAAACTATTTGGCCCATAGCCAAAACCTTTTTCCATGCAGGTCTGGAAGAAATATCTTCCCACCATGCATTCACATGTTTCCTATCCCTAATCAGATATCCCTTATCAGTAGCATTCACTATGTACTCAGTAAATGGAAGATGTGAGAGATCAGCAAGGCTATAAAAGTCCCCTGCCAAATACTTGCTCTTTGACAACTTTTCTTCATACGCATCCAATACTTTGCCCAAATTTTCAGCACTGCTCTCAATGAATCCCTTGTCCTGAGCAACACCAATCCTTGGAGCCAAGATCAGCTGATAAACCAATCCATAAGCATGAGGGCCAAAGTTCTGTCCTTCCACTTCAAGCCATTGTTCAATCAACGCTTTCTCTTCCAAAGTCTTTCCTAGGAGACAAGTTCCCTGTTCTGCATATTTCTCGGCATAGTGCCTTATTATAGCCCTTGACTCTGCACATACCCAATACAAAGAAAAAAATTATAATCTCCACTATCCAAATCAGTTCTACATATATAAAACCAATGCACCAAATAGTTAGTGATAATTTACAATACAAATTCAAGTCTATATATATGTAATGAGTATAATAGATAGAGTCTGATAATCTACACTATCCCAATCTGGATTATATATTTACAATGAATACACCACATGAAAAATGATAATCTATAGTACCTGCGCGCATAAAGGCTATATGCAATGAATACAACACAGAGAAATTGATAATTTACACTACTTAAATTAGGCACATGAATACAAGAAATAGAAAGTGAAAATATAATATTCGATTCAAGTCTACATATACAATAAATGCATCACATAGAAAGCCATGATCTACACTACCTTAATGAAGGCTGCACATATAATAAATACAGCACAGAAAGTGATAAAGTACAATGCAGGACTACATATATTAAATGGAAAGTGATAATCTACACTACTCAAATTAGGTCTACATATATAGAATGGATATATACAATGAATACATTACATAGAGAGTGATAATATATCCACTCTACCCACATAGTGTTTAAACATTTATCTATCTACTCTACCCACATAGTGTTTAAAAATATATAAAATGAATATGATTACCAAAGAGAGTAAGATCTCCATCCTGGACTGCTGGAACTTTTCCAAAGGGCTGCATCATGCATAAACTCGTAATCAACATGAATCACCATTAAGATCTCTCTAGTGTTTATAAAATCCAAAAGTTGACAATGTTTGAAAAATAATCTACCTGTAAGGCCAGAAACTCTGGCTTTTTCTGCTCTCCTTTCAATATATCTACATGCACAATTTCAAAGTCGATATTTTTCTCTAAGAAACATGCAAGCACCCTTCTGCTGCAGGATGCATAGACTGGTCCATGTAGCTTCACAACCATTGTGTGTATCTAAACAAACAAACACGAAAATCCTTAACAATGGAGACCTCTGGAAGAGAGATAATATAGAAGGGGGAGCTCACAGACCATTTGTTTAAAAAACAATTTGACAGGTAATACACATGGGATGACTTCAACAATGCCAATTACAAAAACAAGCGACACATCCATCGATGCAATTTGCTTAGTAATTTGTGTTGCAGGCAGAACTTAATATTCTTTACATAGGCATTGACATCGAGAATTTGGTATCCAATGCAATTTGTATTCAAGTATATGTTATCTCGTTATCTTTGAAAATGTAATTTGCTTAAAGATGTACATAAGCATAGGGACTTTTAAGTACTTTGTATTCATTATCTTTTAAAGAGGCCAAGGAAGCAATTTGCTTCGTAATTTATGTTGCATGTATGCATTTTTTTTTCCGTTATTTTGATTAATATTAGGTATTATTCAGCTCTTATATGATTTTTTTTTAAATATAGTGTTTGTATGTAAATAAAGAGTGATCCCACAACAATTCTTTTCATCTTTTTAATGGGAGTATTCTAGACTACAATAATAAAGGGACACATTAAAGATGCACACTTGTAACTTGATGTAAACATGGAACTAGGAAGGCATTACTCTACACTCTATAGGAGGCATGGGGTTCCAAACCTTAGACCTAGAATAGGGTAGTGGTGTCTAGCTAGCTCCCGATTGTAAAATGACAATAATAATGTTGTAATAGGACTGTAGTGAGTTAAGAGATTCTAAGAGGTCACTAAAAAAGAGTCACAAGGATGGCAAGTGAAATCCAAGAGATTGCAAAGAAAAATCAATGGTTGTGTAAGTATTGTAAGGGGTTGTAAGGTAAGAACTGATATATAAATAATGCAATAAAAAAATATGCTACACTATCCCAATCTATGCATGACCACATCCATAACATACACATTTGAAATGAAAGTAAAGGAACAATAGAGATTAGAAACACTTAATTGCATGAGGGCACCATTGGCGCATTAACTTTCCTAGGGTCAACATCACATTATGACAGAGAGTTAATGTGGGTGATCATAAACAACTAGAAGAAGACCTAGGAAGACCCTTGATTGAAGACTTCAATGACTCCAAAGGCTTGATAGACCATGGCATGTGCAAATCCTAAGTATCCAATGCTTCAAGTATGAACTTCATATAAGAAAATAGTTATACTAACTTCAAGACCTTTTAAGGCTTATGAGTAGGTTTAGCAAGCACTAGCAAACCAAATGTGTGATGGAACTGATGTTGGAAATGACGGTCAACAACCTAGTATAAATAGCAGGTACAACGAATGTATTAGTAAAATGTTCTAAATAAAGGTATTGACCGTGGTTGATGTTTTCGGCTATAGAAAATACAATCCAATGGCATCAACTATGGTTGTCATCGGCAAAGGAAATCCATTCAGCAAACGCCATCAACCAAGGTCAATGCGGGTCAGAAAGGGATTTTTAGGCATGGGAAGGTCAAAGAAGAAAGTTAGATTATCGAGAAGAATCTCTAGAATACTAAGGAAGCTAATAACAAAGGTGTGAGAGTGCTAAAATTGGGTGTAAGAGTGATCATAAGGAGATAACCAAATGATGTTGCAAGGAGAATCTAAAACAATTGTGAAGGATGTAAAATACAACAGGAAAAGTGTATGAATACATGTGTAATACATGATATAATCATACTATGTACATCAAAATCTCTCATAAAAACCACTACTGACCAACCCAATGTAACTGAAAGGATTCACATAACCATTTCTAGGGGAATATTTCAAATTTTCTTAGCATTGTACAAATATTTGTTATAGTGTATCGATTTCATAGTAACTATAGCATAATAACTTGATATGCACATAAGCATATGGGATCTTGAGCATTATGGTATATGCTCTAGAGATGTGGTGGTGTAGTGAAAAATGTACATAATTGTGCATGAGACTAGTGCTTAGTGGGAGTTACTGTATGGTGCACACTAGAGTTGAGAAAGATTGGATATGGATGGGTTCAAATAGAGATAGTTGGAAATAAAAATTTCTATATGTTGGCAATAATTTGTTAGTTGAACTAGATATTTTGACCTATGTGACAATGATGATTAGGATAAGGTTAGAGGGAATATTATTATTCTCTAATAGATTAATCATTAGTTGTTCTAAAGCATGTGCATGTTAGAAGCACACTAATTCCTAGGAGTTAATTATAGAAATTTGTTGGCCAACTATTTTGGGTTTCTACTTTTCCTATATATACAGTTAGGTTTAGGATGTAGAGTGTGAATGAGTGTGAAACACACATGATTTAGTATAGATAGTTTGTGTATGTGATTTATTGTATTCAACACATTATGTGTTGAATACTATAGAGTATCACAAGTCAGTGTTTTAGTTGTGCAAATGGATTATGTATTGACTATTAGAGTATTGTTATCGAATTCTTGATTTTATTGTACTACTTGGTTAGATTATGTGTAGTAATAAAGATATTTATTAGTTGGGATTTAACCCAAATTTAGGGTTTTCCCAAGATAAAAAATGTGTCTATATCTTATGTTTCTATTTTCTAATTATTTTTGTTTACTATTCATGTTAATCCTCATCCTAATTATCATCACCACATACCTTATAAACTTTGAGAGAATCTCTTAAAACATTTTGTTGACTAAGGATTGTCGATCTTATGCAAGGATTAGAAATGGATACAAGCACCATAATAGAGAATGATAAATTTAGTGGGAAACATTATGGTCTATGGAAAATCAAAATGGAATATCTTTTGATATAAAAATACTAGTGGGTTGTTGAGTCTTAAGCATCACCTTCAGGGTTGAAGCAAGAGGTATGGGAAAATTTTGATAGAAAAACAAAAAGTTTAATCCAATCATGTATATTAGATTAAGTGCTACTGAATGTATATGATTAAAATAATGCAAATTATCTATGGGATAAGATGTGAAAGTCATACCAAGATAAATATTTGGTTAGCAAACTATTGTTCCATAGGAGATGTATTCATTTAAAATGAAGAATAGAGACTCGGTTTCAAATCACTTGAATGCCTTCGACACTTTGCTGAATTAGTTTTTTTCTATTTATGTCAAGATATTTTATGAGAATAGATTTATTACACATCTATGTTCTTTTCTAGACTCTTGGGATAATATAGTGATGGAAATCACTAGCACATCGACCAACCTTTGTATGGATGAGATTTTCTCATCCTTATTGTCATAAGAGGTGAGGTGCAAATATGTTTAAGATCACCAAATTGATGCTTTTCTAATGTGTGATAGAGCATAGGGAAAAGGAAAGTAAAATGTAGGGGAGAAATAGGAAAATTCTAGGGTAATTCAAAAACATATGTACAAATCTTCTTTCAAGAAGTGTTCAACTACGGAAAGATGAGACTCTTTAAGAAGGATTACAAGGTAAAGGTGTACAAGAGTAAAAACCTAATGGTAAATCCTTTATTGAATAATCCACTAATGATGGTGGTGATGCATACTTGAAAGCTCTAAGTGGTAGTCATGTAATGAAGCATGGTTAATCAACTATGGTGCACCACATGACATCTCATCAATATTGGTTTTCCGGATTTTATCAATATGATAAATTTAATGGAGGAAATATAGTTATGGAAGATAAGGCAACTCGAATTATTATGGTTCAAGAAAAAATTAGAATAAGATTTATAGATTGTAGGAATAAGACTCTCCCTTGCATTATGCTCATTCTAGGTCTTGCAAGAAATTTGGTTTCAATAAGAAAGATGTGTGATGTTGGAGTGTAGGTTTCACTCATAAAGGATGGTTGTAAAATGGTGTGTAGAGAAATGGTACCCTCTAAGGATTGTGAATTATAACATTTCCCAAGATAGATGTAAGTACAGTTACTATTATTTGAAATCAAACCATTATTTCTAAATCTAATGAGGTACATGATAAAACCAACATGCCTTCAGTGGTGAAGAAAATGATATAAAATCATAGGTGGGGTCATTTTGATGAGAAAGGATTGTACTTACTAAAATCCAAAGGAATGGAAAAAGGGATTGATGAGCATCCCTTTAATGTTGACTTCTGTGAACATTGTGTTTATACTAAATAGAGAATATTTAAAATCCCCATAAGCATTACACATGCAAAAGGGATATTACAAATAATTCATAGTGATTTTCGTAGACTAGTAAAGGTTGCGTCATTTTGGAAATTCATCTGCTATGTGTCATTCATAGATGGAATTTATAGGAAAACATGGATATATATTATTCAAAGTAAATATGAAGTTTTTAATCAGTTCAAGGAATTCAAATCCCCTGTAGAGAACCAGAAGGAGAGGAATATAAAGGTAATGTGCACTAATAATGGGGGAAATGTTTTTCAAAATATTTTAAGGAATTTTATAGAGAGTGTGAAATAGAAAGAAAAAATACAACTCCATTTATGACACAAAAAAATGGAGTTGTGGAGTGTATGAATATTATACTGATGGAAAGTTCCTGGAGTATGTTCAATTGTATGCATTTGGAGTAGAACTTTTCGGCTCAAGCAGTAGTTACTACTTTTTACTTTGTGAACTGGTCACCAACATCAGCACTGGAAAATATGACAATGTAGGAATCTTGGTTTGGTTAGAAACCATCCCCTCAACACCTAAAAAAGTATTTTTGATGCATATGTTTATAATCCTAAGTAAAAGAGAATAGATATTTATTACAATTCTAAGAAGTGTGCCTTCATAGGGTATGGAAATGGTGTGAAAAGGTACAAGCTATGCAATATGAAAATAAAGAAGATTTTCTATAGTTGTAATGTTGTCTTCAAATAGTTCAAGATGATTCCAACATAAATGAGTGTGTGCAGTAATGATGATGAGTTGAAACATCCATAAAATCACCCAAAAGAACAATCAATCACATTATAGGTTGATATAATCAAAAGACCTTATGAATGAGTATGATGTTATTGATGAAGAAGTAGATCCATAATATGAACAAGACACATTTATGCCTTCGTACAAAATGTCAAAATGAGTATGAAAAATGCTATAAAGGTTTAATCCCATTGATCATCATTTATCTTTCCTCATGTTTGTAAGGGATGGTGAAGATTCAAAAACGGTGCATGAAGCACTTGGTTTTCCCCTCTCATTCTTCACTTCAAGGAGAGAATCCACTACAAGTTTGGTGCACCACCTTATTTTATTCAGTATTTCATCTTTCTAAACCCTAGTTTCTTTGAGATATTAGATTAGAACTAGTAAGTGGTAGAATATAGAACTAGTAAGATTAGTTGCAGTGAATTGGAGTGAAAGGAACTAGCCTTTTCACCTGGAGATATACCTTGGAGGATACATTGTCCCACACTTTGAAGGTCTTTCCATATTTCACTGAGGTGTTAAGTCTAGCTTCAACAAAGGGTACAACTTCAAGTGACAAAAAAATCCAAGCGCCAAAATTTTAAAGCACTAAAACTATTTTAAAGGGCTTACAAGGATTTAGGATGCTACGTGGAGAGGATGGAGTGAGGTGGATGGTTGAATCCTATTAATAGGCTATATGGGATTTAATATGAAAGATTGAAGACCCACGGGTTTGGTGGGGAGTAATAACGAAAACCCCCACAAAAATTAAGGAGGCTGAGGGACTCAACCACAAAACCCATCGTGCTCGACTCGGACAAACCAATCACTCCACCATGTGAGCACTAGGCTATATTAAGCCTATTAATATGGGTTTTAACCCATAATTACGGGTCAAAACCAATTATTTAAAGGCCCTTTTTGCCCATAGCAAAGTATTTGAAATTCATTTGAATTCAAGACAAGTAGAAGGCATTGGCAAAGGGCATTAGGAGTTTTTGAAAGTTATAATAGGCCATAAAGCCTTACAAATCTTTGTTAAACTTATGATTATTTTATAAGCCTATGATAAAGGCTTATAAAGCACTTTGAGTGTAGATCAAGTAATAGCCTAGTATGTTAGGCTTGATTTTTTAAAATCTTATTAAGCTTAAGATCGTGGCCAAGAAGTTTGATATTATAACAACACGAGCCATTAAGCCCATCAAATTATTATGACAAACAATCAAAGAGGTCTACGTTTCCATTGGATGAGGTATTGTTTGTCAAGCCAAGGGCTCATATTTTGGAGCCAAGAGACGCCGAGACAAACAATGTCAGAGCTAGTGCTGCAGTAGCTCGATCCAGAGTTAGGTCATCTAATGATGTTGATCAAGAGTAGTAAATTGGTGTAAGAATCTTGTTTTCTACATCTTTTTATATATTGGTTCATCTTTTGAATATACCAAGAGACGTAGTCCATTTTGGGACTAACTTTGTTATCAATTTTGGGGTTACATTTTGTGGCGTGTTTTCATTCACTTGTTGTTTTGCAACATAAATAGGCCAATTTCAACATAAATTATAGTAAATTGAGAAATAGATAAAGTATTTGTGGAAACGAGAAACTGAGTTAGTTTTTATAACACCTATTTTTGGATCAACCAATTCCTTAATTTACTATAGAACCTCCTTTTGTTTCCTTTCATGTAAGTAGTATTTTCCTATTTGGGGATTATAATACCGAATGTTTTTCAATGGGGATTCATATGTTTCTACACGCACTACAACTCCTCTAGTAGTTATTTGTATTTTTGGTCCTTGATCAACTTTTGGTGTATCTTCCTATTATGGACCCTTCGTTACGTTGCACATGATTTTGATCATTTTTGTACCCTTTTCAATCTTTTCCAACATGGTCATGTAAAGACCAGGGCATTCTTCCACCTTATTATCCTTTCAACAATATGCAAATACATGGAATTCTACACAATCTCATTAATGATGATCTATTGAGCCACACTTATAACAAATCCTTGGTGGAAATATTCCTCCTCCTCATCTTCCTCTTATGTGATCTCTCCCTCATACATTCATGATACGTTCTTCTTGATTGTTGTTTATTGTGTTTTTCCTTAACCCGAGTGATCACATCTTATGTATCTATTAAATATTATGGCATCCTTTAGTGTTGTGGGTATACACATCGCAAATTTTACAATAGTAAGACATTTTCATTTGAATTGTGTACTGTAATAATGGGATTTTTCTTGCATAATAGTCATCCCCACATATCTCACAAGCCATAAGCATTGGTTTGAAACTATGGTGAGGACATGTAGTCTTTGTATGACCTTCCACCTTACAATTTGTGCACCAAATACCATTGCACATTACCTTGCATTATTTGCAATTAAATTTTCTAGTTGAGTCACCATATATGCAGTTTATGCTTCCATAAACATGATACGTCTAGTATCCACACTACCAACGACTTTGGCACGCAATGTTACTTCCAATGCTTCATGTGGGTCTGTGAATGTTTTATGTGACAAGGCACGTCTGAATGGAAAAACCAACCAACCGAAAAACCATTATGCATGTTGGGCTAGATGGAACTCATAGGAATACGGGGAGATCAATGTTTTGAACCATGCATCATATGCACGCATGCTTTTAGTATGCTTTATTGTACAAGCTCTAGGATATCAAATTCCTTCAATAAGTCATCCTTTAGTTGGTCATAATATACGACCACCTACTGTGGATCATGATTCTTATACCAGGTATGTGCTCGATATAGAATTTTTTTAGCAAATTGGCTTTCTTTGCATTCTAGGGAAGCAATTCCTTTCATATGCTAGATTAGCTCACACTAATGCACATTTTTTGAAGCATTCTCAACTCTGCAGCACTTTGGAAGATGTTTCTACATTTCAAAGAATATTTTTGGCATCAGTTTTTGTTTGGGTGGCTACTAAAACCCACCGTTATGACCCTGAGCCAGCTTGTGATGCTCTAGAAGAGCCACTTCCTCCACCGCTTCTAGTTGACATAATGCTAGTATTGGTGATGCATGTGGCTGACCCACTAGTATGATTTTTACCGCTTGTTGAATGGGTATATCCACTTCGTGTGCTACCAGTTACCTTAGTTGTTTATCCTGACATCATCATTGTAACGACCCAAAAATTTCACACAACGACAACACAGGAAAAGGACAGTATAAATTTTTTTTTTGACTTGCTTTGACACAACACGACACAACATGTCGTCACAAGGTTACAACCAACACTAGGAACCACTTGTTACGGGGGAGACCACAAGGTCAGCACGAAAACGTTCACACCTATCAAGGACAATACATACATTTTTTATTTTTTTTCTTCTTCTTTTTGACAAGACAACATGGAAGTCCAACCACATGAAAAACTTACATTTAGGGCATCCCATGAGAAAATTCTTGTTAAATTTTCTTGTTTACTAAAATGTCTCTTAATTCTTAACTTACGTTCTTATGAAATTTCATGTAATGATTCACACAATTCTTTTCACAAGGGAGAACTTCTTTCTTTTCAACTATTGACTAAATAGCTTAAGGCCAGGCTTTCTAAACTAGGATCATCGGTATTATGTCCAAAGCTTTTTATTCATTTGATTTTAGAACATTTTCCATTTCTTACAAGGTTAATTAATCTTATTCAAGCCACTAACACATGTTCCACACTTCTATTGCACGGATGAAGGCATAAGCTCCGATTGAGTGGAAAGTACCGCTTAGGGTTCATAACAATGACCTTCTTGTTTAAGAATCAAATTTTGACCTTGCTTAAGAAATATCACCATGAATCAAGGAAAGGGTTAACAGAACAGGGCAACAGAGTTTAGCTTCAGGGTCACATTGTTTACTATCAGTCTTTCATTGAGGTTAAGAGTTTATCAAGATTGGTTAAATGTTCCATCTAGACTTTACTTAACTAAGTTTGAAAAAGGAGAACATTTCAAACGATATAGAAATATTTATGGTTTTATTAATCAATTTCCCTCCTACTTATTAAACCCTATCATCTTCTAAAATCTAACCATTGATTTCACCATGAGATCATTTAAGGTTTCACCATAAAAGGATAATGTTTATTAGTTTAATTTTAATAAGGACTATCCAGCTCACTTCATAGTACTCACAAACTCATTGCTACTAAGCCTTAGGAGGATTTACAACTCAAAATTTTAACTCAAGAGCAAAGTTTAACAGTACTCGTTTGCGGAAACAAAACAAGGTTATATCAATTCATTCCAACATGATGCACAAATCAAAGGGACATACCATCTCTATTGAACCATGACTAGGGAGCAAGAGAGTAATAACATGGGACATGCCCCGCTACTATACTAAGGGTTAAAATTCACTAGAATATCCCATAGCCAAGCGGTAATCAAATTTCATCTTTCACATGATAACCAAACAAGCCAAAGTTTCAACAGTTACAACAACAATACTCTACAATACATTTACTAGGCACTAACCCTTCTTCTAAAATGTCCAAAGGCCCTTTCCAAATTTTATAACATAATACACATTCGTATAAAGGAACATCATAACCAAGATTGATGCAATAATCTGCAAGTATTTCCATCATCTAACCACGTAAGCCATATGCAACAATTAATAACCTAAGTCAGTTCGCGAGAACTGAGCAAGATAAGACTATACATAGCAACAATAAGCTACTAGCTAACAAAACCATGAAAGGAAGCATTCTATTTCAAGAAATGGATCAAAGTTCTAACCTCTAACAACCTTTTGGAGCAAGATATAATTTTCAACATATCAACTAAGAAGAAATCCATAAGTTTTAGTTATGAAAATACCTCTAAAACTACAAAAGTTTGACAACCAAATACGCAAGACTATGAAATTTAAATGATTAGACACAAGAGTTGAGAATATTAGGATTTCAATCATGTAATCCCGTAGATTACGTGATTGAAATCTAAAGTGTAACCCATCAATCCACATTCTCCAGGTGAAGTCAAAAGATAAAAACCAGACCCGATCTTAGCTGCCAAAAAGAATATAGTTTTGGAATCGTTCCGTAGGGCCATAGGCCTAATAGGCTATAAACAAACAACGAGGGTAAAAAACAAAGTTCCATCATGTAATCAAAAAGGTTTAAAGGATGAAAATCTTATATTCAAACCCACAACCATTATATCTTAGGTAATAAGTGACTTCATAGCTAATAAGGATGAGTGGAAAGGACGGTAAGAATGTCCGGAATAGGCATTGCCTAACAGTCTACCTACTGAACATAACCAGGGCCGGAATAGCAACAAGCCTCATTAATACCCAAGTTGAGTAGGAAATCTAGCATTCTAAACACATCCTTTCAATTTTCATAATACCTTAGATTTATAATCCTCCCGTTCTAGAGGAACATAGCCATGAATCTAGACTTGGTTGAAATTTTCCGACATCAACTCACTTCCTAATATCATAAACGATGTATACAAAGGAAAAGGTCTCTCAACTCTCCTTAATTTACATCTCATCACTAAGTTTATGGTAACCTATGCAGTGATTAAACACATAATATACCATCGAAGATAGATATCCTCCAATAATGAACTTCTATAACGATGTTATTACAATTATTACGTTCGATACATAAACAAACTATTCCATAACTTCTTTTCCCTTTTTAGACAACAAAATATATTCACGACCTTCCATCACAATCATTCTAAATTTGTAATGAAAGGTCACTCATCAAGAAGGAAGTACAAAACAAGTTTGACTAAATTAAGGAACTTCATGTTACCTTAAGCAGTTGATGAAAACCTTAACTTTCACGAACCGTGAAAGATATCACCTTACTCCATCAAGGCATTATGTCTATACATAATTAAATCGATCACACAAGGAATCATCAACATACCATATCTTAACACCATAAAGGTCATTAATTTTATCAAATTTTACTCATAGAAAGAGTAGAATCAAATGGGGTTCTATCAATAATTTATGCCCTTCTATCAACCCAGGACATATTTTCGGCCCAAAACTTCCTTCTTAACAAGCACATATATTGCACTTCTAATTTCCAAAAGCCCTAATAATTTGCACAATACATGAAGTGCATAATCACGCTTATCATAAAATAATAATAATAATTTAACTGTATATTTTCCTCCAGGGCAATAACATAATAGGAGCCCAATACTAGTCAAAGCTGCAACGTTCTAGGGGTGATTACATACCCAGGTTCACAAAAGAAAACAACGACATTTTTGCATAAGGAAGTAACTTTAAAATTATATATATATATATATATATATTTTTTTTTTTTCATATGATCAATCGAAGCATACACTGAGAACCTTTGTTTGTTTTATATATAAATGGGTTTGATCACGTCAACAAGAACAACCAATAGAGGCAAATCCAGAAGTAACAAACTGTTAACCATATATTGAACACAATCCACAAAATCATAGATTTAAACCAATTTCTAGAAGGAAAAAGTTTCATTTCAAGAGGTTTATTAGATACTAGCATATTATGTATATGGTTAGTCTATCTTGCCTGTTTTAACGCATCCACCAGTCGTGAACATCCAGCAGGGACTGCTATAGCCACACGCCTTCCGCTTTATCCTCTGCTTCACTGGTCTTTTCTTGCAATATACCACACCGGGATTCCCTTTTGAAGGCACGACTAGAAGAATGCAATAGGTGGTTGTCCAAACACTAGATTGCTTCAATGCAGCTGCTTTGGGGGTGAGAGTCGAACTGTTTACCACTCAGTCCGAGAGCACTTGTGCTAGAAGGCTAAACACCAACCAGGGTTTGAAGCTCAGACACAAGACATAAATATTACATCGCTCCTGGTTCTGAAAGGAATCTACCGTATTGATACACAATCCTTTTCCTTCATCAGATTTGGGGACAACATCAAACTCTCGGTGCAAACATTACAGTTGTAGCTTGTAAGGTGTGATAATTCCAACAGGAAACTTTATGCCTGCCAACCTAGTGACTCGTTGAAGAGGCTCATAATATTGCCTCTCATCTTGTAGTGATTGCTAATCATGGCAGACAGGGATGGAGTTGGATTAAACAAGCTGCAGCTCACCACAAGAATCCCAATATCCTTGGGCCTCACTGTGCTTTTTCTCAAACAGTTCATCCAAGGCACCAAACATCACCATCACTGCTTCTGCACGGGCTTCTTTCAAGAACTCCATAAATTATTTCTCCCCAACATTTTAACCTCTGCACTGAATAACACCAGCAGAAGAGGGACAACAAAGAAATACAGAGCATTTCTAATCAAATAATGGTAGCCCATCTTGACATGCCTGAGATTGACAGAGTGTAAGAAATCAAGTAATCTTCTCCGGACTCTAACAGAGAATGTTTTGAATCCTGCATTGGGACCAGAGCTCTCCCAAGACATTTTCTCCAACATTGCATAGATCTCCTGACAAGTTCATACTTGCAAAGCAAATTGTGCTTCATGAATACACTGAAATGGAACAGATCCGCCTCAATGAGATCCTCTTCCACGGGTTGCATCATGAAACCAATAGAAAGGTTTCCATAGAAAATCTTTGCAATAAATCTCATCAGGTCTGTTGGTAACACCCTCACTGTCACAATGTCGATTTAGATAAAAAAATATCTTGCAGGAGAATCCGAATTTGAGGATGCAGAGATACAGAACAGAAAACAACAAAGTTGGACAACCTGCTTGCTGGAGGTGCTCAAAAAAGGCTTCTTCCTTACTGATACGTGCCTGCAGTCTGGCTGAACACTGTGGCAGGGCTCTGCTGTGGATCCCCGACAAGAACACACCTCACAGCACCCCAGGAAGCGGAGGTAATACGCTACTTCACCAGCTTGCGGCTTCATCTATAACCACCATATCTAACCCATGGCTAGGTGCTGGAAAACTTCCGGTTAGTATTAGAAATAGTAGTGAACGCAATCTCAGCCTCACTTCCAAAACTTGCCTCAAGATTTGATCGAGCTTCTTCCATGTTAGATTCACCATCTGGACAGAAGTGATTTTCCAAACTGAAAGGCAAGACATCTCAACCAAAACTTTATCTCGTTCTTCTACTACAGCTGCAAGATTTTGCAACAGTAGTTCATGACTGTGGTCGCGCGCAACCAGAACATCAGGTTCAGCACCAACGGTTCCTTGGGATCGCCCTGCAGCAGCTGTCACACTTAACTCTCTCTGGAGGCCACTGGTTTTCTAAGATAAGTTTACCTCTCGACCCTGTAGCTGCTGCATACAGCCAAATCTTCCTCACGGCCCTCCCAGGAGAAAATCAGTTCTACGCTCCACGGAAGCTGCCTGTACAACATGATTTTAAGGATCCACACCCACTCACGCAACATCAGGGCGACAAACCTTCATTTCACCATTAATGAATCCACTGTTCAGAACACGCCAAGGAGGAGTAGGTCAAAATGAGGTGACAAGGAAAGAGAAAAAAACGCCCAAGAAGGAAACGCGCCCAACACCCACCTGCACGCATTGAAGGAGAATCCAAAAATAGATTATGGCAAAGAAAAACAGTACTCCAGCCATTCCTCATGCAAGGATAGACATGACAGCCATAATCGTTGGCAGGTCGGGTGGTTGGGAGGAGGCCAAGGTGGTAGTGGAGGCAGGTAGCAAAAAAAAGAAGCCGTTACCCAGCGGAGCATTACAATCATGTCAAACCTCAATGCCTTTAGTGTGTTAGGACCATCTACAAATTGTAATTTTCTTGGTGTTTGTAAAGTTTACACAAGTACAAAAGGAAATATTTTGTTATGCACATCTTTTGGTTTTTCTTTCCATGTCTCATCCTCAATATCAGTCTCTATTAGAACTTAATTCTTAATAGTTGTAGACCCAGACGTAAGAGCAGTCACAGTAGGTTGGGATAAGGACGTCATCCACATTATACAACACATCATGATCATTAAGAACCTTGATTTTTTTGGTGTGCTCTTCATATCTCTTTTGGGCATCTTCGGCATTCCTTTCTTCCTTCCACCATAACCACTCACTTTAATGGTTTTACATGGTAAGTCTTGAGGTTGATTCATCTTATTGAACTTGTCCTTTTTTCGCTCATTCCTTGCATCAAGATTCTTCATAGTGTTACCTCCTCAAATGTTGTTCATATGATTGATCCATATTGCAATTGATTCTTGCTTCATTTCCCTAACCCATGGTTTTTGTCATGCGCGTGGGAGATTTATTTAGCCATGTGAAAAGTTTTAATCCCTAAATCTACCATAAAAAATTTAATCTCTAAAGGTAATTTCCTTACATGTGATCCATGTGGCTCCATAAAGAAATTGAAATTTTTCTTTTCTATGTAGGAAAATGTAGACATTATGCATTCCAACACGTAATTGTGTAAATTTGTTCTCCACCAATAGTCAACAACACGCATCTAAGTTGTGTCATGTCAAGCTAGTCTCCTTGTGTGCTCTGGTGTCTAAGTATATTTCTCCCCTAATTTGAAACTTTTATTCATGCAGTATGTGGCTAACCAAGCATGGAATTTTTAAAAAAAATAACTAAAGAAAGTTTCATAGATAGCATCGTATAGATTATTCTCCACCCAGGTCCTTGGACAACAATTGTTGCATCTTGGAAGTTTTCATGATAACTCCTTTTCCACACTATCCAACTAGTGCTCAATACTATTCTTAGTAAGACAAATAATCTTTTATCCACTTTCCCATCTTTAGTTGAATGACAACAGGTCCCAACAACATAACCAAAATTTTATGCATCTAGGTTACCACATAACTCCTACATGTGCATGCACAAACCCTTTACACCTTGGCACATGTCAATGGAGATCCACCACCCGCGTTGGCTTGTTGCACTAAGAAATATCCTAGCACTCTCACCCAAAGCATGAGAAATTGTGAGGGGCAATAAATTTAGGTGCATAAACTATATTAATAGGGAAAATAACATTCAAAAAGTATATGCTCATGAATCAAAAAAAATTAATAGACAAGTAAACATAGTAAGTTACGAATCCTGTAAGATATTTGTATCTAAACATTCATCAGTATAATAATACTTGCTCTATTGGCACATCTATGTTGTGTTATTCTCTCTTTTGTGTCTCGTACAATGAACCCTCAAGGGGTATTTATACTATTGGGGACTTTCCCTTCACCAATTAAATAAGAGTTATACTTAGCCATTAAGTTCAATCTAAAAACTTGTTATTACATTCATGTGGTGGATATGCCACGTGTTGCCTTAATACTCTACATGGTAGTCTTTATATGTTAGCTTGAAGTTTTGTCACTTTGATGACTACTTCTCTATTCTACATCATTTTATGGGTATTTTTGGAAACTCTATTTTTTTCACTTGACCACCTTCAAGTTCCACCTCAGACACCGCTTTTCCTTTCTTGGCATGCACATAGTTAGACATGCAGTTTCTTTTCTATACTTAGCCAAATTGTTCCTTTGGTGCATTGAAATTTCTTTCCCATGCAACCTCCCTACAGATCCAACTATATGTAGGTGTCTCGTTATCTCCATGTTTGTTTGAATCTATCTTCATGCTTTATAATGGGGCGTAGATTTTCCATTTTTATCATAAATCCTTTGGGAAATTTTTGTGTTCTTCTTCCACCATATGTGTGTGCTCCAAAGGATAGGAAAGAATAAATAATAAGAATATTTTTCCAATGTGGGACTTAGCCAATAAATGAGTAAGAATTTTAGGGCTCAACCGGGTCACCATATTTAGAAGATAATGGACTTTAGACACTACTATATAAGCTCAAAATGTTACAAATGTTTGAGAGATATAGATTTTAATTATTAAATTCTTGGGATGAAGACAAAGCATTCAACTTATGCAACCATACTTTGGAATAAGTTTTACAATTCAAATACTTATTTTCCTTCATTTAAACTACTACCAAATGAAGTGTGGGATATGACATTTTTTGTTAGTTATCTGAACACACCATGAGCATAAATTTATTTACTATTAAAGTCTACCCAAGCCACTATCTCTTGCCACCTCTTAGGCATTGTTAGAGTACAACCAACCATTCTCTTCAGCATGGCCTACCTTGACTCGTGGAGGGCATTATGATTAGAAACAACTATACATAAAATATGCTTTGAACACATCTTATCTCCTAGAGAATACTTATTACCTAAAAGGGTGTTTATCCCTTAATGTTTATAAATATTGAAGGATAATTCTAACCTTTAGTTTGTTAAAATTTAAGGTGAGGTTCACAATCCTTCTATGATTAATCTGTTTCAATCCATTTATGGAAACTAGTCCCCTACCTAATAAATCCATTATAAGCGGCATGTGGGTAGGTTTGTCATGATAACCTACCTTGTTGGACAAATATTTTTTCATTCTAGAATGACCATCCTTGAGTGAATTTCATAGTAGTAGATCCATATTTCTCCTTATTACAAATATAACACCATAGTCAAATAAGGTTTTCAAGATAGTCCATTTTCATAATAGTAGATCTCTTATTTGTGAATTTTAATACAATTTCAGCAACTATAATATTTTAGACCTAAATAGTTTGCACAGATACCTGAAAACTTGTCTAGTCAATCTAAAGTACTATGTCTTACTAGTAACAGGTGGTTCTAATACATTTTACCTATCCCTCACGCACGTTCGTGGGGGTCTATTAAATAATAAAATATCAAATTTATAAATAAAAAAAATGTTGTGGTGTAGTGGTGGGCCACCTGCCAGTCATTTTGGAAGTCCCGAGTTCGAATTTGCCTATCTACCCATGAATGTACGTGAGAGATAGGTTCTTCTATTATATTATAATATCCCACTACTTGTATAGATCAAAGAACAAGGTAATAAAAATTTAAATAAATCAGTAAGAGAAGGATTTTCCACATATTACAAACATGATCAACAACATAACCATGTGAAAGCAGGAAAGGAAATGACAATATGATAACATGTAGACAAGTACCTAAAACAAATCATCCAATAAAGGAAATGGAATCATCCACATATATTAAAACCTCTTAGTAACAATGAAATAAAATTTGAATTTGCAACAACATTGATAGCATAACTAGAATCACTACATAAATGTGAACTATAAGATTGGAAACCTTCAGTGCATTCAATTTGGCATACATCTCATAATTGCAGTGGATGTATGCATTATTCATAAATCATGGTACGGAAGGTACAAAGTTTTTTATTCAAAAGCAATAGATATTTCAAGAAATGCAAAGTCATTATATACTTAGTAATGTAAGAGAAGGAAGCAAGTTTAATAGTGTGAAGGAGGAAAGTTCTCATTTGTAGCTATTTATGTTTGTAGAGTGTCCATTTATACATCAAAAACAAACAAATAAATTAATAATGAGTGCAAGCCCCATAAATTGTATACCTTGAAGAGTGGAAGGATAAGAAGTAGTGACATGTCAAGTTAATGAGGGTGAATTGATGCATATCAAATTTCTCTATAGCAAGAGCAAGTGTGCATGCAATATTTTTTACGAGAATTGTATATCATGTTTTTTTTTTAATTTATTTGAAGGCCTTTTATCAATTTAACTTTGGATGGCCATGATGTTAAGCCTTGTCTTTAAGTTGTGTCGATGTCAATTGTTTCTGTATTGAGTGTTAGTCCCTAGGATTTGTGTATTGTTATAGGCCAAGGGATGGTTAGCAGTATCTAATCACAGTTGTCGAATAATATAGCTATTGCGAGTATAATTTTCCATCATTTTTTTCTCAAGGTGGGCCTATGTAGCTGCCAAATTTTACAACAATATATATGGGTAAGTTTGTTGGTCTAGTTCTAGATTTTTAGACAATGACTATGAATTTTCTAAGGGCTCCATTTACAAGGCCTATCTGAATCCATACATTATTATTTAATATAAATTAAATTAAATCTAATTGCAAATTAACTACTATAATGAATAATGTACAAATGCTAATATATAGTGAGACACAAGCAAACAAGAATGTACAAATATGAAACCCTGAGCAAGAGAGGGAAATAGAGAGACTTAGCTGATTTCAAAGCAATCTGGAAGTGATCTAGTAAGGTGAATAGCTAAAAACACCTGAGAAGAGTGTTTTCAATGCTCGTTGGAGGTTTTGAAACTCATGAATTTTTCATAAATGAGCGCTCGTGGGAGGACAGGAATGCCTGGGTGCTACTTTCCTTTCTAGTCACTAGTGTTTGTGTGAATGGTCTAGATCTGGTCACTTCTATGCAGGAGGAGCTTTGTTGTTAGTCCCTGTTTGTATCTCTTATTTCACTCCTTGATCGTCGAATATACCTGTAACTGAAAAAAAAAGTTGTCTGCCTACACATTTCCACAAACCACATCAAGTCTAATTAAAAGATGTAGAATGTGGAGTCAGATTGACCTCGACAATCACCTGAAAAGTGAACTTAGTACCGAGCGTTGCACTACATTTTAGAATCCATGTAGTTCTTTATCTAATTATGTGTAATGATGCCCGAGAATGCCCTTATTAAAACTACACAATGATAGCAGGCTAGATCTACAATATAAGCATATGTATAGAATGTGTGAGAGAGAATAAAACAAACTTCCCCTCCTATGTTATGTATACAGAAGAATGCATATTTTGTCCCTTGACCGAATCTGCTAGATGGATGCTTTAGAAGTGATCTGTGTCCCTTTGGATGCAAACTTAGGTGATAGTATGTATATGTTTAGTGCTTGGTGCCTTATTTTGAAAACATAATTATGTATTTATATGATTCCCTTGTTTGAATTTTGTAATTGACAACTGGAAGTTTGACCCAAAGTAGTAAAAAGTAATCAAGAAGTGACATGGGTCAAAAAAGGATAAGAAAAAGGTAAAGAATGACTAGGAACGCACAGGAGGATAGGATCGTCCTGAACGCTAGTGTACCAACTGGGCACTACTATCTGAGGCCATAGAAAAATAAAACAGTTAACTATCGGCAAGAGTGTAATAAATATAAATCCAATAAAAGTACAGAAGACAATAGACAAAAGGCCAAAGGGAGTGTATCAATTACTAGTTTTCTTGTTTATAAATCATGTAAATCCTATGCATAGCTTTTAGAACCTAGAAATGTATCCAAGTGCATGATATTTTTTGTCTATAATTTTCCCCCACTTTATGTTATTGAGTGAATACTTGGTAGCATAAAGTAGATAGAAGATGTGTACCTTATGATCATGTAGAGAAGTGTGTAGTCGATAGCGTGTCGAGTGAGCAAGTGAAGTGTGAAGTGGATCGCAATGTGAAGCATGGAGACTAAGTAAAGGGATGTGGACCCTAGGGGTGAATCATATGCATAGTAGCAGTGTGTTGTGTTTGTTGATGTGAGCTTCTTCTTGTTGCATATTAAGGACAGATCTGTACAAAGAAGATTGAAAGAGTAGTCAAATTTTCGTATATGAGAAATCAAAGTAATATAGTTATAAATAAGTAGAAGTGTGAAAGTATGTAAAAGGAAAGTGTGCACCTGATGTATAAGTGTGTAATAGATAGAGAATTATCCTAATTTTCTTAGAGATATTGATGGATTTTTTATCGAGTGGTGAGGTTTTTGGGTGATCTCATACTAAGAGCAATTTTTTTGGGTAATTTCATGCCAAGAGTGATTTTTTTGGGCGGTCTCACGCCAAAAGTGAGTTTTTGGGCGATCTCACATCAAGAGCAATTTTTTTGGCAATCTCATGCCAAGTTTTAGTTTTTTGGGCGATATCACGCCAAGTGTAAGTTTTTTGGGTGATCTCGCACAAAGAGAAGAGTGTTGGGGAGAGAGGTCTAGTTTTTCTCTCCTTCTATGATGCTTCTCGAATAAGCACCACTATAAATGGTACATCTCGAAACCATTTGTTTTGATTATTCTAATTAGTCCCAGTTAGTCCAATTGTAAAAAAAATGTACTGATAAAGTGAATTTTGTAACTAGAGGCAAGTGCCTGCTACTGTAGAACTGTTTTGAAAGCTTATGGAGATTGTGTTGATTTGAAAATTTGGCTATTTTTCCCCCCAGGATACAAGCACCCAAGGGGCACAAGCACCAAACACTATTGTTTGCTACTAGGTGCTACTATCCACTTTATGTGTGAGGTCCAAGTCTGATTCTAGACTGTTATGTGGTTGTATTCCTGTGCTAATTTTGTATTGTGTTGATATGTATTGTAGCTCTAAGATGTTGTAGGGGTGAATTATTCACCCAATAAATACCCCCCTCATTTTGGGTGCATGATGACTATAGGAGAATGTGGTCCAAAGGATCGTACCCTGATCTAATATGCATATATGAAATGGAGATACCTACAGGGGATAGGGGATGTGCATGGGATAAGCCAAGGCACATGAAAATAAGAGAGGCTAGTACAAGTGTTGGTGAAAGTAAAGTGAACATGTAATAGAATAGAATGTAATAAACAACTAGGAAGACAAAATAGACCGTGAAAAGTAGGTTTCATTCATGGGACATTGATCACAATGTCACAATACAATCAGAGCCGAAGTGGCCAAAAGCATACAATGATCAAACAAGACTAGGGCATAGCCCGCAAACAATATAAAACAATTGCAAGAAAAATGTGTTAGATAACCATAGTCGTATATAGTCCTGAAAGGAAAATGCTACACATGAAGCACCCATTAGTAAGTTAGAAAGATAAATATTGTGTCAAAGTGTGTATATAGAAGTGAAAATTAAAATGGCAGTAATGACAAGTAATAAAGAATATGTCAGTAGAATCTATGATATGTAGAGTGTGGGAGTAGTGAAGGTAAATTTCCCCAGGAGCCTCGACGAGATGCGTAAGAGATTCAGTGTTGAGCATCATATATCGTGTAAGGAGTTGTAAGAGATCTACATTCACTTCCAGAGACCAAGTGAATACACATGTGTATATGATAAAGATAATGAAATACTTAGTATATGTCTAGCATAATAAGTAAAGCGCAAAGATGTAAGTAGTATAAGCTAGCAAGAATAAATGCAACCAAGATATGTAAATGTTGTGTGAGTGTGATAGTGTGATATGCAAGGTTTGAAGATGGTAGGATTAGTGTTGCGCCCCAATGGATGTCTAGGAGATGAGGTTCATTTAAAAAATTTCCCTCAACAATAAATAATGAGCCATAGAACAAGAGTGTGTCATCAGGAAATGAGTCTATTGTGTGAGATTAGATGTTAGATATATCATGAATCACAAAGCATGAACTGTGCATTATGTGAGGTTCATTGATGAAGTGCACCCTCAATAGCCAAATGTGAACTGTATCACTAGAGTGCGTCATCGGGTGATGACAATACAATGTATGTACCAAATATGTAGAAGTTTTTTAGAATATTAATTGTGAAGCACAGAGCGTGAAATGTAGTAGTAGATACTAGAGATGATTGATAGTGCTAGAAGGGGGGAGAAAGTACTATGCCCCCTAAGTGTGTGAGTGATGGAGATCTATGTGACAATGTAAGGGATACATTGTGATGGTGACATAGTTTTAAATGTATCATAAGAAAGTATATTGTTGTCATGAGAGGGGTAGAAGAAAGAGTAGGACTAGGGTTGGATTGTGGGTTGACAGGAGGAAGGTTAAAGAGGTTAGCTATCACATAGTGAATTGGTCATTCTTTCTTGGTTGGTGGTTGTTGATTTGGAATTAGTAACGTTTTAGCGAAGCTGGTAGAAGGAGAAGATGGAGGATGGATTTTTAAAAGAGGTTGGTTAGTTGGAATGGTAAATGTTGTAGAGTACTTGATAGGAGGAGAGGATGGAGGATGGATTTTTAAAGGATCTTGCTTAGTTGGAATGGGTAACGTTGTATAAGACTTGATACAAGAAGGTGATGGGGTACGAATTTTGAGAGGTGGTATGACATTGGGTTGGATATGTGGCTCTTGACTGACCAGAGAAGGAACCTTAGTAATGATGGAATGATGCTCATTAGACTTGAAGGGATTGGATTTGGGAGCTCAATGGGATTTAGCAAATGGAGATGTAGCAGAATGTTGTGTAGCAAATGAAATAAAACAATGATGCTCAAGGTACTTAATTCTTCATTTTAATTCATAGCAATCATCACCATCATGTCCATTAAGATTGTGATAATTGCAAAATGGGAAACCTAGGTATTTGGCAAGTCGATAAGGAGGGTAGCAATGAGTAGATGATGAGTTGATCAGTTGGTGATTGAGGAGATCAAGAAGAATGTCATGTTGTTTAGAACTTAGATAAAACTTGAGAGGTGTTGGTAGTGGTAATACTCGGGGTTCACTTATATGGGCATATGTAGAAGACATAGGATGGAGATGAGGTGTAGAAGAAGAACTAGTGTGGGCCTAATAGGCATCCTTAAGATGTTGGATTTCAACTATGAGAGATGCAATCATGGTTTCCATAGCTTGAATTTTATCTTGAAATAGACAATGTAAAGCTTGAATTGACTTTAAAATGGATTTAGGGTTCACTTTAAGACACCCTCCAAAAAATTATTATAGAACAAGAAGCGAATCTCCAAAATGGGCTTTCAAAAAATGGCTACAATCCCAAAAAATGGATTCACAACAAAAGGCGGGAATAAGTGGAAAAACCGTATAAACACATGGTTACAACACTAAGAAATGCAGATGATCTATTGCACTATGGATAATGCAAACACATGGTTATGTATGCAGATGCACGACTGCACACGCAGCTAGGCAGCTGCATGTGCAACAAAGCATCTGCATATGCAGACACCCAATTACGGATGTAGCTTCCTGGCTGCACATACAATTAGGTAGTTACATGTGTAGGTTCAACCGCAGGTGTTTGAATCCTCTCACCTATAGTCACCCGAATACGCCCGACTGTATTTTCCTGAATGCGCGACTGCATTTTCGAGTTACAGTCACACGACTACATTTTTAAGATGCCTAGTTGCATCCCCCAAATGCCCAATCATGACCTCGGGATGCACACAATCTTGAAGACACCTAGTTGAATCTTGCAAATTCCTGAAATCATGCAGACACCTAGTTTCATCCTCCAAATGCCCGGTTGCACTTTCCCAAATGCCCGACCAAACTTGTTTTCTTCGCCCTAGGGTCAAATTTTGACGAAAATTGGTTATCTAATTTATGAATCTTTATGGAAAAGGGACAATGAATCCAATGATGATATTTAGAAGTCCTTAAAATTAATTCTTCATCAAGTTTTAGCCATATAATCAATTTTTCCTCAAGTTGTGTGCCGATAGAGTGAGTGGAAAGAATAGTTTTCAATGAAACAAAGCTAAACAAAAATATTGGTAATAGAGAGAATTATAAATACCCTCATTTGAGATTCGGTTAGGCTCAAAAATATTCATGAGACTTCTGAAACCTTTCGAGCAAGGTGACTATATTTTTCAGAACATACATCTCTCAATACCTTCCTCACAAAGACTCGGTAGTTTGGGTGTTTGTTACGGCCAGGCATCTGGAATAAGAAACCACGCATTTGGATTGGTCGAGCATCTAGAGCAAAAGTAAACAATTGGGCATTTGGAATATACAATTGGGTGATTGGGTCACATTTCTAGCCTATGTTGTTGTTAAAAGAATAGATCTCTATGCTCAAGATGTATACTATATGTGTATGTAACCGGTGTATTGGGGAGAATATATGTATTTATATGAAATTTATCATAAACACTAGGCAAGCTGACTCACCAAACTAGCTTGCTCCCAAAATTTTTTAGGTGAAATGTTGCTCTAGACGACTTTTAAAATTTGCCAAATCCAAATTTCAAAAATCTAAATATTCGTGAATTAGCGAAGAATCATCACTAAAATTTTCCGTGAATGTATTGATTAGTTTTGGTATCATGACCAATAGGGTCATTAGAGAGACAATCGAAGACGACACTTACTTGTGTAGGCAATGTATTGTAAAGGAGGTACACAGTCTCTAGGGATTTTTGGATAACATATTTAGAAGGTGGGTGCATTTGAAGTAATTGATTCAAGTATACTTGACGATCCATGAAATAATATTTGATAGAATAGGAAAATTAAGGATCCTGATGTTTGATCATGAGTGGGGTTCAATAAATGATTTAATATAAATTGACTTAAATCTAATTACAAAGTAACTACTATAATGAATTATGTATAAATGTTAATACACAATGAGACGCAAGAAAACACGCATGTATAAATATGAAACCCTAATCAAGAGAGGGAGATAGAGAGACCTAGCTAATTCCCAAGCAATCTAGAAGTGATCTGGGAAGGTAAATAGCTGAAAACAGCCTGAGAAGAGTGTCATCAATGCTCGCTGGAGGTTCTGAAACTTAGGAATGTCCTAGACAACAGCGCCCACGGGAGAAAATGATTGCATGGGTGCTAGTGTCCTTTATGGGCGCTAGTGTCTATGTGAATAGTCCTGATCTAGTCTTTTATGTGCAGGGGAGCTTCGATGTTAGTCCCTAGTTGTCGCTTTAGTTTTTCTCCTTGATCTCTGAATGTGCTTGTACCCTGCAAAATAATTTTTCTACTTTCACATGTCCAAAATCCATATCAAATTTAATAAAAAAATATGTAGAATGTTTGTGAACTTAGTACCGAGTGTTGCACTACATATATGAAACCCTAAGAAAGAGAGGTAAATAGAGAGACTTAGTTGATTTTCGAACAATCTTAAAGTGATCTGGGTAGGTGAATAGTTGAAATAGCTTGAGAAGAGTGTTATAAATGCTTGTTAGAGGTTCTAAAACTCAAAAATGTTACGAAAAGGAGCACCCACTAGAGAACATGAGCACCTGGGCACTAATGTCTGTGTAAATGGTCCAGATATAAACTCTTATGTGTAGGAGGAGCTTCACTTTTAGTCCTTGGTTGTTGCTCTAGTTCCACCCCTTGATCATTGAATGTATCTATAACCTAAAAAACAAATTTTCTACATGCACATGTCTACAAACCACATCAAGTCAAAACAAATATACAGAATGTGGAGTCGGAATGACCTCGACAATCACCCAAAGAGTGAAATTAGTACCATGAGTTGCACTACATTTCAAACTCCATGTAGTTCTTTTCTTAAGTGTGTGTAATGATGTCTTAGGATGCCCTTGTGAAAGTGGCACAATGATAGCGAGTTATATCTAGAATGTAGAAAATGTATAAAATGTGTGGGATGAAAAAGAATAAACTTCACATCCTATGTTGTGTATGCAGAAGAATACAACCCTTGTTCCTTAAATGAGTGTTCTAGATGGATACTTTAAAGTGCTCTTGTGCCTTTGAATGCAAAATTAGGTGATAGTATGATATGTTTAGTGATTGGTCCCTTATTTTGATATGCTTAGTGCTTTGTCCTTATTAATTACCATCAGCTATAATTCTTGGTTTATAATGTCATTGATTTTTAATCTGTGTCACTTGATAGCTATGTGGGCAACAAATTTTAGAAACTTCTCCCATGCAAATCAAGAAACAAATGCATCCATCGAGTCTAACCATTATTTTTTGAAGACTAGATACTTGTGTGATAGACAAAAGAAATGTACTCGCTGGATGGACTATTTGTTCTACACACTTGTGTACAAGGTGAAGCCATTTTACAAACACAAGAGGAAGTTGCAAAAATCTAGCTTCTTGACCAATTTCAAAAAAGAAAGACAACTATTGACAGTGGTTGAGAGAGCAAAGAATATTCCTGATACAGATTGCCTTACAATTACGTCTGATTGTAATTAATTGTGGGTGAGGAGCCAAACAACTAGAAGCACATGGTATTCTTAAAACCCTAGAGGACAACAAAAAATGCCTACCAAGAGGAGGAATAGAAAGAATTCTATTTGGAGGTGATGAGGATCTTTGAGTTGTTCTACCTCTTCTTCTTCTCCTTCGTGACAATTGCAAATATTCAAAAGGTTCACTATTTGTTGCACTTTGTCTTGTCTAAATTCTTCTCATGAAAATGGGCACTTTGGTTGCTAAAACCTATATATATGATGATTGGAGTCGCCATATGTGTTGAAGAACTTCCTCAAAAGGCTAGAAATCACCATGTCACACTCCACAACTCAATAATAATGTTATATTTTCATAAAAAGTCCTACCAAGCGTACCAAAACTGTTGGACCTCAAAATTACACCTACACCTTAATCAAGAAGATTTAGGGCTTTGAAGCAACATGGGATGATCTCTGCAATGTGGGCTCTACAAGTTGAGATCAACCTTCAGAGAAGGTTGACTTCCTCTACCTATTCCTAATGCTAAATTACTCCTAAAGCTTGAAATTAAAGCCATCTAATCCTAATATAAACATTTAAAGGGACCAAGGTTAGAAGGAGATGGATAAAATGGAAATCCTAAGCTAAAGGGAGGTGATATCACCAAGAAAAGGGGGAAATACACTCTCAATGAGGGAAAATCGGAGAAAATGAGCAAAGAGAGGGCATACTAGAGTGCAACAGTCCAAAGCCACATTTAAACTTCCATTTTCATGGAGCACAATATAAACTAAACCTTGCAAAGTTGATAACATACATAACATACCTGCAAATAATGAAGAGGAAAAGGAAAACAACAAAACACATGCTAGGGAAGAGAATAACCACATGATATGAGATTTTAGTACTTCATAAAGATGCACGGATCATTACAAATGAAAGAGAAATGTTAAAACACATTGCAAGAGTTCAAATCTGAGGCCTCTAACTCAATAATACTTTGGAAATAATCTGAATGAAGCCCTTGTATTCTGAGAGGGTCCAACCTTTACAAATGAGCATCATTCTACAATATATAGAAGATGAAAGAGAGGGAAACAAAAGGAAAAGAGAGGGAAACCCATATTTCAAGCCCAATCACCAACAATGTGTATTAATTCTCTGAAAAGAATGATGGGCACCCTTGTCATACTATTCCTTCACATTAGTTTTCTTATAGGAGAAGGAAAGAGTGTCATACTTCCATCAATTTGGTTGGTTGAACCGTATGAGATTGAGCTGTATGAGATTGCATACTAAATGATCAGATTGTTTTTACTCTATTTCATCTCCCAAACCCTACCAAAATCTGAAATTGACAATTCCAAATTGAAGGGCTCGAGGAGATCTTTCCAACAAGACCTATTTTGCGGGATTTGGAGCTTTGAATCAAAAGATATGGTTATTTGAAATTTTGTAGCTCGAGAGGAATGAGAGAGAGTTCCCAGTGACCCGTGGCAACTTTTGATTTGTTGTGACGAATACCTTCGCCTATGTGTGCGTCACCCACATGTCCTTCTCAAATTGGCCACTGATTACCTACTGACCCACATTGACCCACCACGCGTCCCCTTCTTTTCTTGAGATTGTGCTACGTGGCCCTAACAGATAGGTTGTGGGACTCATATCTTTGAATATAAGTGTCGAGGCCAGGGATATGTTTGTAACCCACAACAGTGCAAGTTCTACATTTTGACCATTGACCTCCAATGAGATGACATGTGTCCTTCGGTGGGTGACATAGTCTCACTTGTATCATGCATCTTTGCAGGACTGCGCAAATGCAAATTGCCTCCCTACATTTTATACCTGAGCGTCTAAATGACTTCCATGTGTCCAATATGCAATCAGGCCTTTGACCTCTAAATGCATTTTATAGTTGTGCTGCGAAGCTACAAACTGCAACCCTGCATGCCGACTCTAGATTCCCGTAGAGATGCGACGTGGTACTTTGCAAAAATGACTAAGTATTGGATAACTCCTTGAGTCCGATAAGGGCAGTCATAAGGGCTCGGGGCCTGACTTGCAAGTTAGCATCTGCGAAACTCTAAATTCACAGAAAATTCCCACAAAGGCTTAAAAAAGTGTCTTAGTCCAAAATTCTTTCTAGAAGTTGCTAAAATAACCGAGGGTATTTTAGAAAACAGGTTGTTATTTTAGCAAGAGGGAAAACATTCTACAAGGAAAGTAAGGCCTACCTAAACATGAATCAACATGTATTTAATGATATAAAAACTTTTTGGTGTGAATGCAAAAAAGGTAAATACCCTAATGCTTTTACTAAGAAAAAAACCTCTTGGCATAATGAAAAAGAGGTCAAATGGAAGAAAAACACAAATCGTACATGCAAATTGTGGAAGATTGGTCATTACAAGTCAATAAAGCACGTCACTCAAATTCCATGCAATAAAATTGCTCACACCTCTGCACTAAGATGACCGGGGGAAATAGCTATTTATGCACGAGAAGGATGGTGAGCAGGGAGACCATGCAGTTACTTTATGCAAACATGAATTCAAGACCGAGGGGGGTTTTATTTTTTCCCCATTTGTAACACCACGCGGAGATCTCAAAACAATCTAAATCTAGAGGTGTTTGTGTATATAGATAACACAATCACTAGCATTGGAAAATCCTACTGGAAATGCAATCACACCCCACCAGCTCCCATGTCCTACAATGCATGGAATGCGAAGTTATTCAAATCTAGTTGAAATCTAGTGTTTTTGGATTGTTTACATAGCCAAGTCAAATGCACTATTGATGTTTCGGTGGCTAGAGGAATGCAATCACTATTGACATTTCCAACAATCTAGTGGAATGTACTATGTAATTGTCGATGATTGAGGTTGAGTCTATTGTTCAAGCATAGTCAGGGTCCTCCATTGGTAGTGTGAGATACTTATGTGGGACTAACTCCCCAAGTGGGCTTTCTCTCGTTAAATAACCTATTGGCTAATTAAAAAAATACTTACGAAAAAGTCAAATAGGGGGAAATGACCTAACACTTGTCACGGTCTAGTAATTATATCACATGTCATTCAACTATTGTACATAAAAAGTTAACTACTAAAATTATCGTGTCATCAATTCTTAATTGAAGGAAAAAAAAGTTTTTTAATTGATCTAGTATTAAAATAAGTTTGTCTAACTTTACTAGAGACAGGTGGGGGTATAGTTCTAACTTTATTGAATCAAACCCCATATTGAAGAGTAGATAATGATGGAGACATTATTTAATCACCTATATGACAGAATAAAGTTGACTCGAAAACACATGAGCGACCTTCTACTTAATGTACCATATTGTAATTGTGATTAACCCTCCTTACACACAATTATTAATACAAATTGAATAAACACCAATACCACTTTATTTTAAAACTGATACTTCTATGCACATATAATGTCTCGAGTATTGCGTCAAGCCACTACATCATGGAGTATACAACCTATAAAAAGATCTATATCAAGTACAAACTTCGAAAACAGATAACCTAATTCTATTATTTGAAGAGACGAAGCTAAACAAAACAAAAAATATTTTGAACAAAATCCACATTAAAAGATCCAACCATCGACAAGAGATTATAAATTTCGCTAATCTCTCATGACAAATAAAGTAAACCTTAAAACAAATGAAAATACTAACAAAGAATACATTTATTTTAGCTTTTCCTTTTCCTTTCATTTCATTTGATTTTCCTGATTAATTACTTAGATCGTGATGGGCATCTCTATCCATTTTCTATCACACTATTGGCTGAGGCCCGTGAGGTTCCTTTTCCCTAATCCGTTACTCCTTTTCTTCATACTTTTAATCGACATGTCTATCTACTAGTGATTGACACGTCAGTTGTACAGGTCAGCAGTTTTTAAAAACTAATCCATTTGCCCTTTTGTTTTTCGAACAATTTTCCTGCTCTGGCAATGACTCCTCTGTATTCTGCTTCATGTTCTCTGCAACAAATCTCAGCGCTCGGATCCTAAGAATGGTGCGTATATTTATTTAATGTATGCTTTCATCGGTAGGATTTGTAAAATTAAAAAAAAAAAAAAAAAAATCAAGCAGAGTTCTGGATTAAAGTGCATTTGCAAGAAATTTTTGGACAAAATTCTAAATGGGTTTCATTGAACTGGAATTCTTCTTCCACCCAGATTCTGTTAGCTTAAGTTTCAATAAGTGTAGTTTACTGATATTTTTTATATATTTAAATTTTCAAATAAAATTTATAAGGATCAATGCTGTATAAACAAGCCCTTATAATATATTTAAGTTTTGTAAATAAAATTTGAAAGGATTCATTTCTGTATAAGGCTTAAGCAAAGCCCTTTTTAGGTAACTACCAAATGAGGCACCGATTTAGTGTATGAGATTACCTTCTATAAGTTTATGAGGGGATTGTTTTTCCATTAACCTAATATATTGCTGAATAAAATGTATAACCCTACCCCTCTCCCGAATCGAACAAGTGACATCCGTTATGGAGTACACAAACTTTCACCATCAAGGCCACTCATGTATGTGGTTGTGGGGTAGGGTGAGGAGGCCTGGGAAGTGGCATGGTGGAGGGGAAGAGATTTGGTATATTTAGGTGCCTCTACCGATCCAGCTATCTGGATATGGTATTTTACCCAATTTCAACTATATCATGTCTCCTGCAATTTTAACCCGAGGCTCTGTTATGGAGGTTCCGATGTTTCGACCACTGGACTTCATCGCTCTGTCCCATAGGCTGTCTTCAGTAGCCTCGTGGACATTAAAATATCTTCTTCTTCTTCACATTCAACATAGGCATGTTTTTACAGTATATATGTAATGTTGAAAGATCATGTTAAGGCCATAGCTTAGGTAATAAGAGAGTGTCTAAGAAGTGGTTTGGGTTTAGGGGGTGGTTCATTGCATTTGGCAACCAGTGGCAATGATTTCTAGTCCCTGTCAGTCATTGAATAAACAGCATGCGTCCTAATGCAATTTTTGGGGTTCGATTGTCCCTAGTAGCTAAACTCAGACTTGGCAAGATCGATGTGCCAAGTTGACTTGAATGTGGATCAGACTCTGGCACCAAGACACCGTAGGAAATTGGAAAATAACGAAATATGAGAATAGTTTTTCCTGTTCATTCCATAAGAATTTAACTTCAAAGACGTACTTATATAAACAGATTGAAGCTACCATATGTAATAAATATTGAAAAGTAATTCAATTTCTATCTAAACCCTTTTACACGATTTAAATTTGCACACAAATCTGTTGATAATGGTCAAGAATCTTTTTTTTTTCGGGTCATAGATATGTTGTGAGCTTGTGAGGCTCAGAGGCAAAATACTAATCTGCACCTGTTACCTGCTTGGGTTCGAGCTTGGCTGTTGGAGAAGTTCTCCAATTGTAGATACACAGTGGTTGGTATTGGCAGGTGATCTAGGTGAACCGGGGATTAGACTTAATGGTAAGTATAACCAATCCACCCCTGCAAAGAGTAAAAGCCCTAATTTGTCCAACCTTTATGTACCTGTCAAAAGCATTTACACATCGCCCAAACCAGTAGTCTTTTTGCGTGATTGACTTGGCTGAGTGAAATGAGAAGAAAAAGAGTTTTGAGTTTTGATCGAGTTATACTCTTTTTTTATTAATCTTTTGGTGTAAGTGGATCTCTTCAGGAGTTTTGGCAAGTCTGTCTTTTCGGACTTATTTCAAAATCACTCAGGACTTGGATTCATGGGTTTTTCAAAGACTTGGAAAGTCTTGATACTATGATTTGATCAATGAGTGGTAAGTTGGTAACCTATTGAACATGTTTGAAAAATATGGCCTCAAATCCGTGGCAGGGTTGGATATCTCACACATACCCTAACGCCATTAGGATTTGACCATTAACATGTAACCTACTGAACATGTCTGCAGATTATATCCCAAAATTTTAAAATTCAAGGTACAAGTACACCTACACCTATAAGTGGTGTTGGGGGAAGTTGGTTTACTTCAAGTCTTCAGCACAAAACATATGATCTGTGTAAAAGTTTCAATTACACTTCCTGGATCCATATCATGCTAGCCAGGTCCTAATTATGACTGTTTAGTATTGGGTGGAAATTTCCCAAAATGTCGGAATCAAGTTCAACTATGATGGAATCTAATATTCGTATACTTTGTATTACCTTGATGCCATGTAATGTTTTAGGTAATGAAACACTTGAATTTCCATCTTGGGAGAGTTGGATCAAAGCTCCACGGTTCATTTGTGGGCTTATTCAATTCTTTCTTGCTTTGGGTGCATCATAGATATTCTGTTGTCGCTTCACTGTTTGGCAGAATGAAAACTCTGATACTTCTGGAATGAACTATGGTGGACAGATGAGTAATTAACAAGATGATATCATATCAACTGTAAAAGCAATAAAACTCTACTCTTCGCATGTTTATGAACTCAAATTTTTGGAAAACAATTTAGAATGATAATTTTATGGAAATTAAGACTACCCAAAATCATCACATACCTCATACACAAAACAGCCAAAACACTTCGGTTATCCAATTCCAATTTTGTAGAAAAACCAATCTCCTATAAATAATCTGCTGGTTCAGCTATATCACATAACTTTTGAGCAAAGAGAATATGTCATTTCATACTTATCCTAATCCTATTTCTTAGATTAGACTTATCATCTATCCTCATTCTATTTCCTACGATAAATTTTAGCTTTATTCTAATCTTATCTTCATAGAATAAATGTATCCTCAGTTCTTCTAATAAAATGTATTGGGTAGAGAATATTGTGACCGCTCTGTGGATTAGTTGGTAACTTAATAATTGGTTTGCAATACTTAATTTAATATAATTTTGCAATTTTCGGTAGAGAAGTCTGATTTTTATTTACTAGTGCCTTGTTGATACAAAATCCATTGTATGTTGTTGCAACATGAATGTGTCTCCAAGACAAGCTTTTATCCAGGACAATGCTTCAATCAGACTCACGTTGCTTAGTTTTTGGACTTAACCTCCACTTTAAAATCAAAATCTACCGTGAAGGCATTATAGTTACTATCTCAACTGCATAATTTTGCAAAAATGTCTAGTTCAATAAGTTAAGCAAGGCCTCTATGAAAGTGCATCCTCCATGGCTTTCTGGTCTCTGCAACCTTTTATGGCAGGAAGCAAAAATGGCACCTATGTACAGTGTAGTGTACATGTATATCTTGAATGTTTTTCTCAAGTTGCAAATTGTAATACGTATAGCTTCAAGGTGTGATCCTTTCTGGCTCTAGGAGTTAAACTGCTGCTTCACTTTATTGAAACTAGATTCAAACCTCTTTGTTTGGGAAGAATCCTTGAAATATATAGCAAAATGTTTTGTCTTGATTACTTGATTACTGCAATGACTAGTGCAAGTCTATTGTGAAGTTTGAGATTTTATTTTTTTCCTTCCTCAATTGTATCTCTACCCATTATGCTGCTGAGGATGTAAGATTGGTGGCACTACTTAACCTGATATTATATTATATAATGCACTTTAATTATGGAGACAATGCATTAAATGCTTTCATAATCCTTATTAAGATTCAGTGTGAAACATGTAGGATTCAGGTTTAACAAGGAACATCACATATCAAGCACCTCTAAAAGGTTTCTACCCTTTTGTAACTTTTTTGTGGTCGTGGATGTGATATAAGATGCATACCTTTAAAAGGAAAAAAATAGTAGCACTGCAGATCCATACACAATATTGATTGAATGGCTGTATTAAGATGTATATACTTTATTGACACTTCTGTGTGTATAATAGAATTGAATTGATGTCTAGATTCTTTCTTTTTCCTTAGATTGAATGAGCAACTCTGATTCAATTTCTAATTGTCCTTCAGTTTTTTACCATCCCAAATCTAGGTAAGAACTGGCATGCGAAATCGACTTCTTAGATCTATCATCGAAATTATGCATTAAATTTTGATCCATTATTAGAAGCCTAACTTCAATTATTTATTTGTTATTGCCTTTTTGCAGTTTCTTATGACTATTGCAAATTTGTTCAAGAGGTACGAGAGATGGAATCCGGTCCATCCAACCTATGGTGCCTTTTGGGGCTTAGGAATAGGTGTTGGATGTGGAGTTGGATGGGGCCCTGGATTTGGTCCTGAAGTGATAGGATATGTTGGATCTGGATGTGGTCTGGGATTTAGTGTTGGTGTCACATTTGTTGGTTTCGGTATTGGCCTTCCTGCCAGTGGTCTCACCTCTGTTCCTTATAATGGTAAGTTCCTTTTTTGAGACCCCTAGTCTGATTCTTGCTTCATGTAGTTGTATTTTGTTTTTCTTGACTTTTGATGTACTCACGAAGGTGCCGAGTAGAGATGTTTGAGGCACTCACCATTCATTTCTTATCACAGTAGTTTCCCCCTCTACTCTTAATTGGTTTTTGTGGTTGTTTTCAACATGCATTTTTTTTTCCTCACGCACCTTCCATGAATATACAGATCATTTGGCAGTATTTGATTTCTTGGCTTCTAATTTCTTGAATGGTTTCAAGTCAGCAGGACTTGTTATTTTTCATAAATAGTTGCACTAACTTATATTTTTATCTGGAAACAATGAGACAGATGTGTGGTCTAGCTGTAATCCAATAATCTAATTTTCTAGCAGACAAGATAGCAGCCTATCTACAAATCTTCTAGATGGCATAGTCACAAAACACCTCCAAAATTTCAAAAATGGTAAATAGTAATATAGTACTTATCCATATTTTTTTGGTTGGGCCCATATTAATAGGGTATATATTGGTTCAGAGTCGGTATATTTCCCATTTATTCAGACGGGCAAAGCAATATTTATTGCATAAAGATTTGAACTTCATTGTTGGTTTAATTTGGCTACCAGTTATCTGAAAGACCAGGATCAGTTGCCCTATAGATATATGGACATCAGTTGAGTTGCTAGCTTCAAAAGATCATTATGTAATTTCCAGGTCATTACCCTCCCCTATCTATATCTGGGTACCGTACTCGTGCCCCATCTACATATGGGGACACCTGTTCTGTCTGGGTGGCTGCTTCAACTCCAGGTGGTGCCAGGCAGCAGCTTCAGCTTACAGCATCATATCAAATTATAATGTTGTGACTTGGCGAGTACTGGAACTGGGTGGCTGCTTCAACTCCAGGTGGTGACGGGAAGCAGCTTCAGCTTACAACATTCTTATCAAATTATAATGTTGTGACTTGGTGAGTACTGGAAAGTACTCGCCAAGGCAGTCTTGGCAGGTACTCACCGAGGCTGCAAAAAAACTCAGAGAAAAATTAAAAAACCATTAATTTTTTTTCTTTAAATACTATAAAGTATAAACAAAAAAATACTCTGGAGTTTTCGCCCAGTGTTTTCCCTTTGTCCGAGTCTGGGTCAAAATTTGGCTTTCTGAGTACACACTGAGTCTGAGTCTCAACATTGTGTATTAAATAACCAATCTCTCACCTCCATTTTTCTTTATTGTTCTTTTTTTTTTAAATTGGATTATTTAGATTTTGTATTTTAATTTTTTTTCCTTGATGTTCATGTTGTCATATCTCTTTGTGCATCTCTTTAGAATGCAGTATGTATGTTTTCAAAAGTACCTTGTAACCATGCCTTGTAGAAATGCATGTTTAATTTCTGTTTGTAGTATGCTACTAATTATGAGTTCCTTAGTGGACTGAAACACATCTAAAATAGTAAGTTCGATAGCATTATCTATTGAGGAAAACATTCTCCAGCTATCAAATTCAACATAGGTAATTGAAACCTATATCTAGCTATATATTTTACAAAATTAACTTCTGTAGTGATGGATCAAAATGTATAGCTATAATGTTCTTTTTTAGAGCTAGTGGGCCAATGGAATTTCCGAAGACTGTTGAGTAACCTTCTTAATAGGATCACATTTTCTGTTTCAAATAGTTAGAAATGCCTGGTTCTCTATTGTACTGTAAAGAAGAATTAGTTGAAGGGATTTGCAAAAATTGCAGCTGTGGAAAATGGACATTTGAGTTTTACTTAAATTCTGTGCTATTCTGCATGGAATTTTTTTTATTATGGTTTATGTTTGCTCATGCTGATATGATTTTCAATTAGCATTGGTAAAGCCAATTTGCAAGGGACTTATTAGTTGTATTTTACAATTGTCATCAGCAAAAAGGGCTGTTATGACTTGTTCACTTATATTGAAGTCGTGCATATTTGGCTGCAAAAGTCCATGTCTAGGTCAATCAGTTGGAAGGTTCAGTTTCTTCTTGCATGAACCTGCATTATTGCATGCTGTATCTATAAAATGAAGATTATCCACCTGTATAACCTCATTAACACTATGGTAGCTACTTAGAAAGTCATTGCACAATGCACATTAAAAAAATTAGTAACAGAGGTCACCAAGGAATTCATTATTGGCTAATGTCACTATCACAAGAATGGTTAATCTTCCTCAAAGGACATTTTTTGTTACGACTTCCAAATTTCTAAAACATAATGACCTAGGTGGGGTTTGCTTAACATTTGCAGAGGAAAAGGTCAATCTTAAGATACCCAAATTTCAAATATTTGAGGTTTAGAGTATTTCTTATGTTACTTGTCAATGAAGATCCCAAACATGCTGAAAGCTAACATCTTAGGCAGCACAACCCCGTGATTCCTAGCTTCGTGAATTGTTTATAGTGCTCATTAAAAGGAATAAGAAACCTGACATTAAAAGGAATAAGAAACCTGTAGTCAAAGACACGTAAGGAGGAAGGATGGATAATTTTGACTTTTGCATTTGATTTGTAAGTGACCCTCTTCTTTCTTGTAACCCAAGGACGTGATTTGCCATGATTATTTTTATATTAAATTCAAATAATAAGTTAAAAATAATGAGTGAATCTTATAGTATTTTACATCTCGGATATGCTTATATGTTATATTTGGTGCATCTCGTATAACCTATATGTTATATTCGCTGAATGGTTTTACAATATCATGCTGATTTTATGAAATGGGAGCTTAAGCGTAAATGCTCCATGAGGCTAGAGAGGCAATTAAGCATATCTTGAGTATTTAATGAAGATTTTTTGATGAAGAGTTTTGAAACCATGACTTTGGTTCAATTTCTTAAGGACTACGAGGACTCAAGTGGGGGTGTGCCATTAAAGTACTTGTATGAAAATTTAGGTATAGCTAATCAGCACCGATTGGATTTGAAACCACGACCTTGCTACCTTACTTCTCTTTGAAAATTATTACTTGTAAGAGTTATAAGTGAGAATGACGCAAAGAAGTGACCGCTTCTTCTCCCACACTCTTACTTTTGTTACCTTTCCTTGGAATCTTATAAATGCACCCGTTGGGAAAAATGTGGCTAAGAGGTCTGCTGCTAGGGTTTTGGATTAGTTTATGTGAATGATCTATGTAGACAAATTGCTACCATGAGTGCTTTGGAATTGTGCCCACAAGGTTAAGGGACGATCTTTGTAAATAGAATGTACCCAGAGGCATTGGAGATAATATTTGTTATATTAGATTATGAGGCTTAACTTTTACAAGTAAATCTCTCCTTTTACAATTAAGTCTCTATTAGGTTTGTCTTAACTAATGCTAGGTTGTAACCACCTCAACCATTTTTGTAATATCCTTGAAAAAGAAACTTTTAACAAATCTGGGTATTTCCGTTGTAATATCCCCTTCCCAATCGAAGACCCTTAGCCTATTTTGTCTACCTGACGGCTAAGGGAAACAAATAAGGGTGACTTAAGTTATTCTTAATTATTATAAAGTGCCCGTAGCAAAGGGAAAAGTACCCGTAGCAAAGGGGAAAATGCCCTTAGCAAAGGGGAAAGATGTAAGCACTTATAATAATTTAAATAATTTAATAAAACATAGAAAAAACAACTACATGACAAAGCACTAGGTATAAATTTTATTTATTTCGGAGAAGTGTGACTTGCCTTAGGGGCAATAAAAATGGTTAGAAAAGGTAAAATCTCATATGTCAAAGTTTATCCTCCCTAGAAAAATGCGACTTGGTCTAGAGAAGAGAGACAAAGGAAAGAAAATATTTAATGAAGGAGAATAGTGATTGGTTGTGTAGAAGGTCACTATGGGTCACTTCTTCCTTTAAAAAGGACAAGTCGACTTGGGTTTGGGATGCTATGACCACTATCTAATTTCTGAATTGTGTTGAAGCTTAAAGCTTTTACCAAAAATATTCCAAGGATGAAAAACCTTAGGAATTACCTCTAGAGGACGAAAACCCTTTTAGAGAATGTGAGGGATCTCTTCTATGGTGCTTGCAAAGATTTATATTAATTCTCAATTTATTTCCAGCAGTAGTGAAGGGATTTGCAGATCATTGTATAGAGAGCCTTGAAGTTAAAGTGCAGCTGTTCTTTCTTATTTTTCTAAGGCTGGAGCGACCCATTTGAAGATAGTTGTTGGCATATTTGAAGGATAAAATTCTGCTTTGTGTGGCTAATGTGTGGAGCTGAGTTTCAGGTATTTATTCTACGGTTTTGGGAGCATTTTGTTGGGTTTCAGACCCCCAGGCCACTGCTGTAATTACAGTCAGATCTGCAGAATAATATTAAATAAAATCAGACCTGTTGGAAGCCCATTGTGGTACCTTTACTCGCTGTTTTATTTAATTTATTACAGACTTATTTAAATCTGAAATCTGCATATCTTTTCTGATTTGAGCATTATAAAATCAGTATTTTTTTTTTTTTTGATTGATAAACGCTTTTAACCGGAGCTATGAACCGGTGGGGAAAGGGACCCCAACCCTACAACAAGAAGAGGAAGAGAGAAGAAAGAAGACGGGTGAAGAGATTGAAGTAGAAGAGAAAAGGGAGGCGAAGGGAGGAAAGGAAGGCCGAGACAAGAACAACAAACGAGCCTTGAGAAAGGCGAAGGCTCCATCCGGTTAACCAGAAGATGAGCTAGCCCGCGAAGAAGCCGCGTGCAATAGAAAATGGAAGGCAGACAAAGCACGATCTTTGAGTTCATTCAGTTGATCCACCGCGGAATGAACTGGGAAGAGGGCCGCATCGATGTCGACCACCGGAAGGAAGCGTTGATCCAAGGTTGGGTGAAAGTTTTGGGCAAATGTCACCAGATCTCTGTATTGACCACAGAGCCAGCGAATGTCTCGACCTGAACCAATGGCATGTTCGTCAACTTCCTCCACCCACAGTAGAGGATCCGGTCGAGAGAAATCGGAGAGTTGAGCATGCAAACCGACGCGGTGAACTGCATATATTTGATCTAAAGCGACCCGTTCGACGTCCGCAGTATTAGAATGTAACAGTAGGTAGAATGAGACAAAAGCGGAAGCAATATCTGAATCAGTTCGGGGGCGACGAGCATGGAATCGAAAAGAATCTCCAAGGATTGCTTCGATAGCCTCGGCCTCTTCAGGTGAGGAGAATTTGAAGATCATCGCAAGCCGACGCCTGTCAATAGCCGAGACATCAGCCAATTCGCGAAACTGTCCCCGGAGAGCCACAAAGGGGAAGCCGACGAAAGACATTGCACCAAGAAGAAACAGAACAGGGGCCAAAAGGGATAATGCCTGGAGTGAAGAAATCAACATAAAAAGAGCAGCGAACGTGCGAGAAAGAGGTTGAAACGACCCCGGAAGAAAAGGAGGTGACAGGGAGCTCGCGAACGTGACCGAGAAGACCTGAACCGTGTGCGAGGGAACAGCGGCAGGAAAGAAGCAGAGGAACGCCGCCGAAAGAGAGAGGAGATGACAACGCGCACAAAAGCACTGCCATACGCTTGAAAGGCTCCGCCAGGCTACCCGGAAGTACCATCTTGATCTTGGGAAAGAAGGAAGGGGAAACCTTGCCAATCATGAGCAGCGCTGGAGGAAATACAAGCAGAAGGATTGTCGATGGCGAAGTTAGCTAGAAAGTCCGCGGCATGATTGTCTTCTCGAAAATTGTGGGAAATATTCCAGTAGTGGATTTTGCCAAGCCAATGAAGGATTTGTGGGATGAAGAGATTCAGCTTCCACGAAGGGGAGGCACCTCTGGAGACTGCGAAAATTAGGATTTGGGAATCCCCTTCAATAGAAAGTTTTGAACAACCAAGATAAGCCGCCATCTTGACCCCTTCAAGAAGAGCCTGGGATTTTGCGGAGTTACAAGTGCCCTCTTTAAGAGGGAAGGAGCCTGCTTTGATGAGGCGACCTCGATCATCTCTGAGAATGCAGCCAGCTTCGGATAAACCAGGATTACCTCTAGAAGCCCCTCGAAATTCAATTTCCAATGACCCTTAGGAGGAGGACGCCACCTGATTTTCTTCCTTTGAATCAATTTTTCAATTTGAGAGAGCCCTTTTCGAACAATTGACCCAGGTTTAGGAAGTTTGATAAGGGGCCAAAGATGAAGGATTGAGAGATCCTTAGAAGAGAAGGAGGAAAAGGTGGAACACTTGGCATTAACACACTCCGAAATGACCACCTCGAGCTTAAAAAGGAAGGTAGGAAGCTCAACCGCTTGCTCCCTAAAGAGACGTAGGTTTCGTTCCCACCAGATATGCTAGAGCAAAAAATAAGGGCTGACATGCCAAATAGAGCTAAACAGGCATTTGACATTAAAGGACGACCAAGAAGAAAGATTAGCTACAATGCTTTTGCAAGGGACCCAGGAGAGGTTTAATTTGTTAAGAAGCCAGTCCCAGCAATGGGAAGCAAAGGGGCAAAACAAGAAGAGGTGATCTAAGTCTTCCTCCGCAGCACCGCACAAAAGACATTTAGATGGGCCAGAGAAACCCCACGAACGCCTTTTAGCTTGAGTAAGTACCTTCTTGTTCAAAACTAACCAACCGAAATATGCAACTTTCGGAGTGATGTTGGGATGCCAGCAACCAAGAGAACACGAAGTCCCCTTACCTGCCAGAGAGACTAGAATGTTATAACCAGCTTTAACTGAATAGGAACCGGTGGGGTCGCCTACCCAAAGTAAGCAGTCGTCTCTGTTGAGAAACGAGGCATTTCTATCCCGAATTGAATCCATGAGGAAGGTGGAATCAAGAGCGGAGGCTCCAATAGACGAGAGGTCCTTCCAAAGCCAAGAAGGCGAACCATCAGGGTGTTGGCAGCCATAATTTGAGACTAAAGTACCCCAACACTGTTTGGAAGAATTCATTACTCCGTTGAGGGTAGGAAAAAGATTGAGTGGGGGAAAACCATTCCAGCTTTCATCCCAAAAGGACACAAGCTAACTGTTGTTTAACTTCCAGGTGACCATCTCAGCGATGAGACTTTTGGAGTTACATAGGAAATTCCAAATATGTGAGCCCCTCGGTAGCTCGAAACAAGAAAGAATATAATCATGCTGTTGGCCTTTGAGATACTTATGTGAAAGAACCTGGAAAGCGAGTCTGCTGGCATCATAAATGAAGTTCCACACCAATTTAGCACCAAGGGCCTTATTTTGAAGGGCGAGATCTAAGATACCCATACCGCCCAATCTCTTTGGAAGCTTTACCAGATCCCAGTTAGCTAGGTGGAATTTGTGCTCAATGCTGTGACCTTGCCATAAAAAGGTGCGCGCCACTTTTTCAATTTTGAGCAGGACAGATTTTGGAATTTGTAAAATAGATAACATGTAAATTGGAATTGACAGGAGCATCGAGTTGATGAGAAGAACTCGGCCAGGCAGAGAGAGCCATTTTCCTTTCCAAGACAACAATTTGGAAGAAAGAGAATTCAGGAGCCCGTTCCAGAGGTGCGCCTTTCCTTTGCCATGGAAGAGTGGAATTCCCAAATAAATATGAGGGAAACTGCCCAAAGAGAAGCCTAGAATTGCTTTAATCCTGCCTAGAAGCCGAGGAGCCACGTTGAAGAAGAATATGACAAATTTGTGAAAGTTTAAAACTTGACCCGCAACAAATAAAATCAATATTTTGATTTAGAGTAAAGAGAACTGATTATAAGGACTAATTTGGAGGGGTTTCATACATTACCCAAGTCAAAGTTTTTAGGGTTAATTCAGATCTGTAGAGTTTAACTTGATAAATATTTTATTATTTTGCATCTGGGTATTTGTATTGGCCTAAAATCCAACTTGGGTCATAAATGTCCATTTGGGGACATTACATCCGTTAAATCCTTGGAGCATGAGTATTGCAAAAATGAACTTTTACAACATTTGTAAAACCCTAATTGCAGAGTAACGTAGGATAAATAAATGCTAAGTACAAATTTTGACACAAACAAGTAAGCTAATAAATTTGAAACCCTAGGTGTAAGAGAGAGGATAAAAGGCTTACCTAATTTATGCCGAATGTCAGGACTGTGCAGATTGGAGAAACTGAGAAATAGGAAGGGTAGCCGTTGCAACCACGCACAATAAATTCTGGATCTTCCGGATGAGCCTGGATCAGGGCACTTGGGCACTGGAGACCTCTGCTGGGCGCATGTGACTGCGCAGGCGCTTGGAACCTGGTTTTTTTGGTGTCACACAAGTGTCGTTGGTTGTCGCTTTTGGTCGCATGTATGTCACTGGATGATCGCCGAATGCGCCTAAAACTTGCAAAGAGAAAGACCTAGAAAACCCTCAAACTACATCAAATCCCAAAAAGAAAAGATGCAATATGAGGAGTCGGACTGACCCCGACGGTCACCAGACTGAGTGAACTTACAACCGAGCGCTGCACTACATCTCAAACTCTATGTAGTTCTTGTGTGTGTGATAGAATCGTGCCCTAGGAAGCCCTTGTGCAAGTGCACGTGATAGTGGGCGATAGCTAGATGTACCAATGTAAATAGATGTGTGGATGGCAAAATGAACTTCCCCTTCCTATGAAGTGTATGCAGAAAATGTAGTCCCTTGTCCCTTGAGTGAGTGCTAGATGGATGCCTTTGATGCTCTTAGAATGCCTTTGGATGCAACCTTAGGTGATGATAATAGATGCTTAGAGCTTGGTCCTTTATTTTGGTCACATAGCTTTGTATTTATATGATTCCCTTGGTTGAATTTTGTAATTGACAATTGGAAGGCCGACCCATAAGAAAATAAGATGCCCAAAAGATAAAAGATGCCCATAAAGAGCGAGTAAAGTAGAAAGAGGTCAGGGGCACCCAAAAGGATGAGGGCACCTAGCACGTTGGCATATTGTTTGGGCGTTGGTGTCCAAAGTCATGAAAGATAAAGCAAGTGAAGTAATGATTGGGTTGTAGGGTGTAAAATACTAAAATAGAAACAAAAACAAAGCAAAGAGGCCAAAGATAGCTGTCAATTACTAGTTTTCATGCTTAGGAATCATATGAATGCAAGTATGTTTTAGGACCTAGAAATGTACCCAAGTGTGTGATTTTTTGTCTACATTTTCCCCCACTTTATGTTGTTGAGTGAATACTTGATAACAATAAGATATGTGTACCTGATAACCATGTAGAATGTGATGGTGATAGTGTGTCGAGGAGACAAGTGAAAGTGTGAAGTGATAAAAATGAAGCGTGGAAGCTAAGAAAGAGGAAGTGACCCTAGGGGTGAAGCGTATTGTGTTGTACCTATTGTTGTGCTTGATGTAGGGTTGCTTCTTGTTGTGTATTAAGGACGGACCTGCAAAAGAAGAGTGCAAAAGAGTAGTCAAATATGTGTATATGAAAACTTTTTAAAAGTATGTAAAAGTATGTAAATGTGTGTAAAATTAGTAAAAGGAAAGTGTACACCTGATATGTGAAGAGTGAAAAGGAGAGAGAATGTCCAGAAATGCGATAGAAGAGCGAGTTTTTTGGGCGATCTCACGCCAAGAGTGAGTTTTTTGGGTGATCTCATGCCAAGTGCGAGTTTTTTGGGCGATCTCATGCCACGATAGAAGAGTGTTAGGGAGAGAGGTCTAGTGTTACTCTCCTTCTATGACTGCTTCTCGAATATACACCACTACAGATGGTATGTTTTTAGTGTTTGTATTTATATTGTTTCATGTAGAAAATGGAGAAAGAATGCATTCTGATTGTTGGAGGATTGTGCCTATACTGTGAAAATTGCTCTGTGAACTGTAAAATTTGTGCTGATCTGAGAAAGTAACTGTAACTACCCCATGGTCATAGGCACCTAGGAAAGGTTAGGAGCGCCCAGGCGCTAGTGTCTGTATCTGGGCACTGGTGTTTGTGCTGAACTGAGGACCCAAGTCATATTCTGGGTTGTTTCTGTAACTGAAGCCTGTTTTGTTCTTGTGCTGAACTGTATTGTATCTTTGTATTGTTGTATGGGGTGATTGATTCACCCTATGTATGCCCCCCCCTCATTTGGGGTGCATGCGATGTCGCTAGGAGAATTCGGCCCAAAGGAGAGGACCTGATGCTGATCTGAAATGTATCCCTTGTAGGGGGGGGAATGTGCATGGTAGAAACCAAGGCACATGCAAACAAAGTGGCTAGATACATGTGTTAGTAGAAAAAAGAGAAAACATGTCATAGAAAAGTAGTGTAACAAGCAAATGTGCATACAACATAAAGACCATGAAAAAATGGGTTTCATACATGGGACATCACTCACAATGTCACAAGACAATTAGGGTGAAGTGGCCAAAATCATATGGTGTGCATACAAGACAAAGGGCATAGCCCGCAAACAATGGCATACAATGGAAAACAATGGTAAACAATAGTAAGTAAAGTATAAGACAACCATGGTGGAAAATAGTTCCTGCAAGACAAATGTTGCACATGAAGCACCCGTTAGCATGTTAGAAAGATAAAGAGTATGTCAAAGTGTGTATAGATCAATGGAAAATAGTGTGTTAGTAAGAATAGGAAGTAGTAGAAAATGAAACAATAGCACATGTTGTGTGTAAGAGTAGGAATGTAGATGCCCCAGGAGCCTCGGTGGGACTGGTAAGAGGTACAATGTCAAGCATCATTGCTGCATGTAAAGATCTATAGAAAGTCTGCATTCACAACTAAAGAACAAGTGAATGCACATGTGTATATAGAAAAGATAATGACATACTGGATATTTGTCTAACATAGTAAGCAAAGTGTAACATGTAACTAGTATAAGCAAACAAGAGTATGTGCAACCAAGATATGCAATATGATGTGAATGAGTGAGATGGAATGGTATGCAAAGTGAATGTGATAGGAGCAACGTGCCCCCTGAGTGAATGTGGATGAGTATGAGATGAGGTTCATTTATAAAATACCCCTCAACAATCAAGAATGAACCATAGAACAAGAGTGTGTCATCAGGAAATGGTTTGAATTGTGTGTGCTAGAAAGATAGATCAATGAAGCATAGAGCATAGAGTGTAGAAGTGTGTGATAGTATGATGTGTGAGAATGTAAGAAAGATTTATTGCAAGCGTGAAATGTGTAGTGTGTGAGGTTCATTTCAGATGTAGACCCTCAGCAGTCAAGTATGAACCTTATGGAACTAGAGTGCGTCATAGGGTAATGACGATACAAAGTGTATCAAGTTGTGTAATGATGCTTAGAAATATGAAGTATGAAGCATGGAGCGTATGAGTAGAAATGATAGACACCTTAGAATGTTAGAAGGGGGGAAGAGAAGTAAGCATGATGCCCCCAAGTGTATGATGATGATTAAACTATCCAACAAAAGTGAAGGGCAAGGGTCCTCCACCCGATGTTTGAGGAGATAAAGGCGTGTGACCATGCTCTAAGATCGGTGGTGTATGAGACTGATGTTGTATATGTGAAGGAGACCTAGATGGTGAACACCTATGTGAAGGAGACCGAGGAGGTGATGAGTACCTATGCGAAAGAGACTAAGGAGCTGATGAACACCTATGTGAAGGAGACCGAGAAGAATGTCATGAATTCCTATGTGAAAGGGCTGCCCAAGTAGGGGACTTAGGCCGATAAGATGGACTAATAGACCGGTGAGGACGAGTAGGTCATGCGCGAATGGGTGAGCTAGGTGCAAAAGATGCCTTAGATTTGAGAGGCCCAGGGGGCCTAGATGCTGCAACTAGTGAGATGAAAACCTCAAGAGGAGGCGTAGGCAATGGTGTGGATGGTGGAACACCTTTGAGAGTGACAACTTGCTTATTGTGAATGAATTTTAGACACAAGTGATTCATGGAAATGATAGCTTGAGCAGCACGGAGCCAAGGAAGACCTAAGAGCATGTCACAACCTTTGACTAAAGGTGCCACAATGAATGACACAAGCATGGTGAGAGGCCCAACTGTAACTGGAAGCTTGATGAAGCCATAAGATTTTGGAATTGGATATGAAATTTGAGATAGTGGATAGTTGATAGAAACAAGGAGTGCAATAGAGCACACACCAATAGGAGCCAATGGATCGATCATAGTGTTATTGATAGCATAAGATCTGATAGAAGCATTGATATGTAGTGTATTAGAAGAAAATGTAGCATGATAATCATGATCAGAGAATGTGATGAGTGGTGGAGATGCATCAGTATGAGCAACTAGAAAATCAAGAGCCCCCGATGAAGGAGGAGGCACAACACGATATGTATGATTAATCGAAGAATTAACAACTTGCTTGTCATGCTTGGGCAATGGATCATTGAATATTTTGAGCTTTTTGTTATTGCCTAGCTTGGATGCCGAAGGCTCAAGGAGCTCAATTGCATCATTGTTGATGAGATCTTGAATGAGATGCCTAAGTTTGAAACATCAATCAGTTGAATGCCCAAAACATTGATGATAGTCACATCTATCATTTTCGTTATAATTGTGGCCCTTAGGGTGAGATGGATCAAGATTCAGTGGTGGTGGAAGCGTAATAAGATTTCTCTCAAGAAGTTGTGGCAATAGAAGGTGGAGCACAAGGAAATTTTGTAAATGTACGCTTTGGAGGTTGTCATTGAAGATTTTCAGGAGTAGAAACAACATTAACAGTAGATTTTTATTCAATGGGCTTAGGAGATGGCTTGAAATTAGATTTAATTTGAAACCAATTAGAAGATGAAGCCTGATCATGATATTTGAGCTTTCCCATAGATAATAGTTTTCTTTCACGTAACTTAAGAGTATGACATAACTGATCAAATGATGGAGAGGTCTCAAAGATGACACTCTCTTGCAATGGAGACAAAAGACTTTGGACAAAAATATCTTGCAATTCAGAATCTACGAGTACATTAGACATCTTAGCTAAGTTCTTATATCATAACACATAATCCGCTAGATGCTCATTAGATCCTTGTTTGATTTGTGCAAGTTGAGCATAGGATATTTTAGAACCGATATTGATTGAAAAATGTGTGAGAAAAGCATCGGCTAAATGTGTAAATGATGTTATAGAATGGACAGGTAGATCGTGGAACCAACGCATAGCATAATCTTGGAGGCTTCTAGGAAAGAGCTTTGCTAGTAAAGTATGATCATCCGCATAATCTAGACATGCAACATGAAAAGCTCGAAGATGCTCTTGAGGATCACCATGGCCATTGAAGGTGGGCAGCTTAGGGGTGATGAAGTTTGGAGGAAGTGCATAAGTGGAAATGGGGTGCGAAAGTAGTATGAAGGAGTAAGGTGGAATCAAGAGATGGAGATGCATGAGAAGTAGCTATTTGAAGTTGACAAATTTGAGTTTGCAGATCCTGATATAAAGAAGTTAAATTAGGAGTGTTTGACGAAGAGTTGGGTTGTGCAATAGAAGCATTAGGTTGAATGATCAGAGCGGTAGTAGTGGGAATGGAAGTAGGAATGTGAAGTGGTTGAGTGGAGGCCATTACAACCGAGGAAGAACCATCTCGAGAGTTTTTAGCAGCCATCAAAGCATGGAGAATATGTGGAAGATGCGTAGGATTGTCGCGCAAAGCTTGACAAAAATTGGTAACCTTTTCTAGTTGTTCTTGATCAACGTTGGTGTCCTCATCATAGGATTTCTCACTATCAAATGTTTCAATGTTTTCAAGAGGCACATTTTGAGAGTTGGAAAAGGGGTTATCAAATTCAGCCATTGATTTAGAAACCCTACAGGAAGATGGAGGGAGCTCATTTTTTCTCAAAATACCCAAAACGACCACTATGGGTAACAGACATAAGAAGAAAACCCTAGAAAGAAGGTGGAATTCAAGCAAAGAGTTCACCAAATGATTTAACAGAATAAGATTTTTTGTAAAACCCTAATTGCAGAGTAACATAGGATAAATAAATGCTAAATGCAAAATTTGACACAAGCAAGTAAGCTAATAAATTTGAAACCCTAGGTGCAAGAGAGAGGATAAAAGACTTAGCTGATTTATGTCAGATGTCAGGATTGTGCAGACTGAAGAAATTGATGAACAAGAAGGGAAGAGTGTCACAACTATGCACGATAAATTCTGGAACTGTCGAATGAGCTTGGACTAGGGTGCCTAGACTGGGTCAGGGGTGCCTGGGCACTATAGATCTCCTCTGGGCACCTGTGACTATGAAAGGAGCTTAGAACCTGGTTTTTTCTGGTGTCACAAGTGTTGTGGTTGTTAGTCTTTTGGTTTCCTGTATGTCGTTGGATGATTACAGAATGCGCCTGAAACCTGCAAAGAGATAATGACCTACAAAACCCTCAAACTACATCAAATCCCAAAAAGAAAAGATGCAAAATGAGGATTCGGACTGACCCCGATGGTCACCTGACTGAGTGAACTTACAACCGAGTGTTGCACTACATTTCAGACTCCATGTAGTTCTTGTGTGTGTGTGATAGAATCATGCCCTAGGAAGCCCTTGTGCAAGTGCATGTGATAGTGGATGATAGCTAGATGTACCAATGTAAATAGATGTGTGGATGGAAAAATGAACTTCCCTTCCTATGCGTGTATGCAAAAAATGTAGTCCCTTGTCCCTTGAGTGAGTGCTAGATGGATGCCTTTGATGCTCTTAGAATGCCTTTGGATGCAACCTTAGGTGATGATAATAGATGCTTAGAGCTTGGTCCTTTATTTTGGTCACATAGCTTTGTATTTATATGATTCCCTTGGTTGAATTTCGCAATTGACAACTGGAAGACTGACCCTTAAGAAAATAAGATGCTCAAAAAGAGCGAGTAAAGTAGAAAGAGGTTAGGGGCACCCAGAAGGACGAGGGCGATTGGGCGCTGAGGTTCTTTTTGGGCGTTGGTGTTTGAAGTAATGAAAAATAAAGCAGTGAAGTACCAACTAGGTTGTAGGGTGTAGTTTGCAAAATATAAAATAAGAAACACAGACAAAAGGCCAAAGATAGCTGTCAATTGTTAGTTTTCTCACATATGAATCATATGAATAGTAGTATGTGATTAGGACCTAGAAATGTACTCAAGTGCATGATTTTGTGTCTACACCAATATGGAAAAAACAGTCTTTTATTTATTTATTTCCAACAAAATACAATAAAACAATACTAGTGTTTGAATACAATTGTCTGGAGCTGAACTAGCGTAACAATTGCACCCAGAAAGACCTTTGAAACTCTTGAATGAAATTTCCCAGCTGAGATTTGTGGAATTTCATCCCCAATTCTGTATGCAAATGAGTGTTTTTGTCCTTTGTTGTTGTTTGTAGAAGCAGAAGTTACAGACAAAAAATAATTCATACATTTTCAAGATGTTTGTACAATGAACCCCAAATTTGCCTTTATAGCTTCCAAATGCTCTCCAAAGTGGGTGCCCCCCTTTTAGATTTACATGCACAATCTTTGAACAATTAAAAATAATAAATTCCTCCTCCATGTTGGTGCCCCATCCTAAGAATAAGATTAAACACATTTAAAAATACTTTATCCACCTCCTATCCTAAAATTAGGATTTTGGTATTCATGCAGCTCTCTTTATTTATTTATTTATTACTTCCAACTTAGGTGCCCAATAATAGAAGTCAACCTATTATTATTTTATTCTATTAATGCTTTTTGGATTAAAATATAATTTAAGTGTCCTTTTCCAATTAAAATATAAAAATATCCTTGGACCACTTAAATTAATTTATTTTCCTCTTATAATTTCCCCTTAGCCTACAAAAAATAATAAAAATAGGCTTCAGTTATCCAGAATTAATTAATGTTGAAAAGGGGACATTACAATTTTGTAGATATCTCTTGCATAATAAAATGACAAACACACAATCTATGATGTGTGCATTCCAATTCCTCTTCATTATTTCTTTGGTCTCATATTCTAACATTGGTATCAGAGCTTAGGGCACGAACTAAGTAAAAAGAAAATTTGAAGAGGACATGGTTGTGTGACACTTCAAGGACAAAAATATGGTTGAGGACATTGCAAAGGTGAAAAAATAACATATAAATGCCATTCAAGGGCACACATTTTGTTGTGTTTTTAGACGAATTTGAGGGCATTTCAATGTGCTCGGGCACGAAAAATAAGAAGTCACCATTTTTGAAGGGTTTTTGAGGGATTTTCATGTAGTTAAGGCACGTAAATAAGACATTCAACACAATATGTGGTAGGTAGAATGCAACCGAGAAAAATGTGATTTAGGGCATGTTATTTATAGAAAACACAATCCAGAATCACGAGGAAGTGGGAAAATGCAATCTTCAAAGGTAGCTACGACAAAACAAAACAAATATAGTCATGCATTTCTCGATTTGCAATTTTTAAGGGTCATTCGCTGCTAGGGCACAGAGTCTGTTAATTTTTAGTCATAGCTAGTCATCCAGCGCACAGACATGCCTGGTAAATTTTTCTTTCTTTGTTGTGTAAAAAAACAGTTTTTAATCAATGTTGCATAAATTTGCATGTATGAAATTTAAAATTCAAGTATTTAGATTGTACTTCCTGTTTTGCGAAAGGGTTATTTCCTGAGGTATTTTGTCTAAGAATGGAAATTCCATCAGACAAATATTTTGGCCTCAAGTTTCACACTTGGATAGTAAAATTCTAGATGAAAGACAAATCAAATGAAGTTAACATAGCCATTGTTGAAGATCCACCAAATGTTGACAACGGTGAGGAATTTGCTTGTGAAGAATATGTATTTTAAAGAAGCCCACACTTTGAAGACAGGAAGGGATCTAGTGTAGATGAAGCTCAACATGGATGACTGCCCAATTAGTTCGGGAGTTTGTGGATCTTGGAAATTATACTCTTACGAGGGTTATGAGACAACTTGATGGAGCATTGTGGATGTAGGTCAACATGGATGGTTGTCCAATAATTCGGGAGGTTCGTAACTTGGGAGTTTGGGGAGCTGGAATCCGGGAACTCAGAAATTCATCTCAGGAGCTACACCTTTACGAAGATTACAAGGCAGCTTGATGGAGTTATATCTGGTCAAAGAATTGTTTTCAAAGAGAAAACTTTTGAAGAATGCGTGGCTTTGTTTGGTTCTATTATTTTAGTTTTCTGTTAGTATGTTTGTTTTTACTTGTAGTGTAAGCCTTAAGAGTGGGTATTAGAATATAAGGCTACCTTTTATAATGAAATCACAATTAGTTATGCATTAAGTTTTAACTAATGTTCAGTTGTAACCACCTCAACCATTTTGTAACCATATCTTACATAATAAAATGATGGGCACACAATCTACAATGTGTGCATTCCAAATCCTGTTCATTATTTCTCTGTTCCCATCTTCTTATAGTTATAGAATGTACTTCTTTTGCAGGTGTGGATATCTTTCATTAGGTGCATTCAGCTTTGTTGTATTGCAACAGTATGCAGACCTTTCTGTGTGCTGTAAAGGAATTTTTCTTTTGCCTTTTTGGTTGGTTTTCCACACTATTGGTTGACAGTGTAACTCTTTGTCTCAGACTTTCAGTGTAGGGATGGCTTTTTGGACTTGTGATTGTCTATAGTTAGGTGGCAAAGTGTCCCAGAGCAATCCGATGCACTTATTTCTAAATTCAGCTAATTGCTATGGAAAACACATGTGTTCGATTTTCATACTTCTCTCTTGCTTTATTTCAAGAAAGCTTCTTTTAAATGTGCATGTGTGGCATAAAAATGGCTCAATTTTTTTTGCAGATTATCAGATTAGAAACATTACAATTAGAACAATTGTTGGTATTTTAGATAACCCATTACCAAAATAAATTTTATGGATGACCTAAATGGATTTTACTCAGCCACTTGACGCACTCAATTTATGCAATCTTCCTGTTCTGTAATGTAAGATAAAAATCAGGTTTTGAAATATGAAGTTTGATATTGTTACTTGATTAGGACTTAGTATGCATTCTATCTGTGTTTCTTACGAGGGTATTGTTTAGAGGCTGAACTTATTGTTGATTTCTGATCGGAATGGATGGAGATTTTATTTTTCAGGGTTGAAATAAAACTTGGTGCATCAGATGCCTACTTTATCTTGTTAAAATTAACACGGGAGTCTTCTATTAGACATGTTTACAGATAAAGCGAGACCCTGGTTTAGTTGTGTTTCCAATGAAAATGACCTCCCGATTTTGCATGGTTTATAAGTTGAAAGTTTAAAATCTCAAGCAGCGAGCATTGAATTCTGATAGTTTGTCTTTATTTTTTTTCAGCTGTTTCAGCAACTGGCTATGGAATGATTGACTTTGCCAAATACAATGCGGTTCCTGCCATTACACACATTGCAGGGTTGGGTTGGGACTACGCTATTCCACATATTTCTAAATTTGAAAGGAACACTTCTGCAGAATTTTCAAAGCTTAGACTTGCGTATTTATTGCACTGGAACAGACATGCCAGAAATACGGAGAATAGAATTAACAATCAGTTGAGTAGCTTAAGAAAACATGTTCTAGATCATGCACCAAAAGCTCTAGGTTTTTTCAGTTTTGGCAAGCCTCAAGGTTCTTCGATTCCTCAAATTCTAGATAAATCAAGTTCATCAGGGACCAAAGATATAAAGAGTGAATGAGGTTTTTTTGTATAGCCTTTCTTTCAATGTATAAATTTAGTGATTTTTCTGTGAAAAGTTGAGATACTTTATCAGCCTAGTTCGACACATACCTTTGTTTCGATATGTTCCTTTTGTCATTCACTATATGTTTCTCCTTGTACATATGTTCTAATTGAAATGGCCACCATTTTGTATGCTCAAATTTTCATAGTATATCCCTTTATTAATATATGTTTTCATTTGTTCAGAGTGCAGTACGACTTCTGATTTTCAATTCTTTCACATGTTTGTTTCCCTTCCAAAAAACCACTTGGTATTCCCAATTGCTACTGTATACAAAGAGTAAATTCCATCTCCAAGTTATATATATGACACTTGCAATATGTTTTGACTTTAATTATCTTACGATACCAACATTATGTTCTTTGAAGTGAGACCTTTTCCAACATTTTGCTAGTCAACATGTGCATGATTCAACGTAAGAAAAATTTGTTGCATGTTGCAAATTCTCTACTGATACTTAATTATCCAACGCTTTTCCCTTGAAACCATTGATTAATTATAACTTTCAAGCTTCTCAATCAAAATCTAAACTGCCTCATAAATGCTCTATTTTAATTTCTCTCCCTTCCATTTTTAAGCCTCCAATCTCTTCTTTCCATACTTTGAGCCTCGGTCTTCAACTACAGTTTAATCTTGACCTCTTTCTTCCTTGAGTTTCCCTTTTCATATTACCGTTCCTCCCAATCATACTTCAAACCACCTCTTGACTGCTAAACAATCTGCCAACAATGTCTAAGCCTCTTGAACTGCAGTTGGATTGAATTGGCACATGTATCCCATTTGTATCTCATCCATTTCTTATCTTTTACTTTTTTTGTAAGTTGCCAGTTAGGGTATGGAGCTCTGGTATTGGCAGTTTGCATTTTTTTTGGCACTTTTTGATACGACTGTAAAATAATAAAATAAAATAGAAAAATAGCTTGATGAGGTCTTAACCCTAAGGATCAATGAAGGGTAACTGTGGAATGACAGGTAATTTTCCTTTTCGTTTTCTTTTTTCTTTTGTCCCTTGTTATTTTATGGTTTAGGGTTTTTAGTTTATGTTTTTAGGTTTTATAGTTCACATTTCTGTTTTATTGATTATTTGTCCATTTCCTCACTATCTAGAAAAATAAAAAAATCCATAGAACCCTGTGGGTTTGCCCTAATGTATAGCCTAGATCACCCAGGCTTTGGGGTGACCTACCCTGGTACAGCCTGCGTTCATTCAGATGAAGCGGGGTTGTGTTCAAGGGGTCCAGGGGCTTGTTTGTGATTAATCGATTCCAAATACCTATGTTTCTCAGCCTTGAGTTGTGCTAAGTTGTGGCACCTTGCTCCCTCCTGCTGTCAACCTCAAAAAAATTGCCCCTCAGTAGCAGAAAATTGTCTGCACTTTTGGCCTAGTTGCTGGTCTTTCCTGTAGACCAGCAATTACCTTTTACTTGTCTTGTCAGCTGGGAAAATTCTCAGCACACATTCTACCATGCCGTTTGAGTAGCTGTTCACTTTGGTGTTTGCGATTGTGCACCTCCAGTATCGACACGACAAGGTCAGCCATGCTGCTCAAAGAGATCAGATATGTAACATACTTTGCTTCAATTTGTTTCCTTCAAATTATTTCTTTAAGTGGTCCTTGCTTTTTCTTCTCTTAATTCTAGTGTTTTTGCCCTGTATTGTTTTCCAAATTTTTTTTTTTAATGGCTAGTTCAGACAGCCCCTGAAGCATCACCTCGAACACCAGTTTGCTTTAGTTACTTACTGCAGAGATGCATGATCAAAGGCAACAACAAAAGGAGTTTCAACTTAGAATCTGTGTCTTTTGTGCGTCTGGTGTAGTGGAGTCAGAGAAACATTTCATGTTGGAGTGTATTGCTTATAAGGATGTTAGGGCCCAGTTTGCTAGCACAGTGGCTAGTGCATCCTTTCAAGATATTTTCAGCAAGAATATGGTAGAAAAAATAGGGGAGTTGATTATCAAGCTTACCAACAGGAGATTTGAATGTCAGAAAGATCTTTAGTAAGATCTGTTGTCCCATAGGCTGTCTTTGGTAGCCTCGTGGACGTTAAGATTTCTTCTTCTTTTTCTTCTTCTTCGTAAACTTATAAATCAGATTTGATGCATGTTCTAACTTGTCACGGGACATAAATAGGGCCCCTTAGTCCTAACTCACTCTTTATAGTCATTGTTATAGTTGGCTATAATAGAATTAGTATATATGTGATACATAGGCTACTATATATGTGATACATATATTATATTCGGTGTAGTAGGGAGACATGTCTCCCCCCACTCAGAATCTTCGTGTCTTTGGTATAGGAAATGCATATGAAGATGTTTCCTGTACTTGGAGACTGTCTATTGAGACTTTCAACGTCTCTTTGCCTTTGGAACCCTAAAATGTCTACTTGGAAAAAGAAAAAGAAAAAGAAACCCTAAAATCTCTATAAAAATGTGATTTCTCAATGTATTTTCATATTGCAATTTGACACTGAAGGTGATTTATCTATGCAAAGTCGAGATTGAAGGTGATACACATTTTGAGTGTGAGGGTCTTTGAGTTGAGGTAGGATTCACTCCCTGTTGTCCTCCCTTTGCCAGATGTATTTTCCATGCATGTATGACATTCACCATGCATGTGTTTGTATTTTTTGTCATACCTGTTGGGTTTGAATCTATTGGCACTAGTGGAGTGGGGGCATTTATTATTTTTATTTATACCTCGTAAGTTAGGTACAGAGGCGAGCCTCCCGTCTTGTAAGCTGCCGTGAATGTGCGCAGTTTTAGGTTGAAGGCCAATACCGTAAGCCCTGTTGAAGAGTTGTTTATTTGTAACAATCATTGAGTTTGAAGATCGTGCAAGTACTCAAGGAGAACAAACATGACAAGATTTTGTAAGTCTATTTGACGTCTTTCCAATTGATTTTGCAATAGATATACAACAAGAGTCAGACCCCTTACCTGCATGGAAATTACCAAAAATCTCGTATAATCAAGTCTATGATAAATTAACTCCTTTTCACTTAATTGCCGCTACTACTTTAAAAACTCGTGAATCTATTATTCAAGTTTTCCAAACCAGTAGTCATGAGTATGATATACCTCTTGTAGATCTAGCTAATATTCAGTCCCTTAAAAAACAAAAAACCTTTAAATTTGTTCATATAAGATGTGTTCAAATAAGAATTACTCCACTTTTCCATCATGGCCTAAATGCCTCCGTTTTACGCTGTTTAATGGATCTTCGTTTTGAGAGTTTTAAAGATTCCTTATTAGCTGCTATTCAAACTGACATGCATAATGGTCCTATATCTTTATCTTTTGAAGCTTATCCAAATTACCATTTAAGCCTGCAAAAGGAAGATTTATTAAAACAAGTCTTGCGTTTGTATCTTGCTACAACAGGTCTACATATGAAATGTGGTGCCTGCCCCTTGACAATCCATTATAAGGTCATTTATCGCCTTGTTAATACAATGTACCATGCAGTCAAGCATGGTATCTGCAAAGGGAACAACATGGTGAGTCACACCAGTATTGAAAACCATAAAATTGAGCCCAAACTTATTTCGTGGTCTCAAATCACAGTTCCAAAAGAATGGACCATGTCTAAAAGATTCATTGAGAAAGACCAGCCCAGATTATAAAATGCTACAATTGTAAATGAATACAAGTCAAATGTAACTCTGTCTTTCACATCTAAAAGGCCTGCATCTGAAATGTCTCAATTTAGTTCTTTTAGATTAGATACCTCTTATTCTCTGCAGCTGAACCCTCAAGAAAATCTATGAAAGAACAGACTTATATCTGTAGTCATAATAGTTTGATTCATGATCCCAACACTGATTATATTTGGTGTAAGGATTGCGAGCAGATCATAAAGCAAAAGTATGTCCCTTCTAATGGTCCAACCATAAGTATGGCTTCTAAAGAAACAAATATCTGTCTCTTTTCCATCCTTGGACAATAGTGAAATTTTATCTCCAGATGAAACCCAAAAAACTATCTTTTGGTACCAAAGAACTGTGGATAAACATGTAGACCCTTTCGAGTCTTCTAAAATGTTAAATTGGACAAATAAAATTGTTAAGTCTGTCCATGATCGCCTACAATCACATGAGTCTATTCTAGCATAGATGGTGAAAACCTTGAAAGCCATTGAACTCCATCAAAAAGGAGATATAACTTCTGCGCTTAGATTACTCAATTCTAAAGAAGTTGATGTTTCTAGCCATATAAGAAAGGTTGATAAGAGTCTTGAAAATGCTTCTAAAAATGTTTCAATTTGTTTTGATATTCCTAAAATTGTGTTTAGGGAGGTTATAAATGTTGTACAACCTCTTATTAGTCAGTTTGAAGATAATAAAAAAGATATTGCTTCAAAGATATGTACTACCCATAAGCTTGTACAAAATAACTTGCACCTGTTGCATGAGTCATTATTGAGTTAACCCATAAGGTAGATCAAGTCCAAGAGCATGTCAAACATATTCCTGAGATTGTCCCACATATAGAGAAAATTCTAGAGAACACAAAGAAGCCAGAAGAAATTGAACCAAATTGGTCTCATAAAGTTTCATGGACAGAGGTTGCTAATCCTTTCGGATCTTCAACACGTCACAAAACTGTTCTTCTAGAGAAAAGTCCTTTGTTTATCTCTGAAAAAAGTCTCTAGACAAAGGATCAGTCAGCATGGCTAAGTTTCTTCCTGAAGAAGCAGAAATTATGGTTTTAATGGAAGAAACCTCTAAAACATCTACATTTGAGCCTTTGCATCATACTGCAAGGACACAGACCTTGCAACCAAATTGGTACAAATTGGATTGTTCTACTCTAGAGCAAATTAAAGAACTAATACATGGTATTATAGGATGGACAAATTCTTAGCTTTTATTATATAGAAAAGATCCCATAGTCATTGCTGAAGTAATTGCTAATGGTTTTGTTGAAATAGTCAAAGAATGGTGAGATGCTAATCCACATCAAGATAACATCTTAAATGGTGGATATGCCTCATTAACTGTATGATTAATTCAAGAATTTTTAGGTACTATGGATAATGACAAACTTAGAAATACTTTTTTATTCTTGAAAGCCAGGTTATGTGATATGAGTAGGATAAAAGAATATCAATGCTATATGTAGAAGTTGTATTATAACTCGAGCAATATAAATGATCCTACTATGAGAATCCAATATATAGAATTTTTTCCTACATATTTTGCAATAGAATATAAAAAGGCAATGCATGACAGAACTACAGAAGAATTGAGTCCCGGAGCCATAAATGCTACAAAACTATAGATGAAACAAATGCTCGTCTATGTCAAGAAAAACAAGATCGAAAAGATGCTGCCAAGCCCCAGAAAGCTTTAGGAACAAAATTTTGTTAGCTAATTGATAATGATCCATTTGATTGTAGACCCACTCCAAGTAAGTATCGAATTAAGAAACCTTGTAAAGACTACTCGTCGTTTTCAAAGGGGAAGGGTCAGTATAAGTATAAAAATGACATAAGTATCTCAATAATCAATTTTCTCAAGATGTCCCATACAAAAACAATATTTCAGAAAAAAATATATATATGGAAAAGAAAAGAAAGTTCATACTAACTTGTTTTATCTGTAAAGACAAGCACTATGCAAATGAATGTCCAAAGAAAGATACAAAAAAAGGTAAAGTAAAGATAAATATGCTTGCAGCAAAAGGCATCACAGATCAATATTATTATTTAATCTCTGATTCCGATTGTTATTTTTCTGATGTGTCATACATATCCTCGGAGGAGAAATTTCAAGTTAATACGGCAGAATACACAGAGTCAGATTCAGAGAGTACAAAGTCTGGTTATGATTCATTTCCTTCTTTCATTAATATGATTGCTAGTTTTCCTCACCCTCTAATGCCTGTATCTTCTGAAGTTCTATACAAGCAACTGGAATTAAGAAAAAGTGAGTTTGAAGATTGTCCCCCATGGGATATTGCTAAGAAGACATCTCTCGCAGAAAGTCAGAGAGTTAGAAAGAAAGTATTCAATATAGGTAAGAGCTGAAAATGAAGCTCATGAAAGGAAGGAAGAAGAATAAGAAAAGCAAAGATGGTCTCATCAGTAAAAGAATTCTAAATCAATGCCTACAGTATCAAGGCCTCCAATACAAGGACGCATACACCAAAGACAAATTCCTTACAGAGGAAGAGGTCGTGGCAGAGAAAGATGTTCTCCACCCAGGAGAACCTTTCCATTCCTATTTCCAGAGGAAGATCATGAAAATGAATTCCAGGTAATTAATTCTAGCACATATATTATGATTCCAACACCTGAGACTATGATAATATGGAGAAGAAATAGAATAGAACTCTTACAGAAAGTAATTGCTAAGGCTACTAATGACACGCCCGCCTTGCCATCACAAACGACATCACAATGATGTTATATGGAATGACAAGGCCATGGGCGATGGCTGAAGTTTTTTTGGTCATTGAATCATTTGTAGTTATTTACGATTTAGTTTAAGGTTACGTTAGGTTTAGTTTAATTTTATTATAAATTTTATGAATTGAATTTTAAATTTTATAAATTATAAATATTAATTTTTGGAAGTGGTTTTTTATTTCTTAGTTTAATTGTAATTATCTTAATAAATTTAAATTTAATTTTTTAGATTTTTAAAAATTTCAATTAGATGTTATTGTTAATAAATTAATTGTATTTTTTTTATTAATGTTATAATAAATAATTAAAATTTATATACTATATTTTGATTTTAAAATTTTAATAGTCTAATTTTTTATCTTCTAAAAGTTTAAATTTTATTTATCAATATATATTATTATTTTTATTATTTTTTCTTGTTTTCGTTAGAATGTCAAAAAGGAAAGATTGCCTCACTCTGTTGATCATGTTGCGACAAGAAAAGGGAGTGGTGGCAAAACAAGTATCACTTGTAAACTTTGTGGGAAGTCCTTTTAGGAAACTTTGACGAGGGTGAGGGCTAATTTTTTTACACAAAGGAGAAAGGTGTTGAGGTTTGTTCAAATGAAAACGAGGTATGAAATCACGAGGGAATAAAAAAGAGGTGAAGGAAGAGTGCCTAATCTAAGCTCTTATGCATAGGAACAATTGTACGTCAAATTCAACATAGAAGAGAAACTGAAGAAATATAATTAGAGCTAGATGTGTCTTCTAAACATGTGTTGAATGTAGAACAGGGTGTAGGCTTGTAAGAGACCAAACATTGATAGTCCAAACTCCTTTGGAGACATGTTTGATGTACATGGTCGAGATGCAATTGATACAATGATTGCATGCTTCTTAGATGTGAATGGAATACCATTCAATGTTACTTGCTCTCCTTATCATGAGGAGATAGTTTGTGCGATATGTTCCTGGACACATAGAGATAAATATAGAATCATCTTCATCATTGGAATAGGAATTTAACTTGTGCAAATGTTCATCAAATATATCATATTGATCATCATCACTACCACACCAATAAATTTTCGCGGTGTCTTATTGCTTAGAATTTACTAGTAATGGTATATCAAAAACAACCTCAAACTCCTCCATGTTGATCCCTAACCTTGCTTTTGTAAACTTAAGTTGATCTATAGCCTTGTGTAATTGTTCTTGCCCTAGCCTTTCTTTCTCAACTTTCTCCCTGTGCAATGTTTCCTTTGTACGTCACTCTTGTTCCATTCATATTGTTTCCCTTTCTTTTTGCACAATAGTATGATGTGGTTCTTGCAATAAGATAGACTTTGCCAAATTATGTATTGATTTCATATCCTCTTTGTGAGCAAATTGCCTTTGCAGTATGGTTAGAATTTTAATATTGCTTATTTCAGCATTATGCTCATTTAGTATACATGTGTTAGCTTTAGGTACCCATATAGAGCTAGGAGTTTCAGACAATCATATGGGAGAAAATTGTCTATGAGGAGCATCATTCATAGGAGGAAGAGAAGCCAATTGTTCCCTTAAAAGGGTATCATGGGAGATCATGGTCTTTGTATAGTGACACGTTAGAGGAGAAGACAAAATATAAAGAGATTGAAAAAGATAATATACTCAACTTCAATTAGTCACAAATTTCGTTCTAAAGTGCAACAATCATTGTCACGATGTCCATTAATACCATGATAGTTGCAATAAGGTTTCCCTTTGACCTTCTCAAACCTATGAAGAGGATGATGGGAATTGGATGGAAAAGTTATCAAACATGCATCTTGTAAAATATATAGAATATCATGCGGTTGATCTCAATACTTATCAAAGCAAAGTGATTCCCACTTATGTAGGAGGTGTTGTATGTGCACTGGGTTAAGTATGATAGAGAGTATTGCCTCTATGTAAGACCTTAATTTGTCCAGATTTATGAGATGAATCTTGTTGAGGTGTAAAATGGTGTGTAAATATATGGTTAATGAATTGGCATGTTCAGGTTTTCTTAGATGTATCACCTCATCCTTTAGTGATTGGATATCGATGTTCATAGAGGAAATATGCATTTAAAAACCATTTTGCAATGCTTGAATAGAGTCTAGAATAGCCTTAGAAGATATATAATTACCGTGATCATTTTTGTATGATATGATTTCTTCTATGTAAGACCTTAATTTGTCCTGATTTATGAGATGAATCTTGTTGAGTTGTAAAACAATGTGTAAAGATATGGTTAATGAATTGGCATGTTCATGTTTTCTTAGATGTGTCACCTCATCCTTTAGTGATTGGATATCAATGTTCATAGAGGAAATATGCATTTAAAAACCATTTTGCAATGCTTGAATAGAGTCTAGGATAGCATTAGAAGACATATAATTAACGTGACCATTTTTGGATGATATGATTTCTTCTATGAAGCGTGTAGTATTAAGAATGGATGCCACATATTATGGTTTGGCATTAGCAGGGAGAATCATTTGTTGCAACTTCTCATAGAGTATAGTTATATGCAAGGTCACTTTGAAGTAAATCAACTAGGGAGAATTTAAGATTGGTAGCATAAGCTATAAAATCACAAAGTAGAACAAACCCTAAGATGATGGCAAGAAGCACGAATTGTGTAACAAATAGAAACTCTAGGGGTTTGCAACAAAATGTCTGATTTGGAATAGGTTGACCTAGGCCAAAGAATTTAAGGATTCGATCTATAAGCGGGTCCACCAAATGACTTAATCCAAAATAACAAGGGGTTTCTATTTAAATTTTGGATTAGGGTTAGAAATAAGATCTATATATTCAAATTAATTAATTAACATTAACACATGTATGAAAATATACCTTAATAGCAATGTGAAAGATATATCTATTGAAACAAGTGCTAAATGAAACAAGACACATGAAGATAAATGCACTTAGCCATTCCACTAGTATGTAAGATGATATAGGAGTGAAAGAATGATGAATTGGATGGAAGTGTCTTGCAAATGTTTCATTTCCTATTCCTAAAGTGCAAACTAAGCTAGGATAAAACCATTCCTTAGGGATAGAACTGTTTGTCACTTCCATACTTATTTGGCGATTTCATACAAGGTGTTGACATTACTTAACTTTTTGTGTTTGTGTGATCGACTAAAATATGCCTATATGTGAAATCTTAGGTCTTGTAAATGCGTGAAACCCTTTGTAATAACCCGAAATGAACACGAACTATTGCCACGGGTAACACCTCTACAAACAACTTAGTGTTTGGGTTGAAGTGCAATCCATACACCACCTATGTCGGTACTACTCTGAGGAGGCCTCAAACTACATGTAGCTCTCCACCTAGAGATATGATATCTATATGGATGTAACTATCTTTGGAAACTTGTTCACTTAATAATGATTTGTAGTAGCTTTCTTGCTTGAGTTTGACTTAGCTTTAGTGGCCTTGGGTCTGGGAAGCTTGACTCTAGAACTTAGTTTTGAGTGCTTCACACCCATGTAGAGGTTGCTCCTAATGTGTGCTGCTACTTTAAGGAAGTTTAGGAGAGATTTGAGTTATTTGGAATGATATTTACAACTAGTGCTCTTGAAGTGCGAAGTAATGTCTAGGTGAGTGGAGTGCATTTGACTTGCTTATGTATTCTTTCGTAGGTTTAATTTTGTATTAAGGTAGACTTGAAGGAAAATTACCAACCCATAAAAGATATCAATTTGAGAAAATGACCATTGGATGGATTGGGACGAAAGCGACAACTTCAGACCAAACTGGTTCGGTCACTATTTGGCATTTTCATTAGGTAAGGAGTGAAGTGTTGTAAGGTTATGGTATGAGAGTAATAAACTATTTTGGATTGATGCAAGTGTTTTTGTGAGTGATTGAGCAATGTAATGAGAAGAACAAGTTATGTGAAATAGGGCTAAAGACAGACTACAATATAATAATTGAACTCAAAATGTGCACATAAGTCATGATTTACGGAGTAAGACAATACTAACATTGTCAAGTGATGGATTGCAAAATTTAAGTGTCTACACAAGGAGATGAAGATGAAAGGATTTTTTTTATGCATTGATGACAAAGAAAGAAGAAATTGAAATTGTGTAAATAACAATAGAGGTCATAATTTTTTTGGAAAGGTATTTTAATGGTATACTTGATGAGTTGTCATATCATTTACTACCAAATAGATATATTTAACAAAATAATGATTTAATTCTAGGATGAACTTTGTTCCTAATCAAGAAATTTATAGGATGATCCCAACGAACCATGAAGAGTTGAATAAGCAAATGACTAAATTGGTGAGAAAAGGTGTAGTGAATGCATGTGCAACTTATGTATTGTTGACTCTAAAGAAGGATAGGGCATGAATAATGTGTGTAGATAATAGAACAATTAACAAGAAAACCATTAAATACATGTTTCAGATGACATGGTGGATGTACTTGTAAGAGCAATGCACTTAAATAAGATTAATTTACAAAGTGGTTACTTTCAACTTTGGATTCAATAAGGAGATGAATGGAAGACGATGTTCAAGACTAGGGATGACATATATGAGTGGTTGGTGATGTCATTCAAATTTTCTTATGCACCGAACACATTTATGAGGATGATGAACACTATGCTATGAGATTATATTGGGAAGTTTGTAATAGTCTATTTTGATATTCAATAAAAGTAAAAAATAGAACTTAAAGCATTTGAGAATGGTACTAGAATTGTTGAGAAATGAAAATCTCTATAGAAATATATAAAGTGAAATTTTATGTAGAAGAGTGGTATTTTTGGGATATGTTATTTAAGAATATGGTCTAATAATGATGAAAAAAAGATTAAGGTGATTTTGTTGAGTGGCTTATTCCAAAAAGCGTATCAAAGATAATAAGTTTTTCATGGTTTAAAAACCTTTTAATGAAAATTCATTAAAAATCGAACTGGTGTTTTAGTAGTAATAGCATATTGTATAAGGGGAAAGAATTTGTGTGGAAAAGGGTAGCAACATAACATTTTTCACTTGTTGAATAAAAGGATGGTAATGGCCCATGTTTTAACATTAATTTTTTTTAGCAAGGTGTTTGATGTGGAAAGTAATGCCTCACATGTGGTTGTTGGTAAGATATCGAGTCAGGAAAGAAGGATGGTCTCATATTATAATGAGAATTCAAATGATTTAAGGAAGAAATATTCTACATATGATGTTGAATTTTATGCCATTTTATGGAGGCATTAGTTGGTGCCTAAGGAATTTATTTTGTTTATAAACCATGATGCCTTAAGGTATGTTAACACTCAAAAGAAATTAAACAACAAACATGTATTGTGGGTGCCTTTCTTCTAGGGGTATACTTTATTTTGAAGCATTAGTCAGGAAAAAAATCAAGTAAATCAAGTATTTGATGCTTTGAGCAAGCATGTTACATTGTTAACAATCATGGAGAGTGAATTAGTTGGATTTTTGAATATAAAACACTTGTATGATTCTGATCTAGATTTCCAAATGATTGTAGAATAATTAAGAAATCCATTAATAGGTGGGATATGTACTAATCATGATGATTATTTCATGCAGGATGACTATCTCTTTAAGGGAAATCAATTACATGCATTCTAGTTAGGACTATGAGAGACAATAAATTGTGTAACGACCCAAAAATTTCACACCCAAACAACACAGTAAAAAACAGGATAACTTTTTTTTTGACACAAACACGACACGACATGCCACCACCGAGGTCACAACTAACTCCGTGGATAACTCAATACAAGGATGACCACAAGGGTAGCACGGAAATGTTCACACCCACCAAGGATGGTTTACTTTTCTATTTGACAAAACAACCTAAGAAGCCACCACTTAACACACCTACAGATAGGGCAAGCCACAATGAGGAAATTATTGATGGTTATTTATTTTTATGAAACCTCTTTCGATCCTTAACTACAGTTTGCTAAGACTCTAGCTATGATTTGTACAATGCTTCTTACAATGCTAAGTTTTCTCTGGCTTATTAAATCTTATCCTCTTCTAACAACTAACAGTTCATTTCACCTTAGGGTTATTTTACAAATTTCACCATAAAAGGAATAATGTTCACTAGAGGAGCTAGGGTTATCATGTTATATAATTCTTACTCACAATGATAGTCTCGCCTATGATTTCTTTAAAGAATTCCTTGCTCTCAAGTTGGTAACCTCTACGTTAATTTATTTAAATATAACTTTTAGTTCAACTTTTATATAAGTATCAAACAACCCACGTTATTTTACTTATGTCGCATTATTAATAAGTCATAGCAAGATTTACTCAACATTTCTTTTCAAGGGTAGAGTTTAATAACACTCATTCACCAGAACAAAACAAGGTTACTTCCACACTTAAAATACCAATAATCCAATAAGGTCACTCAACAAGCAGTAACCAATATTTTAATATTTTCAAAGATGGTCAAACAAACCAAGGTGTCCAAAGTTAAGATGACAAAGTCCACAAATACATTATACTAAGACCAAGATCCTCTCCTACATTTTCCACTGTATGTTATCAATAGTTGAACAATATAAAAAGGATTCATGTAAGAACTTCTCAGCTGAGGTTGATGCACAAGTTTACAAGTCTATCCCTCATCTACTCGCTAAAATTCCATCTGCAGCAAATATTTACTAGAGTCAGTTCGCTAGAACTGAGCATGATAAGATATAAACCTCACCTAATAACTTATGCCATCTAGCATCTAAATAAATGAAATTTTGCAATACTCCCTATCAAATAATTCCTAGTCATGTATTCAAATCTTAACTGCACATCTCATGATAATACATTTCATACCCATCATTGATCACTTCCCTAAAATCTGCTTACATATGAACAAAATTTCCAAGTGGCTAGAAGATATGCAACCTTAACCTTGCATTTAATCATAATTAAACTACAGTAGTAATAATAACGCTCACCTAATACCCTCAACCTACTTCACATATATAAGTGTCCAACAATATTATCTTTCAATTAAATAAAAGCACCAACGACATTAAGCTTCTATAATAAATACAAGTGTCAATCATATGATAATCATCAATATTACCCGAGTATCAACCTTTATAGAAAATCAAGGATATGTAAGTATACTTTTGATATTTATCTCACAATTTAAAGAATATACTTATGTAAACAAGGGTTCCACCAATCAGTAAGTTCATATATTATTTAGATATCCTATCGGTTGTTTATTATCATGTCTCTATATGCCTCTATTAGTATAAGAGTCCAACTCAGAGGAATGAATTACGAACAACAATACCGTCATACTTCGTTAATGAGTAGAAGGTACATTTGGCTAGCTAAAACAGGTAAGCGTGGTCCAAGCCACTATAAATACAAGTATCAACATTATCTCAACTCCCAATTGAGATGCAAGTATCAATTTTTTTAGCTATCATAATAATCATCGTAAATGCCAGAAAATATTCCACGCGTTAACCAAGTATTGAAATTACATATTTATCCTTACTGGTTACCTGATAACATAATATATCATATTATATAATTCAACCTCCACTTGTATATCTCAATTTATGGGTATTAATCGTTGTCCTATATAATGAAGTTAAATAATTTCAGGTGGACTTATATCCTTACTGTCATACATGGTATGCACCGTCCCATTATGGTAGCTGTCACCTTTACTTAAGGCTATGCATGACTCCATTTTAGGGTAGTTATATTAACTTCCCTATTCATCTGTTTTCCTACCAAAAAGTCTTTCGACAAGCTTCAAGGTCAAAGTATAGGATAAATTTATAATTTCATATTTCAAGCATTGTCCTGAATTCATATGCAGGAGGACATCACATATCAATCAAACTTTAAGAATGTCGTCATTCATGAGAGTTCGATGTATCCAATATTACTTTAACCGATTCAAAGATCCAAGTAGTGCCTCAAAATTAAGCCAAAGAATTATCCACACAGGATAATGACTTGTGTGCATAACATATTCGTAAAGGTCATAGAAAACCCATTAACGCATGCTTCAGGAGGGTTCCAATCTAAAATAAGCTCATAGTAATAATAATAGTAGAGGGCCTGGTGAGGGGTTTTCAATAATCCCCAAGGTAAACGATAATCAAAGGAGTCGGATAGTATCTAGAAAGGACCAATAAAACCAGTACGACTCTCCCCAAATAGAAGCCTCCAATCCTAATGGGGGGGGGTTTATATTATTATCAAACCACATTAAAAGACCAACACAGTCTTCCGAGAAAATTTCCCGTTTTCAAGCCATGTTTTACATAATAAAAACAAGACAAGAAAAATTCTAAATCTCATTCACACACCACAAAATATTTCTACAGAAAACACTGTTCACAGGAGTAATCATGGCAAAATGATAAACCAACTTTATAAGAGCGATAAGCGAGAATCACTGGAGAGAGATCAGCTCATGCAATTATGATTAAAAGTCATTCGAAAACCCATTTCTTTTTGGGCATCTCTTTCAAGAAAGAGTCAACATATATATGTAAATAATTATTAAATACTATCAAGAGTCCGAACGTTATTTACTTAGTAAAAGAATAACACAGCAACAATCCAAAAGAAACTCACATCTAAAGAATTCAAACAAAATTGCAAAGATTGATTTATCTAAATGCTAAAGGAAATAAATCATCAAGAGAGAGGGTTAGGGCTTATCATGCCTTTAATGCGCTTCCCAAGACAAGGGCACGCTGAAACAGGCCCTTGAAGGTAGTAATGAGCCGAGGTTGGCTGCTACTAAGAACACCAATTTTCAAGGACCAAGTATCACCGTTACAGCATGCATAGTGCCCAAGTATACCACCAATCAGACCAGTAACCAAAGGTGCCTTTTCTGAGTTCAAATAGATATCATTCCAGCCTGTCAAATATGCAACTCCTAACGCTAGTGCTGTGGCAATCGAACTATTCACTAGCACTTGCATCCAATCCCGTTGGCCTCCCTCCTTGTATTCAACATCATTTTTGCGCTTCTTTTTCAGTACCAAGCTTTGTGAGCTTTGAGGATGTGGAGAAAAAACACGAGGAGGAGAGCTCCAAACCTGTAGGAAGCCATGATAGATGCTGACATTACCAGGAACCCGGTAAAACCACCCGACAGATTTAAAGACTTCCGAGAAAAAAAATTCCCCAAATGCTGAATTGAAACGAAGGTTTGAGCACAAAATGCTAAGAAGAGTGCCAATAGACTCTCGTACCTGGGCAGCAGAATGGCCCATGCAAATTCAAAACTTCTCCTAATAAGTTCATAATTGCAAAGCAAATTGTGCTTCATGAATATTCTGATATGAAACAGATCCACCTCTAAGAGATTCTCTTCCATGAGTTACATCGTAAAACAAGTAAGGTCTCAATAGAGAATCTTTGTAATAAATTTCATCAGGTTTCCTGGTAACACTCTTACTGTCACATAGTCGATTTTGATTTAAAAAAAAATCTTGAAGGAGAATCTGGAATTGAGGATGCATTCAATACTGAACAGGTAACTACATAGTTGGACAGCCTGCTTGTTGGAAGCGCTCAAAGAGGCTTCTACTATACTGCAACATGCCTGCTGCCTGGCTAAAAACTGTAGCCGTCTGTTGCTGTGGATCCCCAACAAGAACACACCCCGCAGCACCCAATGAAAGAGGAGGTAACACGCCTACTGCACCAGCTTGTAGCTTCATCTATAACCGCCATAACGAACCCACGCGGCCAGCAGGGAAGGCGCCCCAAAGTCCCGCGCACTCAGCAAAACTTCCTCCACGTTTTCTAAACGCGCCCCCCCCCTCGAGTTCCAGGCCTGAACAGGATTCAAAGCGGCCAGGGAAGGTGGAGAAAAACAAAGAAAACAAGGGACAGGTGCGCAGCAAGAGAAAGACACCCTTTTCTCACGTTTTCCACCACTCCTCACGCAGCACACCCCAAGAAAACACGGCCAGAGAAACATGCGGCTGTCCCAAAACACTAGGGACTGCGCCCAACCAGAGTTTACACACCAACAGAAACAAAACTCAACAAAAACTTCCCTCCTCCAATCTCACGCGGCCAGCAACAATGCAGTGCAGGTAAAAGACAAAAAATAAAAACAAGGAAGATATAATAATGAATTCCATTTGCAGGGTAAGCGGCCAGTATGGAGGGAAAAGGCGCCCCAATCCAGCAAAGGTCACTTTCATCATTAATTTTACAGCCGACTAGGGCAGAAAACAGGCGGCCCAATAATAATCTCCCACTTCTCACTAACTTGTCAGGCAAAAATTACTTATCCACAAAATGAAATAAATCTAATTAATCACAAATTTCTTTTTTTTAAAAATAAAATTCCGTTAGGTCGACGAACTGACGACAGTAACCAACTGCGAAGCATAACTGACGTCCATTCTTTTATTATTCATTTTTATTATGTTTTAAAATGTTGCGACACCCGACGGGGTTCGAAAAGTCGTTTAGGACTTAGCACAAAAGTGACAACAATTAAAAATAATAATAATAATAATAATAATACTAATTATTTAATCGAGAGGTCGAGCATGAGAGTGACCAAAACTACGGCAAAAATATCTGACAGGCAACAAACAACAATCAACAGGAGGTTCGATATAGCAAGAACAAGGTCTTCCTTTAATAGGATAAATCGCGAGGGATGCTGCGGGCCAACAACCAAAACATCGACACTGACGCAAGCAAGAAAGCTCAACAAGACGACGACACCAACGTTTCAAAGGGAACACAACGGCGTTCAGCCTTTAGAAGCTCGGTCGCCACAGAATAACAGAGCAATGACGAATGGGGGCATTACATTTGGCCGTAGATAAAGAGAGATGTAGCAAGGTGTGTGGCAAGATGCAAGATTTGTCAAGTGGCCAAAGGCCATGAAAAAATATATGGATGCACATGCCATTTTCGGTTCCAAAAAGAACCACAAATGAATTTGAGTATGGATTTTGTGTTGGGGATATCAAACATTACACATAGAGGTAAGGATTCATTTTTTGCTGTGGTAGATAGGTTTTCTACGATGGTTCATTTTATTGCATGCAAGAAAACCGACGATGCCATGAGAGTAACATATTTGGGTTTTATAGAAGATGTTAGATTACATGGGCTTCCATACACCATTACTTCATATATGGATACAAAAATTTCAAGTACAATGTTTGGAGGACTTCATGGGAGAATTTGGGAACTAAACTGCAATTTAGTAGTGCGTACCACCTTCAAACAAATGGAAAGATAGAGGTAGTAAATAGAAGTTTGGGAAATTTGTTGAGATGCATCATTAGGGAGAAACCCAAACAATGGTACTTGACATTACCCCAAGTCAAGTTTGTGTATTGTAATTTTGTGAATAGGTCAACATTAAAGTCAACCTTTTGTATTATTTCATTACCGAAATATTACACGTGTTTTAGACTTAGTGTAACTACATATTACAAAACTTGTTAGTGATGATGCAAAGGTATTTACAAATCACATACTACAAATGCAAGATAAAAAAGGAGAAATCGATAGGAAAGTAATGATAAATATAAGAAAAAAAAATGTATGCAACAATAAGGCCAAAGGAAGGAAATTTAGTATTGGTGTATTTGAGAAAAGAGAGATTTCACTGAGGAATGTATAAAAAATTGAAGTATGAGAAGATTGGTCCGTGCACGATTGTGAAGACGATAAATGATAATGCTTATGAGGTACATTTATCACAAAGATTTGATATTTCTCTTGTATTTAATGTTTCTCATTTATATGCATTTTAACGAGAGGATAGTGAAAGGGAAGAAGAAGAAGTGGATTGGAGATATCAAGTGCCAAGGAAAAAGAAAGATACAATAGGATATATTTTAGACAAGAAGACAACGATTCCTAGGCAAAACAAGTACATAAAGTATTTGGTATAGTGGGAAGGATTACATCAAGAAGATAACACTTGGATTTCATAATGGGAATTGAAAAATACAAATGGCAGAAGTTTAATCAAAATAAATCATAGGAGTTGAATTATTTTCAAGGTCAAAGGAGAATGATATGAGAGCATATCTTGCGTAGGCCGCAACTTTTTTATGCAAAAAAATGATTGAGTCTTTCTTAAAACAAATGTCTCGAAGAGTTCTATACTATTCTAAGTAGCTACCACTATTTACATGCATTTTCAACAATTTTTTGGGGCCAAAATCAACCATCTTTGGGCTGAAATTTAATATTTTAAAAAGTATTTTTACGATTTTGGGATTTCATATTTTTGTATTTAGGCATGAACTTGAAATGCAAGTCACCCTTGAGATTTATATAGACAATTAGATGTATTTAGAACAATTATTAAGCCCATTTGAGCTTGCATGCAAAAGCTACGATAAAGCAACTAAAAATAACAAGTTTGATTAACTCTAAGATAGTTTTTTTGCTTTGCTAGCATTTTTATTTTATTATTATTTTAGTTATGCACGGATACTCAATCTTTGAGTTGTTATTTATTTAAAGGTCTACTTATGTATTTCTTGTGGAATAATGAAGATTAACATTGGCTCTCTTTTGCTCAATAATTTTTGGTATAGCTTATTGTGTGTTTTGAATTGTTGCACTTTTGGATTGTTACAAATAGATTAAAGGTTAATCATGTAGTCTATGCAAGAATTACCAAGATAAGTTTGTAACCTTAAGTTCCCTTATTGTACAAATGAATTTACAAAACTTTGATAAACAAGACTTATGGTCTAATGGTAGATCTTAGGTATCTTACCATCATTGCCACAAATTCAAGTCACACCATGGCTCCCCAAGAACATATAACAAAAAATAAGACTCACGATGCATGTAAAACTCATAATGTTCACATGATTAATATTATTGGGCAAAGGGATGTTGAATGAGTCTCAACAATTGTCTTAAAAATGACACTAAAAATAAATCTTAACTTGTCCAAAATGGGATACCAAAAAGTATTATAATATGTTCTAAAAAATTACAAAAAATAATTTTAAATTCATTTGAAATGAGTCAACAATAGATCGTGAAAGTATATTCTTATAATGTTTATTGAAATACAATACACGCACAAAAAATTATTTATACCAAAACATATATGAATACAACGAAAATTATTCACAAACATAAAGAAATACTCAATAAGATTTTAATTCAAATATTTCTATGTTAAACAAAAACAGACTTTAAGAAGATGCCTCCAGCTTAAATATGATGGTATATTAAACAAGATGTAGAGTGGAAATATGGAAGTGAGAGGGTGTTTGAAGAAATGCAATTTGAAACTCTTTTTAAAATGTAAATTAGAATGTAAAATTAAATGTTTAAATGAATAAAACTTAAAACTCTATTCAAAATATAAATTGAGATGTGAAATTAAATATTAATAAAATTTAATATAAATACTTTTTATATTACAAATAAAATAACAAACATAAGCTAAATTATGATGTATTCCCTGTTAATATATTCCTATTTAAATGATATATTCCGTGTTAATATATATGGTGTTTAATATAAAATCTAGTTTATATTAACATAATATTATTATTTCCTACTTCACAATTCCCTTGAATGTGATTGTTGTTTTTGATATTAAGAAGATAAAACTAACAAATTATTTTAATAAAGTGGCATATAGATATTATAAGATGCTATTCCATTCCATCAATAATGTGTCTCTCATGTGAATTTCATTCCATTCCATGTTAACACCTTTTCTACCTTTTTATCTCCCGTCGTACACCCCCAAAAAGAAAATTTGTATCACCTTTTGTTCATCAAATGACTTTTAATCATGAATTATTTTCAATCTTGGTTCAGATGCATAAGTGGTTTACATAATACATAACTGGTTTACATAATTCATGCATGTGAGTCTACAAGTGGTGGTATGTGCTTATGTGTATAATTGAGAAATATGCAGATTGGAATTACCTTAAATTAAAATTGATATATTTAAGAGATATGGAAACTACAATTACTTTTATTTATTTGAATATGAATTTGAAAATTACATGCATAAGTGTTAATATATAACATGAAAAAGTAATTGGGTTTCAAAGAAATTTTTAGGGTTCCCCAATTAATTGATTGGCATATATCTTAACATGAAAAAGTAATTGGGTTTCAATTAATTTTTAGTTTCACCTTTTTTTTTGTTTGTCCTTCATCTTAATCATTAATTTCAATTTATAATAACAATATTTTCTCCTAAATAGAATTTGTTATTTAAATAAAGAAAACTTTGGGCTGAATTATTTAGATTACATTTTCTTAGTGAAAATATTTAAATATTTCAGAGGAAGTGATAATAGTCTTATAATGATTTAATTCAACTTCGTTAGAGATGGCTAGATTTGTGCTATATGAGAAAAAAATGGGGTTTATATATTTCTAGAAAGTGGCCAATACACACTATGCAAATGATGAACAAATCACATAAATCAATAATGCTTTCAAAGGAACTCATTATGAGTTAAATTGGAGGGTCAATTTAACAACCTCTAAATTTAGTGGTTAACTTTGGTTTAATTAGATACTTCATGTATTCATGTTGAATAATGAATGATATTGAATGCATAGACTTTAACACTCAAAATATTAAAGAGTATTGAATAATTCATAGGTTCTCAGTTAGTTAATGTCAATTTTTATCAATACTTATAAAGTTTAAAGAATCACAGTTCCAAAATTTTATATAAGAAGAAATTTATTCTCCTTAATCAATCAATGTCCATTCAATGGATTTGCATGTTAAGAACCAAGCAACACAATCTTGTCATAATGTGGATATGAAAATGGTGCAAACAATCTTGTCATCATTTAATGACCTACAGTTCCTTTCTCACACTCTTGACTTTTGAAGTGATTATATAGGCTCATAATTTTCTTGTTATTATGGACAAGTATTTTTTAGATTTTCTCTTTGATATAATTGTCATGTATTCTTTTAGTTTTAGTTTTGTTTAGATTTGAATAATTATGTCGATACATGTAATCTACAACAATGAAGGGCACTAGAGGATTAAGTGCAATAGTGTGAGATGTCAATTAAAATGGTTGAGCTTCAAGTTGATGTCCATTTGGGGAGGAGGGAGTGCAATAGTGTGAGATGTCAATAAAAATGACCAACCTTGAATTTGATGTTCATTTGATCGTCATAAGGTAGTTTTTCTTCTTTCTTGGAGAAGTGATTGAAAAATTACAATATCTTTTGGATACAATGGAATTCAGAACTTGATTTTTTATATTTTTTTCAGAATATATTTCGGGCCTAGCACAATGTTGTAGCTAGATGGAAGCATTCATCGTGAAACTAAAGTTGCAAATAAAACAATAGAGTTTTAAATCAATGTAGAACCTTTCAATGGGAAAAACTATGTAATAAATCGAAGTTAAACACTTTGAAATGACACATATTTACATTTTTTAGTTAAATATATATAAATTATTTGTACTACATACAAGGTTTGATATACAAACCCTTAGCCCATTTGAATTTATTGTTGAATAATAAACATCCCAATTTAAATATGCAATAAACAAATTTCAACTTGATTTTATGGACTAAAAGGGGTATGTATTCTACAACAATAGTATCAATTAATTTTTTTAATGTAAGGATAAATATCTCGTTTATTTAAAACTTTTTTTTACACATGTTAGTATTAGATTCACAAATAATCGACCTTCTTCAATTTAATATCAAAATATTTAAAATATCTATTTTCATCGTATATTCATAGCTATATATATTTACGTCGAAGGCGTCCCCCCTATGGGAAAGGGCTTGCAGACATTCACGGGACTATGACAAATTTGACGGTCGTGGTGGCTGTTTAGCTTTTCTCTGCTATTTTTGTAGATTTGCTATTTTTAACAATTTTATTTTTTTGATTTTGCATGTTGGGGCGGGTTTGCTATTTTTTAAGTTTTGTTTTTTACTTTTCTAATTTTACATGGTGAGGCGCCTTTTGCATGTTGTGGCAGGTTTGCTATTTTTAAGTTTTGTTTTTTTTAGCTTTTGTTAAATACGGGTCAGTGTAACGCATCCAACACATTCTTCAGCAACACATAGAACGCATTTGCATTACATGAAATCGGTTTCGTCTTCTGCAACACCACGCTTCTGATACACCCTTGTCTGCTACCTTTTCCCTTCCACCAATGAAGAGAGCAGTAGCATCGCCACACATGGTCGTTTAGACCCAGGTCAGTCCATCGGATTTGTTTTCAACAATTGCTTTATCAATGGAGGAATACATGATGGATTTCTATGCCAATCCCAAAATTCACACCTACTTGGGTCACCCCCTGGAATCTCTATTCCCACGGCCCCTGCGATGTGAGATCACATCGTTTTGTTGAAAGAAGCAAAAATGAGAATGACTTGGGGGAAAGTGGTGTCATTGAAGCAGATGCTTGGTCCATGTAGTGCATTTCTATGGAGGGATTTCAACCACCATTCGTATGGAGGTATACCCATTCTTTCTATGTGCCAATCCTAAAATTCCCAAGGCCTACTTGGGTCGCCCCATGGAAGATCTATTGCCACGGCCCTTGCAATGTGAGATCACATCGTTTTGTTGAAAGAAGTGATGGTGAGAATGTCTTGGGGGAAAGTGGTACCGTTGAAGTGGATGCGTGGTCCATTCAGTGTAGTTCTATGCAGGGATTTCGACCACCATTCATATGGAGGTATACCCATTCTTTCTATGCCCTTTGCCATCATGTCTAACTACCCCAAATTTTCCTCTAATGTCAGGTGCAATGAAGTGTCTACATATGATGTATTCCACGTGGTTTTTTACAGGCAACAAAGTGTTACAGAAGGCGTATGATTTGGCAGCATCCCTGTGGGGATTGGAAGAGAATTTTATGGTAGTTCTTGCATTAGCATATGTGATTAATGGCATGAGTATCAGGATTGGTATAGAGAATGTTTTCATCTTTTTCATTTTTGCAGGATTGTAAACATAGTTAGAAGTGGGTGGTTCAAATGAAAAAAGGCCCGAGATACGATTTTAATATACTATTTTAATTTCCATATAACATGCACCGAGACATAATTCACATGCCCCCCCATGGGCTGGTTAAATGTAATATTTTCAATTCAAAGTGTTACGGTTATCTATCTGTCGTTCCCCAAATTAATTACACCCAAATCGTTCCATATTAGAATAGGGGGTGGCTCACTCACTGGTAAGGATTCAAAATAATTACACCAAAGGCATTTTGTATTAGAATCAGAGGTGGCTCATTATGACACCCTTTAAAATGTGGACAGTAATGATTGAAGTTTCAAATATGTTGACAATCCTATACAATCATCACCGTCCACGTGTACATTGGTGGTCATTCCCATGTCCTTCAACTCTGTCGATTGAAAACATCATATGTCAACAATTTCCACATACGCCTGATCACATTGTGACACGAAGGTTTGGGGTGACTGTGGTGTCATCCATAACTAGATGGGTTCATCTCAAACGACATGATGGTATTTATAGCCACGTTGTGCAGTCTTATTCATCTCGTTCAAAGCTTGTCTAGTTCCCTACAACTACGTAATTGTAATTCTAACGGTGCCTCATCCATAATATTGTTGTCCACAAGTATTGGGCAAATTAAGGTTACATTAATATATGTCTATTGAAAACATCATTTGTCAACAACTACCACATTGAGGAGTTAAATCATTCATTCCAACCTCGTCGGGTTTTACTTTTCCTATGATTTAGATCATCTTTAAAGGTCCCCTTGGTGATTTTCCCATGTGATTAGGTGTAACCACAGGGTCACTGTGGATCAAGTAGCTTATGGAAACCTGTTTTCTGTCTCCTGCTGAAGTATTCCTATTCAGCCTAGATTTGAACTTGGGCATCATATTCTCTACTTTCCTTTTCTCTAATCACGCAGAGGAAAGATTTTGAACCTTTTTACCATAAATTAAAATATTGATTATTGAGTATAAAGATAAGCGATTATAACACCTCATCCTTAAACTATAAGTAAGTATGACTTCATGCTACTTAAGGTGAATGAGTAGCGTCAGTGGAACTTATCATTGATATGTAGGCTTAATTTGTTCAAATGTAATCACTAAGAAGTGGAATGAAAGAAATCTTTTGTTGCTAGAAACATTAATCTCAAGCACTAAATTTAAATCACAAATTTGTGACCTCCTATTCTGCTGCAATGTTTTCAATTTACCTTTTGATCTTTATTATTTTAAGCTTATTCCTATTATGTATCTATTATTTTGCATTGTACATCATGAGCCATGAATGTAATAATGTAATCAGGATTCTCTTTGATGATATCATCAAAGAGAATCCTGATTACATTATTACATTCATGGCTCATGATGTACAATGCAAAATAATAGATACATAATAGGAATAAGCTTAAAATAATAAAGATCAAAAGGTAAATTGAAAACATTGCAGCAGAATAGGAGGTCACAAATTTGTGATTAAATTTAGTGCTTGAGATTAATTTTCTAGCAACAAAAGATTTCTTTCATTCCACTTCTTGGTGATTACATTTGAACAAATTAAGCCTATGTATATATATATATATATTTATATATATATATATATATATATATATATATATATATATAAATATATATAACTTTAGTGAAGAATACAATCAAATCCCCTTATATATAGCTTTTAACACTTGAAATTCATTTACTTCTATGTTGTTGTTATTGTTTCTCATTTCTTTTACTTAAAGAGATTTTCCTGTGAATTTGTGATTAGAAATGGACTTTCACTAATGTAATTGTAGTTGCTTAAAGAGTTGCAGAAGTAGGGATCAGATCTCGGAGTTTTATTTCTGTTGATACTATTGATTTATAATTCAAATTATGAAATCTGAACTAACAATTGCATATGAATGTATGGTTAGCTGCTAATTGAATTGTATTTAACTATTGATAAGGTTGTAGAGAGTAGAGATCAAATCCAGAGCTTAGTTCTTTCCTGGCACAAAAAATCTTTAAATCTTTAATAATAACAACACTGCCTAATTCAGACTTGTACATTCCTATTCCCCTTTAAATTTATCATGGTTCAGTATGGTGTTCCACATTCTTTAACCAGTTTTTTCTTCTCTCAGTTTGGCACTAGTTGCTCTTTCTGATGTTGAGTCTCTCTTTTATGTCCCATCTTCATTACAAGCCTTCCTACACTTTTTTCATTTCATCTTCTTAGATTTTCTCTGTAGTGCTTACTACACTGTGATTTTCAACCTTAATGGTTACAATGAATCATGTTATGCTTGCCTTCTTGGCATTTACGATTTGCATGCTCCAATATCCTACTTTAGGGAACTTATGGAATTTGATGCGGGAGCATAACTTACATAGACCATAACTTTTGATCCGACTATTGGATCATATTGAAATTTTACAGGGTGGTAGATATACATTAGTACTATGTTGGGGTCAAATTTTCCTACAACGTTGTGCCCATTTTGGCACATTTTCAGGCCCATATTCCTTCATCTAGGTTCCTAAAGTTGGTTCATAATGTTTTTTTTCACTTTTGACTAGGTCTTAGAACTCTAATAACTTTTGTTTTGCTTGTTAGAATAAGTCCAAATTTCGCTTGAGCCCTAATTTATGAAGGCATATTTGGCATGCAAAATTTTGGGTCCATCTAAGTTGTATTTCTAGTAGGTAATTTTTTGCATTTTAGGGTTTTTTTTGGCATTTTAGGGTTTTCAGAGTAGACATGAAATAAAAGGAGGATTGTAATGATGTAATAGATTGGTGTGGATTCTAGAATGAAAAATAAGCTACTTTTAAGATCTTGGTTTTTATTTTCAAATATGTTTATGTGTTTGGTGGAAGTATTTCAACCTCTTGTAGTTGGGTTCACATCAATTGGTATTAGAGCAAGATTTTGATCTTGTCGAAATAGTTAAGGTAACATATTACATTTTCCTGTGTATTTTTTTTTACCTCTATTTTATATGATCATGGCTAGACGCGTGAGGGGAGGTTATGCCCCAAATGAATAGGAATATGTAGGAGCTACAGAGACAAGTTACTGAGCTCACAGGAGAAGTCACCCACCTTAGAAGGAGACATGCAAATGGGGAGGCAGTCCCAGATAGTTATATTGAAGAAGGACCTCCATTAATGAATGAAGGAGGAGATGAAGAAGATAATGAGAGAGATGAAGAAACCTTAAATGAGAGACCATTTAAGGAGAGATTGATCTAGGTTTTAGAGGGAAAGGATGATGACATCAGGATTACTATTCCTGATTATGGTGGAGGGTTACGACCAGAGGAGTTGATTGACTGGTTAAATCGCATGGAAAAATTCTTTGAGTGTAAAACCCTTTCAGAGGAGAAAAAGGTTAAATTTTCATGCACTAAGTTGGCCAGACATGCATTGATATGGTGGGATCACCTACAAAATGAAAGAAAAAGAAATGGAAAGGGAAATATTCATAACTGGAATAAAATGGTAAAGAAGCTGAAAGAAAATTTTCTTCTTGTAGATTATGCTAAGACACTCTTTCGAAGATTCCAAAACCTAAGATAAAAGGATCTCAACATTGAGGAGTATACTACTAAATTTTACAAGTTTTCAATCAGGGTGGAACAAGGACAGTCTAAAGAACAAAAGGCGACACGGTGCATAAATGGGTTGAGTTACACCATACAAGATGATCTGAGTATGCTCTGGATCCATAGCCTGGATTATGCTTATCAACTCGCATTAAAGGTAGAAGAAAAGAACAAGAGGAATAATTTTAGAAGAGTTGTGAAGAGAGGTCCATCATCATCTCCAATGAGAGGAAGGGGTGGATTTGAATCTACAAAAGGTCAATCTTCTAACACAAAAGGGCATGAAGATTCTTGTCAAAGTTGTGGTAAGTACCAAAGAGGTAGGGGATTTCAGAGGGGAAGAGGTTATAATGGAGGACGGGGGTGGAATAGCCCCCAAAGGAAATATACATGTTACAGATGTGGTGAAGAGGGGCCTAGAGCTTTTGAGTGACCGCACTATCCTACACAAGATAGATGGAAAGGAGAACAACCATGATTAAATCTGGTTGAAGCTGAAGAGGAAAAAGAAATGGAGGTTTATGCAGACTTGGGTGAAACCCTCATGATAAGGAGGATGATGATTTTCCCAAGGAAGGAGAAAGAACATGATGTTTTTGGTGTTGATTCATGGCTACAAAAAAACATATTTCGAACAAGATACACCTTTAGAGGAAAGGTATGTAAAATTATTATTGATGGTGATAGGTGTGAAAATATGGTTTCAACTATAATGGTTGATAAACTCAATCTGAAATGTGAGAAGAACCCATATCCCTATTGTATATCATGGTTCAAGAAAGGAAATGAGGTAACCATAGATGAAAGATGCCTTATAAAGTTTTCAATTGGGAATACCTACAAGGATGATGTGTGGTGTGATGTTATTCCAATGGATGCATGCCATATATTATGGGGTAGGCCTTGGCAATATGATAGAAAGGTTACACATGATGGAGGAAAAAATACATATACCTTTTGGAAGGATGGTGTAAAGGTGGTCTTGCTACCCTTCAAGGAAGAAGAGAAGAGTAAGGGATTATTGGCTACAAAAGAGTTTGTTACAGAAATGGAATAATTTGGATGGTGTTATGCACTAATGTCAAAGAAGGTGGAGATAGAAGATTTTAATATACCTGTTGCTATAGAAAAGGTACTAAAAGTATAAAAAGATGACATATCGGAAGAGCTACCAGATGGGTTACCTCCAAAGTTAGATATTCAACACCATATTGATTTGATCCCAGGATCGGCCCTTCCAAACCAGGAAGCCTATCGGATGAGTCCAACACAAAGTGAAGAGTTGAACAGACAAGTGATAGATCTAATATAGAAAGGGTTAGTGAGAGAAATCGTGAGTCCATGTGTAATTCCAGTGCTATTGACTCCGAGAAAAGATGGAGAATGGAGTTCATGTGTGTAGACAACAGAGCCATAAACAAGATCATAATGAAGTATCGGTTCCCAATTCCGTGATTAGATGATATGATGGATGTGGTAGCGGGAGCCCAATATTTTAGCAAGATTGACATACATAGTGGGTACTAACAGATCCGAATCCATGAAGGGGATGAATGGAAAACTACTTTCAAAACAAAATATGGATTATACGAGTGGATGGTGATACCATTTGGGCTAGCTAATTCACCTAGTACATCCATGAGGTTGATGAAAAAAGTACTACAAGAATATAATGGTAAGTTTTTTGTTGTCTATTTTGATGATATTCTGATATTCAGTAAGACAGTGGAAGAACACTTATTGCATATGAAATTGGTGTTAGACTTGTTATGTAAAGAGAGTCTATATGCAAACTTAAAGAAGTGTATATTTCTTCAGAAGAGTCTTGTTTTTTTGGGATTTGTCATATCAGAGGATGGATGAGGAAAAAGTAAAGGAAATTTTGGAATGGCCTATTTTGAGGAATGTGACATAGGTTCATAGTTTTCATGGATTGGCAGCTTTTTATAGGAAGTTCATCAGGAATTTCAGTAGCATTGCTGCACCAATAATAGAGTGTAGAAAAAGGAGGGATTTTGTATGGACCAAGGCAACAACAGATAGTTTTGAATGGTTGAAGAAGAAAGTGTCAGAAGAACCTATTTTGGTATTGCCATATTTTAGCAAGGTCTTCGAGGTTGACTGTGATGCCTCAAATGTTAGGATTGGAGCTGTGTTGAGTCAAGAAGGATGACCTGTGGCATTCTTTAGTGAAAAGATAAATGAAGTAAGGAGGAAATATTCTACTTATGATGCGGAATTTTATGTTATTATTCAGGCATTAAGGAACTGGAGGCATTACTTGGTAGCAAAGGAATTTGTGCTCTTCACTAACCATGAAGCCTTGAGGTATGTAAACACAGAAGAAAATAAATAGTAGGCATGCAAAATGGGTTTCATTTTTGCAAGAATATACTTTTTTTTAAAATCATAAGTCTGGTAAGTAGAATCAAGTTGCTGATGCCTTGAGTAGGTGTGTATCCCTTTTGACAACAATGGAAAATAAAGTACTAGGGTTTGAGGTAGTTAAGGAATTGTATGAAGGTGATCCGGATTTTGGTGATGTTGTGAGACAATTTAAGGAGCCTATAGTAGGTAGTGATTCTTTTGATTATTTGATGCAAGATGGTTATTTGTTTAGGGGGAAACATTTGTGCATCCCTATTGGATCAATGAGAGAAAATACTATAAGAGAATTGCATAGTGGGGGGTTGGCTTGACACTTTGGTATAAATAAGACAATTTATCTTGTTATAGAAAAGTATTATTGGCCAAAGGTAAAGAGGGACATAAGTAGGATTGTAGTGAGATGTAGAGTGTGTCAAATGGATAAGGGCCATGCACATAATACTGGGTTATATATTCCATTACCTATCCCTACAAGTTCCTGGATTCATCTGAGTATGGATTTCTTGTTAGGGATTCCTAACACACAGTGATGGAATGATTCTATATTTGTTGTGGTTGATAGATTCTCTAAGATGGAAAATTTCATTTCTTGTAAAGAAACTAATGATGCTTCCAAAATTGCAGATTTTTTTTTTCACAAGTGGTTAGATTGCATGGAATTCCAAGAACGATCACTTTAGATTGGGACACAAAGTTTTTGAGTCACTTTTGGAGGACTTTGTGGAAGAAATTTGGGGAAAAACTATAGTTCAGAAGTGCATATCAACCCTAGACTAGTGGGTATATGAAAGTAGTGAGCAAAATCTTGGGAAATCTCCTACGTTGTATAGTTGGAGAAAAGCAAAAACAATGGGACTTAGCTTTACCTCAAGCTGAGTTTTCCTATAATAGCTTGGTAAATAGATCAATAAGGAGGTCTCCTTTCTAGATTGTATATGATAGGAATCCCAAGGGGTTCCTAGACCTAATTGTTCTACCCAATGAAGATGAAACTAGTGATGATGCAAAATCATTTGCAACACACATTCTACAGTTGCAAGATGAAGTGAGGGAAAAGGGCAAAAGTGAGTAATGCACAATATAAAAAAGCTGCCGATGTCAGTAGGAGAGTAATTGTATTTCAAGAAGTAGATATGGTGATGGTTCATCTTAGAAAAGAGAGGTTTCCAAAGGGGGCATATAATAAACTCAAGTATAAGAATATTGGGCCACGTAGGATTCTGAAGAAAATGAGTGATAATGCCTATAAGGTGGAGCTTAAAAACCTAAAAACTTTGCTATCTTACCAATTTTTAATGTTTCTAACTTATATAAGTTTCTAGGTCATGATGGACATGTTGCAGAGGAGGAAGAAATAAAATGGAAGCAACAAATGCCAAAGATGAAAAAGGAGAGGGTAATGGGTGTCTTGGACCAAAAGACAGTCACTACTAGACATGGGAGCTACAACAGATATTTGGTACAGTGGGAAGGTTTGCAGAAAGAAGAAAATACTTGGATTTTTGAGTGGGAGTTGAAGAAAATTGACAGTATAAAATTATATGATTTCCATCAACAAAATTTGTAGGCACTGAAATCTTTTCAAGTAGGGGAGAATGATATGGGAGCATAACTTGCAGAGACCATAACTTTTGATCCAACCGTTGGATCGTCCTAAAATTTTACAGGGTGGTAGATATACATTAATATTATGATGTGATCAACTTAGTTCGCAAGGTTTTTCCCATTTTGGCATGTTTTTGGGCCCATATTCCTTCATCTAGGTGCCTAATATTGGCTCGTAATTTTTTTTTGCTTTTGACTAGGTCTTAGAACTTTAATAAGTTTTGTTTTGCTTGTTAGAATAAGTCCAAATTTCACATCAGCCATAATTTATGAAGTTATATTTGGCACGTAAACTTTGGGGTCCATCCAAGTTGTTTTGCTAGTAGGTAATTTTTGACATTTTATGATTTTTCAGCATTTTAGGGTTTGTAGAGTAGACATGAAATAAAAGGAGGATTGTAATGATGTAATAGATTGATGTGGATTCCAGAATGAGAAATAAGATATTTCAAATCTCTTAGTTTTTATTTGTAAATTCATTTATGTTTGTTTTGTTAGTATTTCAACCTCTTGCAGGTGCATGCAGTGCATAGTTTCCTAAAAGTAATGCTTATGTGAAATTATGTCTTGTGACTTGGTGTGTGAGAATTATTGTAGAAGCTTTTGTAATTTCCTTCTTTCTTTTAACAACAAAAACAAGCTTGGATGCCTTGAAAAGCATAAACTATGTATTTTGTTTGGAAATAGTTTTAATATAATGTGTGTATTTGGAAAATAATATTCATGGAATTTGATTTGGGTTTTGACTCATAACTACATGTTTGAAGTGTGTATATCCATGAACCACATATATTATACTGTTGTAGAATGATTCCAGAATTCAAGTTTAGTTCCCATCATGTAATGGAGGAGTTCCAACTTTGTTTCCGACATGAAAAATAATGTGGCAACATCCCTGCATAAAAGAAGTTCTAATGCATGCATACACTCTTCATTTGATGCACTACCATGATGGGCGCTTTGGTTCCCACCCAAGATTTTGTTACTTCACTCTAAACCTCATAATGTGGCATAAGAGCCAGTCTGCAACAACAATTTTTATGAAATAGAACATCGAATTTGGAATCCCTCCAACAATTGGAGATCTATGAAGACAACTACTGGAATGCCCCAAAGACAACCTCTCGGACAATTTAATGTGCTTTGGTTCGAGCCTTCGAGGGACACGATCATTTTGGGCAAAAAGAAAAATCGAACTTTCAAATATGGTAGAACAATTAGGGACACCAACCTTATTCTTCACTCTACATGTTACATACACTAAGTGGACAGATCTCCACAATATTATGTCTGGTGAATGCCCTACAGATCCTCGAGCCGCACAACGTTGGAGAACACTTAACATTGTCTCAAACCCTCATCGAGTATCAACATACTTGCATCACATATTCACAATATTTCATGAAGAAATATTGCAGAAGGAACTTGGAGCAGTAGACTTTTGGTACATGTAATAAAATCTACTTTTGAATAAGTTTGTTCCATACTACATAGCTAATATTTATGTTCCCTTGTCTCATAGGTATGAATGGCAACATAGAGACTCCACACACGTCCATGGTTTATTGTGGCTCGAGAACACACCTAAAGTTGATGCAATGGACTGGGAGGATACAACAATTATTAAGGCAACAAAAAAATACTTTGATAAGTTCGTGTCTACCTAGAACCTCCGTCCCGCTTGCAAAATCAATCACCCATAGTTCAAACAAAATCAACTACAAAAATAATAACTATCCCTCCAAAACAAATAACATATACCGTTCAACATTCACATTGCATTGTACACATGCGATTGCTAATTTTATTTTATTAATATACTAATCAATAAAAAGGGGAAATGAAATCCTATAGAGATGTGATTTATTAACATCAATAAAAAAAGAGAAATGACATTCTAAAGAGACGAGGTGTTTAAGCCCAGCAATATTTTTTCCCTTTTACTTTAAGAATAATCTTTCCCTCTCACGCGCTCTCATTCTTTCCCTTTCCTTGTAATATATTATAAATGTGAAAGGTAGGGGATAAAATTTCATGCGAGTATAATCGATTTATTTTGTACCATGCCTTTTTTATTTTAATTTTATGCCATGTTGAGGAGTACAATAGTAAGCATATAAAAGCATGTAAACATAATTATGGTCAAATAGTAGAAAGTTTAACGCATAAACTTTATACAATTCAAAATTTTGTCTATATTTACTTTATGGGACTATATATTAAACTTTATTGTATTTTATTGATTTTTAAAATATTTTCAATTAAATCATCTTTATTAAAATTATTTATTTCATTCATATTCTTTGTTATGTACACCCAAAAGTCCATCTCCTTTTTAGTTTTCATAAAATGGTAATTTTATAATTTTGCCAATTATAATCCAACAAACCCAGTAGCTTTGGAGTGGCATAGATGTAAATAATAATGAATTATTCCTAAGATTAGATCTCATATTTTATGTGGTTCTAAAAGAAAGCTTTGCTTAGATATTCATTTGCTATTAGAAATATATTGTGTGGTTATATATTATCCCTTGAAGTCACTTCACCATGTGAAAAAAAAATGGGTAGACCAGTCGACAATAATTGGTGCTTACTTTGACATGTCTAATTACAAAAGAAAAGTGTGACTTAAATTATTCATCTAAAGTCTAACATTGGGCATGACATTGATCATTCAATTTCATGAAAATGAGGTCTTACTTTAGTTTATTCCAAAATTATTGATTTTTAAAAAGAAACCCATGAAAGAATATATTCCATATGTTTTGGGAATGGTTTTTATATAAGAAAGTCTTTACAAGTGGAAGCATATAAAGTAGTGATAAACTTTTACTTATGAAAGCTCATTATTTAAGAACCTTTCATCATTCTCCTTTTTTTAGCAAATGTATTCCCATTTGGTGTGGTTCTTATTCTTTCATCATTACTATTATGAGGAAAAGGGAGTTATCAGACTTAGATGATATTGTCTCAAAATAATTGTGATGTATACACAAAGTGGGTTATACATTGATTGATGCCAATTGAAATGAATATCTAAATTTTGATTTGACTTTATGTTGTGGTCGTTCATTTTGATAATGAGTGATATGAACATGCAACTGATTCAATGGTCAAGACAAATCATGTGATTAAGAGAACCATGTTGGCACAAGTTTGCAAACATGCATACCTAGTGGAGCATTTCAAAATTTAACACACAATAATCAACTAAGAGGGGAGCATGATCTAAAACGTTTTATATTGTAAGTGATTTTAAGTTGGGTAGTGGAGACATGTGGGGTATCACTAATGGTGTGTGATAGATTGTCTACATTGAGGGCTGGATAAGTTAATTCTATTAATTTATATTCAACTACCTGTACTACTGGTTAGTTGCTTGGGATTAAAGAAATGATAGCTCAAACTTTTTTCTTACATCATTTGATGTATTGCTTATATATGTAATCTTCCTCAAGAAAGGCTTATGAATGTGCACGGTATATATTCACATGGTAGTTAATATGGAAGATGCACTTATATATGCAATCTTTATATATATAAAAAAAAAAGTATATATATAATTTAAGAGTTTTTTTTTTTTTTTTTTTTTTTTAAAAAAATATTGGATAAAAGGATATTCATATGGTGAAAGTAGCAAAAGTTTTAATAAATTCTTATATACATTTAAGCATGGACAAGTTAGTCTTTCAAACCATTTGATTTAAGTATTATAAATTAGACTCGAGACTAATTTATTTGAATGTAGAAAGAAATCGTACAATGTTATGCAATACAATTTAATGATATTTTAAACTAAAATCTTCTAAAGATGTTCTAGTTGGAATGATATTTTGTTCATTCGTCTTGGCTAGCTATATTATAATTGTTTTTTTAAAAAATCCTTACAAATATATTTATCACATTTCCATTTAAAATTATACATCCTAAATAGTAGAATTAAAGTAGGCTTAACAATTATGTAATCCATTTTATATATTGATGCACTTCATTTTAAGTCCTTAACTTCCTCGATAGTTTCATGTCTATAAACTTGGTTACTCAATATTTCCTAAACTTTCCCATTCTAATACATTTCATGTCTTTAAGATGCATGCATGGTAGGTTTTGTTATTCGAATAATCCTTTTAAAAGGTGATTCCTATAATTTTACATGTTCATTAATTAGGGGATTTGAACTATAATCACCCGAAAGAGAGTTAATCCTATCACAAAATAACATGGAGTTAGACCTCTAGACCACTTGCAATGAGTTATTTGGAAATGCGTTTTCACAAATGCCACAGAACTTGAAAATCCAATTCTTTGGGGCCAAATTCAATATTTATTATTGCTATAAGTTTTTTCTTTTTCCTTTTTATTTTGTTATAGTGACTTAATTTATATAATATCCTACATTTTTAAATATTTTATATGAGTTAAAGGGGACTCTATAATTATGTATGTACTAAAACATGTACATTTGATTTTTCTATAGTTTGTTAAAAAAAGTACCAATAATGCATTTTTTATTAATAATAGTTTTGAAGAGCTAATCACAATGTGAAACATAGGGCACTTGGGTATAAATACAGTTTTTAAATGTTTTATACCAGTTATTTTTGTACTAAATCAGTTCAAAATCTACTTTTCCCTTTAAATAAACACGTAAAATAAAAATGATGATGTAACACGATGATATGCTACATAACAATATATACTTTTTGTGCCAATAAAGCTCCTACATGCATCTATATATCCCTAAAATTAAAGTGCATAACTATAGGGTCCTCTCTCCTACATAACTAATTTTCTAAAAATAATTTTTTGTTAAAGCGACTTAATCTTTATAACATTCCACTTGATTATTATTAGATTCTATATGATACTAACTCTTACTTTAAAAAGGATAAATCATAATTTGATGATAAGTGATCTAGTTTATATATATGAAAGTAATAAGTGGGTGTGAGACATCATGTGGTAAATGTTATGTATTGTCTAATTAAACATTATAATGCCATAAATATTTAAACATTATATTAACGTAAATACCTTATATTGTCCATTTAAATGTTAGAAAGAATATTAAGACCCATAAAATAAAAATAGATCATGTTGGCCTTACAAATAAAAGATGTTGTTGAAGGCCATCCATGATTCCGTGTATTTTGTGACTTATACACTCGATGAAATGACATGCATTTTGTTGTTTTGTAGTGTAATTGCTTAAACCATCTATCATTATAATTGAGCTTTTATTTGAGTATCCATGGATAAGAAGACTATGATCACCCATACCATAGAAGATGAAAATTGTCAGAGATAAAAATGCAATTGGATAGATACAGTGTTTGGTGAAAAGAATGATGGAGAAATTGGAGAAAGTCATAATCAAACCTCGATTGTCCAACGTGTATATCTTAATCAATACTATTCTTAAGAATAAAAATACCTTTACATTGAGAATTGTAAAACTTTATGATAAAAAGCATTGTTTCTTTTAAAGGGAGTCACCACTTCCTTTCTATCTTTGCCTTAGTGTATGGCATGTAGTGCATAGACCCCACATCCCACTAATAATTAAGTGCTTCACAATTTTAAAATCAAACCCCACATGGATGCACATGCCTCTGTACCTCTAATGTTTATTATTTATTAAATGACACATCTAAACATACTAAATAATCTTCTTCTTTTTTTCAATTATTTTATATGGTGACTTTTTTATTAACATGATGGTTGCTTTTTTATTAACATGATGGTTGAGGGATGAGTACGTTTATTTGTTCACATTTTTTTTATTTCTGAAAGAAAAAATCCCATATAATTACTTCTAAATATTTTTAGTGTATTTTGAAAATGTTTCTAGACTTTGAAGTTCTCATTTATTTAAAAAAATTAATATCACATTGATTAATCGACTTGATCTGATGTAATATATAACTCCTAATATATCATGACTTTTATGCCTAGAGTCTCAATATACCATGATCTTATAAAATTAAGGGTGTAAAATGGAAGTAGCCCTCTTACTAACACAATAAGTAATTGTTTAGAATGTAAATATCAATAAGAATGATATCGAAATGAAAGTGACTTTTTTTACTAAACAGATGAAATCGAAGTTGGTCCAATATCTAGAGCTGCAAAACTCTAACACATAGCGAACCCTCTTATACCCTGGGAAGTCCGGATCGAACCAAATAAAATTGACTTTCTTACTAATAAATATAATTATATAAAAATAAGGTCGTGGATTCAAATCTTACAGTTTACTCATAACATGTGTTGAGGACTCAGTATATATTATTGGTGGTGCTCACCTTATATTAAAGCCTCGCTCCTTAAAATTCAAGATTAGTGAGTATTGATTCTTATAAATTACAAAAGAAAACACAATTATAAGATAAATTTTTTTACTTGAAACACGTGAAAAAATTGGAATTATTACAAGCACTCTAATATCCACCTTCATTTTTATAAGTTTTCCTTCAAGAATTTCCAAAAAAGATAAATAAACTACGGAAAGCTTTTTGGTCTAAAAATTATAACATTTTATTAGTAGGAACCAAGCATCGAATGTTATGCATCTAATGAGAACATAATTATAATATTCACGAGTATTAAATGTGTTAATACATCAACGTTTTATATAGTCTTGAATCACATTTTAAAGTGACAACACTCTGCCCTAAATATGAGGGTGTGGATTTATACGTTTGATGCAATTAGAATGAACTCTATTCTAAAGGAATATTGATTAAGAATAAATCTACACATTGATCAAAATGATAACAATCACTTAATATTTTTTGGAAATGATTCCACACATTCATATTCATTAATAAAAAGTATACATAAAAAGTATAAGATGGTTTATTATAAAGGGTTATTGGTTGGTGTTTGTGGTTGGAAAATATTTTTATTAATTATTGAGAAAAAAATATGGTTATGTATGAAGAGTTTTAAAAGAATTAATTGATAAAATATATAATAATATAAAAATTTAAGCAATAACTTAAAAAGAGGGCTCTTTCAATGGTGGGTTTAGCGTTAGTCAATCATTTTGAATAGTGTCTTGCACAGGGAGTGGAAGAAATATTCCTCATCCACATGTAAGTGGAAGAAGCACCCTTGGGTCCGTAACATGATAACCAAACATCTAAATTTCTCTGAGGAACACTCAATAGATTCATTGCCACCTAGGCAGTGGCGGAGGAGATCCCTTTAGTAGTGGGATATTTTGAGGGACCATGCTCAGTGTATTGAATACTCCTCCAATGGTTGAGAAATCACTACAATGTTTCAAATATTACTTTCACAACTCACACTTGAATAAAGAAAAAGGTAAGTATGAACACATATACTTCATTCCCAGTGGAAAAGTGCTATGAAATAGCTTCATTATTTAAACTAATAGAATTCCTAGATTTCCAAAGCCGAAAGAGATTGGAAGATGTGAAAAATTCCAAATAAAGGCAATCTATGTTGACCATAAGCATAATCTACAAACAAATCCATCCTCTAATTGATGGGCTCTATGTGAAAAGGTTATGAATCCATTCCCATACCAAATATTTTTAAAAGTATTTTATGCATAATGGTATAAAATAATTAAGGATTAATGATGAAAATGAACTAACAAATGACATTCCTAACCACACATAAATATGCTAAAGTATGAAATAGAGATAGTCTAATCAATCGAAAATAATAAAAGATACAAGAGTGTAAGTAAAGGAAAAATATCACATAATTCTACCAATAGGATGAATGTGCTATAGACTTAGGAGATAGAAACAAGCTCAATAAACAATCATCAACATGTTTTGTAAATTTGAATTTCTAAAAATGTACCTAGGTTGGGTTCATAGCAGATAGGTTTATTTTGTAGTTGAAGGGGTTCACTGGTTAGGTTTGTAGCTGAAAGCTTTCACACTAGTCCGATTTGGATCTATAATTGTCTGTGAATTTTGAACCTATCATCTACTACTATGTTCAATTTATAAATTTTGGGGGTGGTTCACCTATGTCTACACTTTTACACTTTGGATATGAAGTTGTGCGGTGATATGCAACCATATATAATCGATCTTTCATAGGCTTGAAATCTTAGAAAAATCAAATAATAAGACCCTATCACATGTTCATATTCTAGGACTTGTACTAACCTCTCACACACCCATTACATGATAGTGTTGCACTGCATATAAGATAAAATTGATTTTTTTAAATCAAGGATGAAATAGTTCTCACAATACGAATGATATTTGAAATATAAATTAAGTATTCCACTTGTCAAATTTATCATTTTTCGGATAATTAAATTCTGTCAATTTCCCATCAATCGTTAAAAATTGGCTTAAAAATTGAAAACAATACTAAAATTGATTAAAAAATAGTGAGCAAATAATTAAAAATAGAGAGACAATGCAAACCAAATTGATAACAAAGTTCACCCCTATTGGGCTACTTCTCCAGGTTTGAAAAATATCTCGAACCGATCAATTATTGATGTAAAAAAACATACAATATTAATTACATCAATACCTCTCTTTGGTCTACAAAATAATCCCTGCACAGTCTCTAGAACAAATTTGGTTCCACCTTCAATAGATTCCCTGCAATAAACAACACTCTATTTGCTCCAACTCTGCCAAAAGGGGTCTACACTTAGAAAAAGCTACCCTTTACATATAAAATTCACCCTTTTATAACATTTCAAGGCCCATGGTATGTTGAAAAAGGCCTATCCTCTTTACCAAAGTTAACCAAGGTTTGAATACCCCTTCATTCACCCTTTTTGGAGCTTTCAACCTAAAAATTAAAACATATCACCGAGATCTTGTTTGCCTTTACCAAAGTTAGGCTTTTAGCCTAACGATTAGGCTCAAAAGGGAGTCGTGGCAAGTTGAGGGGTCGAGCCCTACATATCATGCAATGTTTTTGGAGGTAGGATTTATGCCTTTAGTGGGGTTTAGTCCCACATTGTGTGCACAACCATCTATCCAATTCTTTAAATAGATTATCATTTTTGGGTTTGTTTGTGGTATATGTCACACTTACATTATTTGTTTTCTATATGCGTTGAAATCATGCATCTCAGTTATGAACTCGGTGTTGGTTGGAAATTTGGTGAGTGATAGAATGAGATGTGTTGAGCTTTCCACGCAGTGGCCTGTTGGTGCTAGTCTTTAACAAGGCATTGGAATATATCCCACATGCAGTGTGAATTGGTCTCAAACATGGTTTGAATGTAATAATACTTGCAAAGGAATGTGAAGAACAAGGTGGCATGGTCCCCCTTATGAAAAAAAGTGGACCCCCACCAGTTGATGGGCCCCCAGCTGGAAAATAGCGTGGGCCCCACACTCGACCATTCGAGATTGAAGGCTAAAAACCAAACAATCCTTTTGCTAAATTACGCTCTACCTCTTGTCAACACCTCATTGGTCCACATGTCAATCTTTGATTAGAACACATCATCACTGTACAACCTGATTTATTATTTTTACCTGTTGACACAGAACTTCAGTGGGTCATAACTTTTGCATACAAAGGGTGTTTGACCTCGTTCAAAGTGCATTCAAAATATCTCGACAAGCTCTTTATTGTGTGACCATTTTAATTTTCATTGTATATTGACTAATAAATTCGGTGTGGGGATCCTCCTGGATTAAGTGAAGTGTGTAGTCTTTCACTCTTGATCATCGTAGACACTCAAATTTGGCAATCTATCCTTTCACACTATTGATCCTGAAATTACACACTTTCATGGAAAAATGTACTCATGTCACTCTTGCTTAGAACACCTTGATAAAACTCCATACACTTGCTTATCATTTCACACCTCTTTGTCATCAATCTCTAAAGATTAACTGCATAAAACATAGATCTAGAGATATTCATGCTTGGGCCCAAAAAGTCAAAATATTATTTTTCCCTCCTATTCAAAAATGTAGGTTTTGGCCAGAATTGAAGAATGTCGATCTTGAACTTATTGTACAGTTTTGGAACGACATGTGTTGAGCTAATTATTTTGATTTCATCAAATTCTTATGAGCAAATATATCTGCTTGGTCATCCTTTTATGACATAACAAACTTTGGAAGCATAAATAAGAAAGTAAATCATACCTCATTTGCTAACCTGACACTTTAAGAACTCCTTATGTAAAAACAAGCACAAAAGGCACTCTAAGCTCCCTAAAATGTAAAATAAATCATGCACATCCATTAGGGAAACACCCTCTATAGATTTAAAGTATCCTTCAAGGTTTAGGAGTCTTAATATTCATTCTACAAGCACATAAAGTGGCCCTTCCCAAGTATGAAACTTAAGAAAAACATTGTCAAAACACGACTGTCAAGTTTTGATTATACTATGGTAGATACCTAATTCTAGTAGAACGACGTGTGGTTTGTATCCCTCTTTGGAGTAGTGGCAACATTGGAAGTGTACAGGGGTTCCCACAACCCACCTAAATTTATTTTTGTAGGAACTCCTTGCATTATAAGGGTTTTAGGGTTTGAGTAGCGTTTACAGAGCCATTCCAAAGGTAAGTGAAGAAGACCAGCATAAAGAGACATACATTTCTAAGAAGGAAAAACGTCCAAGAAGTTGCATAACCAAATTCCAAGTAGGTATAAGAACGTACATAAGGGTCAGGACCATATGGACACTTTTGACCTAGTTATATGGTTTTGACCAGGTTTAGTTTTAGGTTATAGTTTTGGTAGATTTTTTTTTTCAATTTCAGATCAGTTTTTTCATGCATTTAGATCATCTAGACTCTTCCAAATCCGCATACAATCAGCTAAGTGTAATTCTCCCTCATGTTTTTTAATAGATTCTAGATCAATATTCACTTTGAAAATTGTTATCCTGGTTTGTGCAATTAATGTTGGAATTTAATTAAATCAGAATATCCACATGTAACATTATTTCAATCCTTTTTATGAATGTTAGTTAAAAATTATTAAAAACTTAAAAAAGGAATGAAAATATTCACAAAAAAGTGAAATCATTTGGTGAACTCGACCCTCTCAAATTGAACATTGTATCTCTAACCCTAGTCATTTTAGGGTTTCATTTTTTCTAATTTCTTAGGTATGATTTTATTTATAAGGATTTCATGGCTCCCCCTATTTCCTTTTATGACTATCTTAAGCATGAACCTTCCTATCAATCATCATTTGAAAAAGTTCTCCAATATATTCTAATCAAACCTACCACTGATATTTCTTATCTTCTCTCACTTGTTCCCAAATGTCTCAAATTTCAAGAAGATCTTATTACTAATATCTAGCAATCGTACGTAACATTGTGCACACACATACAATACATTCTTCTCATGATTACAGTTGTGATTATGATCTTAGTAAGCATGTAGACATTAGGGATAATCTTATAGGTTGGAGTAGTGGCAATGAGCAAATACAATCTCCTCCATATGCATATTATGTGTTGGTTTCATAAAAGGAATAAGTACCAAGACAAGTTAAGGATGACACACAAGGACGTGCGTGCGTAGAGGAGTTTAGATAGCATAAAGTAGGGTACACGCGGATAGAAACATGATTACACATAGAACAACACATACATGTAAGTTGGATGAGGACTTACCCAGGATGGGCTAAAAATAGACTTTGAGTGATGAGTAAGAAAAGTATAAAAGAGGGATACCTCGGTGAGAAAGCAATGGTTATTTTTGGGGAATGAACATGCAGATCGAGTACACACATGGAAGATATTAATAGGATTAAATCAAGGTCTATTTATAGGATAATCTATTATTAGCTTTGATGGAAAAGCATGCATGTAGTCTATTTTTGGGCACGCCTATTATTAGGAAATGCATGGGACTTGAAGGGAAAGTACCCACCCTTATAAATACTTGGATTTGGACTGGTTATAGGAGAGATGTGATAGTTCTGATGGTTGTTATGTGTTAGTGTTATGTTGTCCTGATATTGATGTGTGCATGACTCTATGCTCATATGTAATGAATGTTATGTATTCAACTTCTGTGATGTAATAATTTTGTTATAATGGATTATGGTGGATGGATAATGATTGTTGATATGTATGAGTATGGAGATATAATGGTTCAATTAGTATTTCTATTTATTTGATCTATTATGTTTCCTTATTACATGTGTTTCCAAGTGAGTTTATGCAATGGTTAATAATACTTGATTGATTACGTAGTCAATTATTATTATGAAAGTTCATGATAACATCTTGAAAAGTAAACATAAAGGAGGGACTTGGTAGCTGCGTGTGCTTCGAGTGAGCATTGAATCTTGCTAAATGAAGTGCCAATGCGCATATCACTCCAGTGGAAATAATAGACTACATTTTGGTTCCATTTCTAGGACCTCTTTTTCAATTTGGCTGTCAGGATGTTGCTTGTAGATGGCATATTGACTATCTATGGAGAGTATCGAAATATGGGTGGAAGACAAACAAGATAAGTTTACACAGAGGTATAGCATTAGACTTGGATTTAGTGCGTGCAAGTGGGTAGAGGAAAATATTTATCATGAGTTATATGAAATGTTCTTCAACTTCTTTCCAATAGAGTTGTATCAGTGGTTGGAAATGTATGCATCGAACAAAGATTGGTATACTAGGCCAAGGGTTTGGGTGCAAGAAGATTATCAAATGCTTGTTGATGTAGATGAAGAATGGACTAGAGATGTAGATCGTTGGTGGGCGGGTGTGTTGCATAATTATACATTGGAGTATGTAATTACCATGTATTATTGTCTAGAGGTACCTGAGTTTAGATTTTTGCATGAGCCTAGAGGATCTTATTTGTGTGCTATCCCTTTATCTATCAAGATCTTGATGGTAGAATTGAACTTGGAAAAATTACCTATGGCTAGCTAAACCCCAATGCACATAGGGGTAAGAGAAGATGTGGAGAAGGATGTCGGCGGATCAAGAAGAAGATAAACAGAGAGGAAAGATGACACAAGTTTAACGAAGCTTAAGAGAGGAACATGGCAAAGGAGATTGCAGAGTCAATGGAGTTGAGGAGAATGATGGCTCATGAAGGTTTTGAAGCTCTCGTGGAAGATGAGGAGCCACAGCATCAAGTCCTCCTAACCTTGGGAAAGCGTAGTAGATATTCCCATTCAGCTTCAGATGTGAGTGTGTCAGAGGAGAGATTGAGAACTGCGGGTGTGCATCTGATCTCACCTAGCTACCTATCCCTTGTGCAAGGTGTTCCAGATCTAGAGATAGTTATTGAAAGGAATTCTAGTGGAGGTGAGCAAGTAGATATGAGTAGATATCATTTTGTGTTAAATCAATAAGTGCATCTGACTAAGAATACACCCATGGAAGTGCAACAGGTGCTAGTATTTGGGAGTACTTTTGTAGGGTTATTTCTAGGAGCGTCAACATGGTAGAGTATTGGCATCCAGACCATTGGAAGCACTTATGTGGGTTCTGCAACCACACAGACAATAGGTTTCCAATTTAGTAGTACCACTGGGACATAAGGGAATTCGTCAAATGGACCGTAACCCATAGTTGGGGCACGAGAGGCTCAGGAGGATCAGGTTAGCCACCACACAAAGGAGGAGGTTCTGGTTCTGGATCTGGTGGATAGGGTCCAGAACCACCACCACATCAACCTCAATAGCCACCACCGAATCAAACTCAAAAAACACCACCTCAGGTTTATTTTGAGATGTCACTCCACTTACCAAAATATAGAGGTATAGAGGATGCATCAGAGCATGTGCATAAGTGTGAATTATTATGGCCCGCCAAGGGGATTACAATTTTGGATAGGAAGGAAAATCAATTTTCTACTATGTTATAAGGGTGCGCACATAGTTGGTATATGAAGAAGTATGACCCACATCAGACTATGGTGGACTACAATGCTTTACACACTCCATTATTGGCTAAGTTTCACATCTTGGAGTTTGAGAAACAAAGCATCAACGTGCTCAAATATATCAAGTAGGGTTTATCTAAAATCTTAAATTTCAGAGAGTATGACATCTATTTTAAGACTATGTTGTCCTAGTTTTCTTATGATATACATCAAAGTCATCATGTACAGTGGTTTTTTTGGGGGATTGCTGACATCTTTCTGAAGGAAATTATCTAATAAGATGTATACCAATCTGCGTGAGGCATTGGAAGTAGCTCTGTATGCTGAAGCAGTTAGAATCGTAGACACTGGAGTTAGTCCTTTTCTAGAAGCGTAGATATCAACTATGGCGAAGTAGTTGGAGAAGATTTCTGCCAACTTCGCGCATGAGACTAAAAGTGGCCTATGGTGCACAAATTGTGAGGTTGAGAGGACATACATTAAGGATAGTTACTCCGCATGTAGGTTAATGTGCACATTGTTACAATCTTGTTAAATTTTCCACTTGGACCACGATGTCTGGAATTATCCTCTCTTGAAGCACGTGATTATGAAGAGTGAATATATGTACTTTAATATTTGTAACATGCACACTCATGATATGAAGTATTTTCAACTGATAGATCACATTCATGAGGTGTGCAAAGACTGGATTAAGGCAGACGAAAGTGGCAAGAATTCTCCAGGATCAGAATGCGTAACCTTCTGAAGAGCGTAACAATGGCAGAGGAGGATTTTGTGGAGGATATAGGAGAAGAGGTAATGGAGGTAGAAGTAGATTTCCACATGGTACCTATTACACTTTTGGGTCCCTTGATCATTACCAATGTGATTGTCCTCAGAATATAGTATTCTCATGGTGTGAGAAACAACATAATTTAGAGGATTATCTGGACCTATATGAGCACATGATCAAGAATAAGAAGAAGGACAAGGGCACAAGGATGATCAAGGTACAATGCATGAAGGGTGATCAATGGATACCAAAGAAGATACAAGATCTTAAATTACAACCTTTGTTGGTCACTACTCACGCTGAAGCAACACACGAACGTGAACTTCTTAAGGAAAAAACACTCATTACAAGAGAAGAATTCATGCATGCTAGGTATCTATATGTTGCACATTAGAAGGAGGTCTATCAAGATACAATGGGAGTCATCAGGGAGTTGTAAGGTGAGATACAATGCTTGAAGGAGAAGGTACATGAGAGGGAACACATCGAAACATGTTGAAGCTCCCAGAAGGATGTGGATGGATTTGAAGGAGGTGTGTAAAATGTTGTGGCGGAAAAATATCATTCCTCTGTTAGGGGAATGGCTGCGTGAAAAGGTGTTACAAGCCAGATTTGAGTGCGAGAAACAAATACTATATGCAAACTTACCACCTCAAAACCATGAATATGACAAGAAGATTACTTTAGATGCGGTCATTAATGGATGGTTGGTAAGAAAATTGATAGATACAGACACTGAAGTAATTTCACTCACCTTGGATGCATGGAATCATATGGGGAGACCTACATTACAACCATCTTCAAATGTGATGTATATGGCGAACAAGACGAGGGATATTCCTATTAGGGTGTTAAAGGATGCTTCTATTACAATTCAGGGAGCCAAGTTTACTAGGGAATTTGAGGTATTAGAGACTTTCTGAAGCAGATAACTTTCCAACATTACTTAGGATTGACCATGGTGTTATGCGAACAATGTAGAATTGTGCTTCAATAAGGGATACATAAGTTTGAGAATAGGAATGAGTGTGTCATTATACCTTATGAATGAAGCAAAATCTACACCATATGTTGAGCTTCTAGTGAGGGAAGATCTGAATAGGATTTATGTGTGCACAATACATGACCCTGAGACTATGGAACCATCCAAGGAAGGTGTGTTGTAGTGGGGAGATGCACAGTCAGTTAGCAACACCACAAGTGTTACTTGTGATAATTAGGCCCATGACATGTATGAAATGGCGCAAGATGAAAGGGAGAGTAACTAGAATGATAAGGTCACGCATGGTTAGGTGCATGTGAGAAGTTCAATTACCGATGATTCACTGGTGAAGAAAATCCTGAGTCTTTCTTGTGCATGCCATGGAGGAACATTGAAAGAATGAAGGTGATCAAAGGAACATGTTGGTTTATACTTTGTTTGGTACAACAACACGCTGGTGGGCGACACACAGAGATAACTTATTGGGCTGGTGAGAAGTGAGAATCTCCTTTTCAACAAGGTTCAAATGAAACAATGTGCCTACACATATATGTGAATATCATGGGAAGACTCCTTCTTTGGCACACGTCCATAATTGTGAGAGAATATGGGCGTAAGGCTAGGAGGCCCTGCCACCATCTCTGTGGGTGCATAAGTTTTATTCTACCCTGCAAGGCTGTATACACACGTGGTATGTACATGCTGAGCTCAAATAAGAGATTACAAACTGGTGAGATATGACTGAAGGTATGTTCCAAACATTTGATTATTTTTCTAATAAACCTTCAATACATGAAGTATTGTAGATTGTGAAGCGCATCAAGTTGGGGATGTCGCAAAGTAGAAGAAATCATGCTTAAATTTCTTGGAGAACCTAATTCCGAGGCGCGCCTGGATGCTGAGGAAATGGGAGAGTTACAATTAGGCCTCACCTAGAAGGAGAACGAAAAGGGTAAAATGGTGTACCTCATTGATGATGAAGAGGTTGAGAATTTGGAGGTTAGTCACACAGAAGGTGCACATGAAGTAATGGATACATCAGATGAGAAGGCCCACACGTACCATGCACCGATGAAGACTAAGAAGGTTAACATTGGCACTGAAGACTTGCCTAAGGAAGCTATTATTGGAGATTATTAGTCAAAAAAGGAAGTGAAAAAGATCATTTAACTTTTATGCAACTTCCAGGATTTATTTTCATGAGACTATCATGAATTAAAGGGAGGGCACCCCTCATTGGGAGAAATGAAAATTAAGCTGAAAGAAGGGCACATGCCCAGTTAGGAAGAGGCCTTACAGATGAATCTGAACCTGCAAGTGAAGGTAAAGGAAGGAAATTGATAAAATGCTTAAGTCTAGAATCATTGAACCAATTGAGGAATTGGAATGGGTTATCCCCTATGGTCATAAGCATCAAGAAGGATGAGTGGATCAAGATCTGTGTAGACTACAAAGAACTTAATGTTGCATATATCATTGATCCTTTTCCCACCCCATTCACTAAGGAGATCCTTGAGGGAGTCACATGACAAGAAATCTATTCTTTTACAGATGGATTTTTAGGCTATCATTAGGTGCACATTGTGAAGAAGACCAAGAAAATACCACTTTCACTACAGAGTGGGGAAGCTTTGTATATATAGTTATGCCATTTGGATTGAAGAATGCACCAACAATATTCTCATGCATTGTTGTGCAGGAATTTCAGGATTTTATTCACAAGTTCTTGCAGGTGTACCTAGATTACTGGACTATTTATGGGTTGGTTAAGGATCATTGTGACAAGATGAGGCTCATGTTTTAGAGGTGTAGATAGTTAAGTATCTCTCTTAATATTAAGAAGTGTATTTTTGCTACACCCTTTGGCACTCTTCTTGGACATATAATTTGTAAGGAAGGATTTATGGTAGATCCCACCAAGGTTACTGTCATTTTGGGATTAGAAGAACCTACTAATCAAAGTGAAGTATGTGGATTTTTGGGGCATACTGGCTATTATAGAAAATTTATTAAGGGATATGCAAATATTTTCACGCCCCTGGAAGAGTTTCTCAAGGAGAAAGGAAAATTTTATTGGGGTGACACACACAACAAGGTACATTTGAGACATTGAAGGAGAGGCTTACCACTGCACCAATCTTGCGCTTTCCTTCTTATAACAAACCCTTTCATGTGCATGTTGATGCTTCTGGTATGGATATTGGAGCAGTGTTGGTGGAACATGGAAATGGAAATGTGGATCACCCCATATGCTTTGCAAGTAGGAAGTTGACACCAACAAAGCATAATTACACTACAACTGAGCATGAGGCAATGTATATGATCTATACGCTTTATAAGTTTAGATCAATACTTGTTGGCTACTCCATTTATCTTCTATATAGATCAGATGGCATTAAAATATTTGGTCAATAAGCCTGTGTTGCAAGGGCACATCTGCAGATGGATACTTCTCTTTCAGGAGTTTGATTTCACAATTGTGGTCAAACCAGGAAAGAGTAAATTCAGGGCCTGATCATCTATCAAGGATCAATTCTAGAGAGGATGCACAAATTATTGAGGAAACAATGCCCTGATGGGAATTGTTTAGGTTAAATTACGCACCCTATGATTTGGATGATATAGCAGTATTTTTTTGCACTAGGTTGGTGCCTGAAGGAATGAAGGAATGAGAGAAAAGTCATCTTACTATACACACAATGCCTTATGAATACATTGAAGGAGTCTTATACAAGATGGGAAGAGATGAGATCTTATGCCGGTATGTGCTTAACATGAGACATGAAGCCATTATAGAAGAAGCACATGGTGGAATAGCAAGATGACATTATGTAGGTGAAGCAACAATGCACAAGATCCTTATGGTTGGTTTTTGGTGGGAAACCTTGTACAAAGATGTTAAGGATTTTGTGAAGGAATGTGATCATTTTCAGCACATTGGAAAGCTTGTAAATAGAGATGAGATGTCACTTAGACCTATAATGAGTGTAGAACCTTTTGAGAAGTGGGCCATTGAATTTATAGGGCCTATTGCACCATCCACACGTAGGATAGGACTGCACTACATTATTACTTACATAGATTATTTAACAAGGTGGGAAGAGGAGACGCCTACAAAGTATTGTACTGTAGCTACATCAACAAGGTTTTATGGGAAAATATAATTAGCAGGTATGGTTTTCCATTAAGCTTGACTAGTGATAGAGGAACTCATTTCTTAAATGAGACAATCAGAATTTTATTGGTAGAGTTTATGGTGGCACACCATAAAACCACCCCTTATCACCCTCAAGCTAATGGTACTACAAAAGCTTTCAACAATATTTTGGGGAAAACATTGAAAAATATTTTTGATGTTGAAAGAAAGGATTGGGATGATAAAGTGTCCGTTGTACTTTGGGCTTACGAAACCACATATAAGATATTGAAAAAGGCCAGACCCTTTTAGTTGGTTTTTGGCACAGAATCAGTACTACATGTCGAATTCATGTTACCATCCCTTGCATATTTGCACGTAGGTGGATTAGATGATGAGCAAGTAATTCAGGAGCGCATTGAAAAACTAATTCAATTATATGAGTAGCATGTAATTACATGTTGGATCTAGAAGACTGAGAAGGTCTTGAACAAAAGGCATGGCATGATAGGCACATTAAGAACAAGACATTCATAGTTGGAAAGATGGTCCTTCTCTATGACTCCAACTTTATGCCATGCCACCCAAGGAAATTGAAGGTGCATTGGTTGGGACCTTTTGTAGTAACCAAGATACTTAGAATCAAGTGCATGTCAATTGCAGGTGTTGGAAAATACCATGTTTCCCAGTTACTTCAATTGAAGTAGGCTGAAGCCCTACCATAAATAATCTTCTTGGTTTTTGTAATAAGGCAATATTTCCACTTAGATTAGGTTTCCCTTTCATGTTTTCCTTTCCAATTATTTATTTTTCCTTAGTTTTGTTGTAATAAGAATTTTTGCACAGGAATTTGATTACTATTTATTGAGTTCATGTGCAGAGGACAACACATATTTTAGTGTGGGGTGAACCAGGTATAAATTCAAGCTAAAAAGAGACCTTCGGTTTGCTTGAAGGTGAGTTAAAGTGGATAAATATATGTTTGCACAATGGAAGAATAATGGTGTGCCGGTTTACAGGATGTGTGTGTAGGAAAATATTAAAAAGGTGTCACAAGAAATGAGAAGGATGGTGATAATAAAGAAATTTCCTAGGAGGAAGACTACATGTGGAAAATGATCACACAGTGTAATGTGAGGTAGGTAGCGGCAGAATGAACTACTTGGTTGAATATGGTACATAGAGGAAAGATGTGTAGATGCAAAAAGTTTGTGGTCTAGGAGGTAGTGAGCGTGCTTATAAGGTAAGTATGTAGTACAAGAAGATTACAAATAGTGGAAAAAAGTAGCAAAAATTTAGAAAAAGCAGATTTAAAGTTATTGTACAGTGGTTGGTGGTGAGCATTTAATGTGGTAAAATTTTGAAAATATATAAAAGGGGCATCAGGGTAAATTCATTTTTACCTTACCTTGTGAAGAACTTAGTGTATTTTCAACTGTGATTTCATGTAATTTCTTGTGAAAGTTGTGTGAAACCTGAAAATTAACTGAACTAGATCAAAGTGAGGACATGGCTGAGTGGATATCCTTTAGAAGGAATATTGGAAGCTTAAGGAATGTGTGGAAGCGTGTTTTACAATAGGAGAAGGGTTTTAGGGTTTTTGGTTAGGTTTTAAAGGATTAGGGCACATTCCATTGAGAAAAGGGAACAAGGTAAGGAGGATATTCAGCGTGGAATGGTTGGAGGTGAGAAATTAAAAGGCACCTAAGGATAGAAGTGTAGTAGTTGCAAAGTTGGGATTTGCGTTCGACATGGAACGCCCAAGAAGGTAGTGACCACATCACCCAAGGGGAAAGGAAAAGGTAAGGGAAATTAAAATCCCATCATCAAAGATGTACAAGAAGAATGGTACTCAAAAGTGTAATACCCTGATGGAGTGCTTATGGGGAAAGACTAGGTATCACTCGTAAGGAAAATTTAATTCAATTACTATAACCATCGCACTGATGGGAACATGTGTGAGATAGATCTTGAGTTGATTCAAAGGATAGATGAAAGGATGGTGGATGATAATACCATCTATGATGAAAAGGGGTACCATATTTTTTAAGAACGCATGGAGTTCGTTGGACTCTACGAGCTCCCATACTTTAGCAAGCCTGAGCGACTATACCAATGGCTAATGTCATACATCCATGAGGAATATTTCTACTTCGTAGGTAGGAGGATGTGCCTTGTCATGCCTTTGATTGGAAAATTTACTATCCTTCAAAGCACATGGATAGAACTTCTAGTGGAATCAGAAGATGATGATGAAGTGAATAAGATTATTGGAGTGATGAAGTACCAACGGGAGAGGGTGTGTCATGGAAATTTCTAAGCTCGATGATCATGTCATTAGAATGGCCATGTGTTTACTTACAAATTTGAATGGACAAGAAAGATGGCGCCAGGTGAAAAAGTGATGGCTCCATGTCACAAAGAAAATTTTTTAAGGCCCAATCTATAACCTTGTTGGATTCATAGCATAGGAGATCATTAAGTAAGTGTGCACAGGGGACAAGATCACATTTGGAAATGTCCTTACTACTAGTTGTGTTCCTTGAACTTGGGGTGTCGGATGGGCCAAATGAAAATATATGGGAATACCCCAAAGAAAACACATCCCCTGTAAAAATATTTGATGACTTACACTGTGAAACAATCGCTCTTACATATAAGGCCACAGGAGATAAATGGTATAGAAGAATGTGCGAGGCATTTGGAGAATAATGATCACATTCCAAGTGATTTTCTAACCTGTGTAATTGGAAGGAAATGTTGAGTTTGTTGTCTATCAACTTCTACATTGTTTGTTTTTTATCTGAAGGATAGGTTGAAGAGTCCTTGGTGAAAATTTTCATTTGCATTTACAGCGCATTACTTTTAGACTGTATTGAATAATTTATTTGAGGCTTGTAAACTAAGGTTTGACGCAGATAAGGTGGACTATGAGTACCATACATTGATAAAGACATATGTATATCCCTTAAATAATGCGCATATGAAGAGAAATTGATATCAGATGATATCAATGTGACCAAGTTCATTACTCTGGTAGTTGCCAATTTAGAGGCATCAAAGGTCTATATTTATTTAAAGCCAAGGATGGTGAATGGAAAATATGTTGAAGATGACTTGAAGATCCTAGAAGCACCTACAAGGAAGAAAACTGTAGGAAAGAAGAGGACACACAAGGATACTCCTCCTGATGAAGAAGAAGAGGATACTCCTTCTAAGGATACTCTTGTGAAGAGCACAACTATAAAGAATGACACCAGCATGCAAGGATTCTAAATCAAGTGTGAACATGAAGCAAACAACCACGAAACAAGAAGTCTCCAGTAAAAAAGAAATCAAATGTAGTGTCTAGCTGAAGACATCGAGGAGTGAGAAATCAAGAGGAAGTGACGTATTGTAGAAGGACCCCTTGGTCTATGACATTGAGGAGACAAATATAGATGAGTGTAATGTGCATTATGATGAGATCCCACTCAAGGAAGCTAGAGGTAGGAATTCCATAAAGTACCTGTTACTCAGATTTTTGGAGGAGAGGCATGAGCCTACTAAGGAGCATGGAGCTGAGCACCATATTGAACTCGACATGTTGAGTACACTATTGAGCGTGAGGTCGAGCACATTGTAGAACACATTCTTGAGCAAAAAGTGGAGCATGAGGAGGAAGAAGGAAATAATAATGGTGAAGAAGAATCAGGTAATGTAAATAACACCCTTGCATTGATCTTTTTTGAAAGGGACTCGTGAGAAGAACAGGAAGCCAAGGCACACACCCCAGGGCCCTATGATTCAGTATGATGATGCTCATAGTAAATTCTTGCATGTAAGATATCAGAGTACAGTGGCCACAAGAAGATCTCTTTTGTTGGTCATTATTTAAAAAGGAATAATCCTTGACACGTGCAAGGAATATTCTCTCCTAGGAATTTCAGTCACAAATGGAGGAGCTGGAGTTTGAGGTTAGTGTGCAATCACTAACCGAGACTAGAACTTAAATATACACCAGGAGAGTCATACATGATCATTAACACATAGGTGTTGACAAATTAACAAGATTGTAATGAACTTAACAAACTATTCAACGGAGGTAGGGGTGATGAATTCTTTGAAAAGCTGCATAAATAATATGCACAAGGAGATGGATGAGAGAATAAAGCTCTGAAGAAGAAAGATCAAGAAATTGGGAGGCTAAAACAAGAGCTGAGGAAAGAGAAGTGACAAACTCTCACAGCATATAAGAAGGTAGAATGCAACATAGATGCTATCACAATTGCACACTGATATCTTGTTGATCAAATACAAACCTTCATATAACACGGAATTTCACTGTTTAGAGTACTTGGCATGCATGATCATGCATGAAAAAAAAAATATTGTAATAGAGTCCGTGGAAGAAGTATTGGCCCGATAGAATAAAAGTGACATGGAACAGATCAAAGAACACCTCACATAGTATGATTTGTTGACAGTGGAGGCTAAAGAGGCTATGTGAGTTTTAGGGTTTGTATATGATAACTGTTAGGACTTTGAGCATATTGTAAGTTTGATTTTTTTTTAGAGATGAAGCTAAGTTGAAGGAGTTCCAGGACCAAGAACAATAATAATAGGGCAGAATGGAAGAAAGGTATTGACTGAGGTAGACCAGAAGAAGAGGACAATAATAAACATGTTGAAGACCTCACTCAAGGATAGACTAAAGCAACTCTTCCCATAGATTCCACGTAGGATGGATGTGTTGGATGACGTGGCTAAGCAGCTAGGAGCTTTGATTGAACAGATAAAAGGGAAGATAGGTGAACTGATGAATCCTACATAGGTCCCTAGACATTTTTTATAACACATCAGTTAAAAAAAATTAAGGATAATTAGAAGGGTGGAAGGAACTAGAGAAAATATTGGTTAAGGAATTTCTAGTTCTCATCCCCCTAAAGGATAGATTGATTCTTATATCCTTTGGTGCAAACCGTATTCTTTATTCTTCATTCTTTGAATTCATTGTGTTCTACTATTCTTTTTGTGCAACAATCTCTAGTGTTGCTGAGGATGGATAACATACCTTGTTTAGGGTAATGTTTGGATGATAAAATTACTAATGATACGAAACAGACAGGAACACACAGGTGCACGAGGATTTTGACATGGCGTGCAAGAGGGTGTGTGTGGAAAGGAACATGATTACACGTGGGGGACTATGCATACAGGCCTATTAAGGACTCGGCCATTTTCCAAGGGTGGGATAAAAATAGACTTAGAGTGTTCATCAAGAAAAGGATAAAAATAGGATACCTTGGTGAGCAAGCAATGGCTATTTTGGGGAATGAACATGAGATCAACTACATGCATGGAGGTCTAGTTTATAATAGGATTAAAGAAAGGATATTATATAGGAAAATATATTATTAGAAAATTCCTGATGTAAAGTATGTAGATATGTACACATGGCTATCTTGAGCATGCTTGTTATTAGGAAGTACATGGGCAGTGATGGTAAATTCCCCACCCCTATAAATAATTAGTTTATGGACTAGTTATTATCATCTCTCATGTTATGTATTAATGTTATGTTGCCTTGATATGTTTGTGTGCATGGCTCTATGATCACATATAATGACTATTATGTATTCATCTTATGTGATGTAATACTTTTGATATAATGGATTATGGTGGATGGATTATGATCATTTTTATGTCTGAATATGGAGATATCATGGTACAATTGATATTAATTATTATCTAATCTGTCATGTTTCCTTATTACATGTGTTTCCAAGTGAGTTTATGCAATGGTTAAGAATACTTGATTGATTATTTAGTCAATTATTATTATGAATTTGCATGCTAACATATTGACAAGCAAACATAAAGGAGGGACATGGTAGCTACATATGATTTGGGTGATCATTCACTCCTATTGAATGAAGTGTCAGTGTGTATATCGCTCTAGTGGAAATAAAAGACTACATCATGACACTAATGCTATAGATGACCTAGATTATGATGATGATTTTAGTGTTTATAGTGCACATATAGATGATTTTCCTTCTATTTTCACTTTGATGGATGACATCCCTTATGTTTCTGATAATGAAGAGGAAGTAATTCATCATAGTTACAACCATAATGATGATATGTATGATGTTTATTATTCCAATGAGTTATATGATAATATTTTTGTTTCTACTCCTTATCTTGAATGCAAAAATAATGACCTTTACTGTAACATCTCTAATTTTCTTGCACATAATGAAGATTACACTTCCACTGTTCCATTTCAATACGAAAACATTGATATTTCTTGTAATAATGTTTCTGATTCTAAAGAATGCAAAATTCTAATATGGATCATATTTTGGTTGATACACATTGTGTTTCTATGTCTCCTCTTACAAGCAAGTGTCATGTTTCTATTAGTACTTCTCTTCCACTTGTAGATACTAGTGTGCATATTGCTATTGTTAGCAAAATGAGCATGTTGATCTTTCTTTAGTTATACATAGTACACATGTTGATACATATCCTAGTGTGATTGCATTTCCTATGAACCCCATTTTGTTATGTTTAAGCCCTATTTAAAATCATACCATTTTGATATCATGATACACGATGAACAATGATTACTCTTTATATTTAATACTTTACTATGATTATGAAGAAATTAGTGTGTATACTTGTGATGTTTTTATCTTGTTGATTCTTTTGCATAAATGGCTTGAATAAGATTGGTTATGAGCATTAACTTCATTGTTTTCAAAGAACTATATGTTGAGTTGTCATAGAGACCGCATAACTTAATTCACGCACTAGTGTAGGACTCTATTTGATGTGTTGGTGCAGGACTCTCATCCGTCTTAACAGGGGTCTCAAAGCAACTGCATCCAAATCATCTAGGTCACCAATCCAGATTCTTTGAAACTTAAGATGGGGAGCTCACGTGCACATGCAGATAGCACGTGGATCGCTGAAATCACAGTTGGCAATACTACATTTTGAATATAAATCATTGTAATTAATCCAGCATACATTCAAGCCATGAGAAAATGAAATATGACCAACAATTGAAGACTCATCTTCAATTCAATTATCTTCAATGAGTTAATGATTTGAAGAATCTTCTAGAGGTGATTGACTGCTTCTAGGGAGTCAATCACGGATCCTCTCTTCAGTATCGAGAATATTTCAAGTTCAAACACTTTATGAACTACTCCCTTCATTAATGTATTGCCAAAGATAGATGGCATTATTTAGTTAAACAGTCAGTTAAAAGTAAACTTAGTCATTTTGGAATAACTAGGTCTCTCCTAACAGAACTAGAATATCTCTTTTATAAAAGAGATCTTGTACTTAGATTTAGTGGTTTGATTTTTAGTTATTTCAACTTGGTAATAGAGCATTTTTTATTCAATAAAGATAATAGATTCAAGGGAACTTTTTTTTGCTTAAATTCAAGTGTTAAACCTTATCAAAGGAAAGGAGCAAGGGCCACTCCTAACCAACGAAAAGGGAGTTTTATGTTTGTTCTTTTCAATCTTTGTGAATGCATTTACCGTTCTTGCATTTATTTCATTACTTTGATGCACTTACATTTTCATGATCATTAATCTTTCCATTCTGCATTTCATTTTAATGTTACTTTTAAGCATTTTATTTGTAATCACGATCAGTTCAACAATTTCTTAGTTTTTGTTACTAAAGTACTAAGTATGTACTGCAAAATTGTTCCTACTTGTTCCCTTTGTTGCAAACAGCCATGGACACCACCCTGGATTGACAGAATGATATGATTAAAGTATGAGCATCAATGACACTCATCACTTTTTGGCACCATTTCTGGGGAATTCAAGGTGTTATCAAAGGTTAAGGTGCTAGCTAGAGGTATTGCTTGTTTGTCTGGTAAGTTTCCATTCAGAAATTTCATTTTCCATAACTCTTTCTTTTTAAGGAATTAGAAGACCTTGTAGTGACAACAAGAATCCTCTGAGTTGGAGTATGTGGAACACACACAATTAAGTTCAGTACTAATAGTTAGGGAACCATTTTCAGTATGATAGGATTGTATGTTTAGACCTAGAGACCATAGAGGTAGATTCATTAGACTAAATCCTCAAAACCCCCCTCAAGATCAACTTGTGGAACAACTTGATGACCAAGGAAGAATGGTTGATGAAGTACATAACCCTAATGGTGCAAACAATAGAAATCCTCCAGGAAGGATGTTTATCTACCCTATTGAACTGGATCCTAACAAAGAGGCTCCTATGAAAAAAATATCCCCATCAATTCTGCCAACTTTCTGGGGATTAGTTTCATAGGACCCCGGTTAATTCCTTTTTGAGTTTAAAGTTTTATGTCAAACATATGACTACACTTCTGATAACTAAAAGCTTAAACTATTTCCCTCTACTCTCAAAGATGCGGCTATGAGGTGGTTTATGGGTTTAGACCCAAATACCATTCATAACTGGGAAGAAATGGAACAAGCCTTCCTGGACAAGTATCAAGATTACTATAGAGTGAGGGATAGGAAAGAAGAGCTCTTTCGAATTCAACAAAAGGAAGATGAAAGTGTAGAAGATTACCTGGATCAGTTCCTTTTCCTACACAGAAGGTGTGGAACTGGCTTGGATATTAACCTACTTAAAACTTTATTTCTTAAAGGGTTGGATGAGGATACACAAGAAGCATTCAATTTAATGGGAAAGGGAGACATGAACAAGTTAGAGTTCACAGACATTATTGACCTTTGTAGGAATTATTCTCAAACTCACCCCAATTTTAGGAAGCAAAAATGAAAAATGGCTAATGGGGACCTATCCAAGTTAAGGGAAAAAATTACAAATTTGAAAACAGACCTCCTGATTCAACTCAATACAAATATGGACAGGGAGAAGGCTAGGAACCCAAAGCCTTCATTCATTTACCACCCAAGATGTAGAGCTAAACATGGACTTAAGGACTGTCCTTTGGATAAGACAAAAATTTGTCTTCTTTATGAGCTTAAGCATGCCACATATCAGTGTGGACTGCTTCCCTTGCTAAAGAATCACTTAAAACAAAGCAACCAAGTGGAATTTGAGCTAAACTATATGGTTCAGAGTCAAGGAGGACAATTTCAAGCCAACCAAAATCAGCCCTACATCCCAAGATCACAATGGAGTCCAAATCAATGGATTGCACCATGGCCATACCCTCCACCTTGGGTTCATCAAGTCCCACAAGAATGGAGCCCACAATATGCCCCACCAACTTATTATCAACAACCTTGGGCTCCACCTCTGAACATTCCACCATATCAACAACAATACCAACAATAGTGGAATGCACCTCAAGGGACTGGACAACAATATTATAATCAAAGAAGATCACAAGGTCAACAGGCCCTGTTGGGTGGACCTAGTAATGTTGCCCAACCTGAACAACCTTCCCAACCACAAATACTTACACAAACATTGGCCAATCCTAAGAATGTAAGGTAGGGCAACCCAACATATACAGTAGAATCAAATAAGAACCCCATAGTGAATTCACTGGATTGTAAGAACATATTGTTGCATTCAGGAAAGGTTACATCAAAACCTTCCTCTCATGTTATTGAGGAGATTCCTGAAGAAAATGAAGAACCAGAGAAAACACAGCCTAGTACTGTTGAAGAAACTCCTCAACCAGACATTGACATTCCCTTCCCATCTAGGCTCTCTGAGAAACAAAATGCCATAGTTCCTGAAAATCCAGAGTCAAAATTAATCCAAGGATTGAGGAAGCTAAGTATTGGCATTCCCCTATTGTAAGCTCTTAAAAATATATGTGAACTAAATAAAACAATTAAAGAGCTATGTTTAAAAACTCCAGGGAGAAGGAAGAGTCAACCCAAGACCATTCATGTTGATGGGAAACTTGCTAGAATTTTAGAAGGAAATAATCCTCCTCCTAAGTATGGAGATCCTAGAAGTCCCATCGTAACGGTCTGCATAGAAAATGTTCATATTCCTAATGTCCTTATTGATTTATGAGTTGCCATAAATTTCATGACCACAGAAACTTTGTCCACATTGGCACTCCCTGAACCATAGTCCACACATATAGTCTTGCAAATGGAAAACTAGTCAGTGAAAAAACCCAAGGGAATAATAGAAGATGTTACCATTACCATCTAATCTTGGGACTATGCGGTAGAATTCATGATAATAATAAAAAGAATAGGAAAATTGAATACCCCATAATCCTGAGACGCCCTTGGTTAGCTATAGTTTTTGCCCTTATCGACTACAGGGCAAGAAACATGGTCATCACCAATGGTCAAGATTTAAAAGAATTATCATTATACTCTGCAACCAAACCATTTACTATATACAACGAACAATGGTCAAAGGATGACTCTGATGATTAAGAAGATATCATCTCCTCTCTTGCCATGGTAGTAATTTGAGAACACTCATATCAGATTCAATGTGACTACCATGACATTGGTGTTGTACATAGCCTAATTCAAGTGCCTGAGTCTTGCACTAGGTTCATTTTGAGTCTTGCACTTAATTCATGCAATGAGCCTTGTTCTAGTCCTGCATTGCGACTTACTGAAATAAGGAATGATTTCATGAATGAAGATAACACTCCCATTATTTTTCCTTTCACAAAGAATGTATATCTAACAGATTGCATCTTCCAAAACATAACCTCTATGTACAAATTACTACCACATAGGTGTCCATTAAATGCAATTTTAAGAAATTACCCCATGGTAGATTCAATTCATCCTGATACAAAACAATTTCTTGATCTCCTGGGAAAGACATTGGCAATAAGCAGCTGACTAACTGATCAAGAGGAAAATACATTGGTCAAAATTCTCTACTCTCACCCCAAGCCTTTGCTTGGGAGTATAGTGATATGAAAGGTATACATCCTAGCATCTTGTACACATCACATCTACACCACGGAGGCCAGACCAGTTAGGCAACCTCAAAGAAGGATAAACCCAGCTCTGAGAGACATTGTGAAAACTGAGATTGAAAAGATTTTGAATGTAGGATTTATTTACCCAATCTCAGACAGTCAGTGGGTTTCCCCTTTGGTCATAGTGCCCAAAAAGAATGGAAAATGGAGATTTTGCGTAGACTATAGAGAATTGAAAAAAGCACTCATAGGGATTACTTTCCATTTCCTTTTATTGATCAGGTCTTAGATAATTTGTCTAGAAAAAGGTACTTTTCATTTCTTGATGGATTTAGTGGATACAATCAGATAACAGTGGCTCTTGAAGACCAAGATAAGACAACGTTCACCTGTCCTTGGGGGACATTTTCTTACAGAGTGCTACCTTTTGGGTTATGTAATGCCCTGCCACTTTCCAAAGAGCCATGTTGGCAATCTTTTTTGATCTCACCCATGATTGTGTAGAAATCTACATGGATGATTTTACAGTCTATGGGGAAACATTTCAAGAGGTAGTCAATAATCTGGATAAAGTTCTTGCTCGCTGTGAAAAACACCAGCTATCCCTGAATCATGAGAAATGTTTATTCATGATGGAACAAGGTATAGTTTTAGGCCATCATGTTTCAATTGAGGGAATTAAGGTTGACCCAGACAAGGTGAGCATCATTGTAAAATTTCCATCACCCACCAATCAAACTGAGGTAAGAAGTTTTCTCAGTCATGTTGGTTACTACCATAGGTTCATATCAGATTTTAGTAAAATTTCTTCTCCATTATTTTCTCTTCTAACTAAGGATTCTGAGTTTGAATGGACAAAAGCATGCCAACAAGATTTTGATGCAATTAAGGACAAGCTGATATGTACACTGGTGTTGAGAGGTCCTAATTGGAAGTTTCCCTTCCATATCCAAACAGATGCCTCAAACGAAGTAGTAGGTGTTGTCTTGGGACAACAAGAGGAGGGAAAACCCATGCACGCAATTTACTATATCAGTAAAAATCTTTCCCCTGATGAGAGGAATCACACAACAACTAAGAAATAAGTTCTAGTAGTAGTCTATCCAATCAACAAGGTTAGACATTATATTACAAGGATATGAAGTTTTGTTCATACTGACCACTCTATCCATTAAATATATAATGAATAAAACTTTATTTCATGGCACGATTGTTAGGTGGTTGTTGCTACTACATGAGTTCAATCTCAAAATCATTGACAAACTATGAAAGTCCAATGTTGTAGTTGACTTCCTTTCTAGGCTTACCACTTCATAGGAAGATGAACAAGTCAATGATGACTTTCTAGATGAGCATTTGTTTGCACTTTCCACTACCTCTCCTTGGTATGCAGACATGGCTAATTACTTAGCCACATGGAAGTTTCCAAACTTTTTCACACCAAAGCAAAAGAAGCAATTAATTAAACAGAGTGTAATGTATACTTGGTTGAATGGAATCCTTTTTAAATGTGGGCCTGATCATGTCTTATGTAGCTGAAAATGAAGTATTTGACATACTTAGAGCATGCCATGATGAACCATCAGGAGGACACTATTCAGTGCAAAGAACCATCCACAAAATTCTTGGAGCTAGTTACTATTGGCCTTCCTTGTTCAGGGATGTCAAGAAGTATGTATAGAGGTGTGATCAATGCCAAGAGAATGGGGAAACCAAAATTTACATCATAAATTTCCCTCCAACCACAAATTGACCTAGAACCATTTGAGAAATGGGAACTAGATTTCATTGGGCCATTTGACCCAACTTCCCAAGGTAAGGAATACATCTTGGTTTGTACTGACTATGTGACTAAATGGGATGAAGTGCAGGCACTTACACATGCAAGAGATGAGAAGGTTGCAGAATTTATCTATGAGTGTATCTTTCAAAGGTTTGGAGCACCAAGATCAATTGTGTCAGACCAAGGGCCATAGTTCATGTCAGGAGTAATCAAGCTCTTTTGTGGAGACATATCAGTTGAGGCACAAGAAGTCATCCCCCTATCACCCACAATCAAATGGACAAGTAGAAGTGACCAACAGAGAATTGGAGAACATACTCACGAAGACTGTAGACATCTCAAGAAAGAATTGGGTACTGAAACTACCAGAAGCGGTGTGGGCTTACAACACCACATGGAAAACAACAACAAGGTTTACACCATATGAACTAGTCTATGGTAAGAAACCAATATTGCCCATAGAGTTTGAGATCCAAACATTAAAGACAACATATGAGGTGGGAATTGAACTAACAGAGGCACAACAGGCAAGAATTTTTCAGTTAAATGAACAGGATGAAATCAGGCTTTAGGCACTACACCATACTGAGATCATCCAACAACAAAGGAAACTTTGGCATGACAAACAGATAAAGCCAAGAAAATTTCAGAAAGGAGACTGGGCATTACTGTTTGATTCAAAGTATAAAGACTTCAAAGGAAAACTAAAGATGAGGTGGATGGGCTTGTATCAAATTGTAGAAGTGTTCAACAATGGGACAGTTCAATTGGTTCCAATTGATGGTGAAAGGAAGGTAATGCTGGTTAATGGGCATAGACTGAGGTTATACCATAAACCAACATCTCGAGAAGAGTTTCAAAGAGTAATTCAAGAAGATTCATATCTTAATTGTGTAGGCAAAGTCTCTTTTCCTATCACAATCCATACCTGAGCAACCACTTGCTAAAAATAAGAGGGGATGGTTGAAAACCAGAAATGGTGATCATCTCCCTCTGGAGTATTGGTTGAAAACAAGAAATGATGGCCAATACTTCGTGATGAAAATTAATAAAATAAATAAATATATATATAAAACAAAAATAAAGAAGAGGATTGAAAACCAGCAATGGCGGTCTTCTCTCCTAAATCTGATCAAAAAAATAAAAAGGGAATACCACATATGCATGGAGTATGACATCAACATGGGACTAACAATAGAGATTTGACAAGTACAAATATCAAGGTATGTGTGATTCATTACTTCTAAAGTAGGAAATATTTAAATTTAAAGTTTTAATTATTGCCATCGTGTTTATTGATTACCCATCCTTTCCCAAGTCACGTCGCATGCTCCCAAAATCCACATCAAATATGTAACCCATTAATTACCATCATGTCCACATGCATCCCATTACTCCCCTCATCACCTCGGGATTTTAGCACCACTTTCCAAATTCGGTTATATACCCTGCATGTTAAGTTTGTTCGAAATATGCTTTCCAACTTAGTCATTTTCAATCTTGCGCCATCACTTTCTTATACTATCACTGAGATCCTACACCAGTTATGTGTCTTTCTATCTTTTATTAAATTGCTCACATTTAGAATGGGGCCCAGATTGTGACATGAACCCACTAGTTCTGTCGATCTCTTGGCAGACACAAAGTCAGTGGAGATCTTTGAGAAGGTGGGATGGTTAGATTTTTTGTTGGCATACGAAGAGTTCAGTATCCCAATGACTAAAGAATTTGCAAGAAACATGGAAGAGGGATACACCACTATAAATGGTAAGGAAATTCCTTTCTCTCCCACTGTAATCAGTCAATTGTTTGGGATACCTAATGATGGGTTAGCTATTAACAATAGGACAATGTATCATGAGATAATCAAGAGATTTGCAGTAGGGAAGAAAGAGAAATTACAGTTGGTAATTGACAATAAGGGAAAGGAAAAAGGAGTTAAGAGATTGAGTATACCGGAACCTTGGGCCAAAGTGGCCAAGTGGTTAATTAGGTATTTCACATGTGAAGGCCAATATGAAATTATACTAGGTCCAATTTTAAGAATGCTCATTCATTTGTGACATGGAAAAGCCAAGCCCCGATATAAAGTCAATTTGACCCAATTCCTTTATGAGTCCATTTGTGTTGCCACTGAAAATTTTTGATGGGGGGATTCATATCTAAAATTTCAGGGTTTAATTCACCTAATTTGCAAACACAAATTTGTGAAAAAGAGGCATGGGACAAAGAAGTAGCTTAAATTCCAAAAATCATACTCCTTGAAGCTTGAGACTGTTGTGGAACATACTCCATCCACCTCTGATAGACCTAAGAAATTCCTTTGTACTTCCCATCTACCCCTATTATTCATGAAACCCCAGTTGTTAAGCCAATGCCATAAGAAGATCAAGAGGTAGTTGTAATTATGCAAACATTGGTTCAAACTCCGCCCGAGTCTCCACATAAGCCAATCTCTCCATCTGTTCCTGAAGAGTCATTAACTAAAGATAAGGGTAAGGCACAGTTGGAAGAAGGAGGACCTAGTTCTCCACCAGAACCTGATACTATTTTACCACAAGTTCTCTCCTTATCTAAGGTACAATTTCGAGTTACAGATAGCTCAGGAGATAATTGGCCAACTGCAGTCACTTTTGGAAGCTAAGGATACTAGTTTCTCCTAGCAACTATCTTCCAAGGACCAAGAAATTCAAACTGCAAGAAATGATAGTCCACCATGAGGAAGCCACTCTCTAGATACAACATAACTTAGAAGAAAAAGAGCAATAGATAAAATTTCTAGAGGCTACAAATTTGGAGCTGAACACATCTATTACACTACTGCATGAAAATAGAGGAGGGCATGAACTAATGACCAAGGAAGATCAGGCTGTGGAAATCGGTTTTGTTTTTCCCCAGATCATTATGTTGAAGGGTATGACTAAATGGATGGAGGAATGTTATAGGCTCAGAGCAGTGGAGGAAGAGAATAAAAATATGAAAGAAGAGAATAAATTGTTGAAACAAAATGTGGTCACAGTCAGTAGGCTCTACGATCAGGTACTCTCTTGCAGAACCCCTTCCAACTTTTATGCCCTATTTTTAAAGGAACAATTTTTCAGATGGAAAATAACTAGAGCTAGGGAAATGTTGGATATATAATTTGAAGATGATAGTCAGTTTGTAGGGGCATATACTACCACCAATGATATTGAGAAAAATTTCTATGTGAATTCTATGTTCATAAGTTTCTGCTTCTAGAGAAGATTGAAATTCCAATCAATCTGTATGTGGGGGAAGTTCAGCTGAGAGCATTTATTTCAACGCTCAGACATCAGGGAGAGTGGTGGGATCAAAGAGTGATCTTTGTGCAGTCAGAATCCACCATTGGCCTCTTGATGAGGCATGATTTTCTAACACCCATTCAGTTTTTCAACCGATTTTGCTCTCAAGTGTACTGTCTACGCCTGGTAGACAGGTATGTTGATATCTTAGTAAGATGTGTTAGGAATTTTAGAGAACATGTTATCCTCACATTCAATGTCAACTTATTGGAATCCCAGGTCATCTATCAGTTGCTTACAGATCCATACAAGAGGAAGGAGGTTGTTTCACCAACAAACCTTTGTTGGTCATTGAAGAGGGCTAAGGATCTTTGCAATATAATCTTAGAACTCAGAGAGAAATGGATTGGGATGCAGTATGGATCCCCACTGGTCCTTGCACCTATTCCATGGTGGAATTATATAGATGACCAATCAGAGGACAACTATGCAACTTGGAAGAATAATGTTGTTGATCATTTTGGGTTTTTAGATGTATCTCTTGATGAAACTTGGTAAACCTTTGCCAATGAGTATAACTATTCTAGGATTGTTGAACAACTTAATGCTAGGTAGCTAGAGGACCTGCTAAATCCTTAGTCCGGGGGAGTGATGAACCCCATTTTGTTATGTTTAAGCCCTGTTTAAACTCATACCATTTTGATATCATGATACACGATGAACAATGATTACTCTTTATATTTAAATACTTTACTATGATTATGAAGAAATTATTGTGTATACTTGTGATGTTTTTATCTTGTTGATTATTTTGCATAAATGGCTTGAATAAGATTGGTTATGAACATTAACTTCATTGTTTTTGAAGAAGTATATGTTGAGTTGTTACAGAGAGCGCATGACTTAATTCATGCACTGGCATAGGACTCTATTTGATGTGCTAGTGCAAGACTCTCATCTGCTTAATAGGGTCTCAAAGTAGCACATCCAAATCATCCAGGTCACCAATCCAGATTCTTCGAAACATTGGGGAAACTCATGTGCACATGCAGATAACTTGGATCTGCTGAAATCACAATTGGAAACACTACATTCTGAATAAAAATCATCGCCATTAATTTAGACAGACATTCAAGCCACAAGAAGATGAAATATGACCAACAATTGAAGAATCAACATCAGTTAAGTTCTCTTCAATCAGTTAATGATTTGAAGAATCTTCTAGTGGTGATTGACTCCTTCCAAGGATTCAATCATGGATCCTCTCTTCAGTTGTCGAGAATATTTCAAGTTCAAACACTTTATGAATTGTTCCCTTCATTAATGTATTTCCAAAAATAGATGGCATTGTTTAGTTAAACAATCAGTTAAAAGTAGACTTAGTCATTTGGAATAACTAGTTCTCTCCTAATAGAACTAGAACATCTCTTGTATAAAAGAGATCTTGTACTTAGATTTAGTGGTTTGATTTTTAGTTATTTCAATTCACTGTAACAAAGCATTTTTGATTCAATAAAGATAACAGATTCAGGGTAACTTTTGTTGCTTAAATTCAATTGTTAAACCTGATCGAAGGAAAGGAGAAATGACCACTCCTAACCAATGAAAAAAAAGTTTTATGTTTGTTCTCTTTTTAGTCCTTTGTGGATGCATTTACTATTCCTTCAGTTATTCCATTACTTTGATGCACTTACATTTTCATGATCAGTAATCTTTCCATTCTAAATTTCATTTTAATGTTACTTTAAAGCATTTTATTTGTAATCACGATCAATTCAACAATTTCTTAGTTTTTGTTACTAAAGTACATACTATAAAATCATTCCTACTGTTTCCTTTTTTACAAACAACCGTGGACACTACCCTTGATTGAAAAAATGATATGATCAAAGTACGACATTTTAAGGAAAACATGTACTTACTTGTATATCAACCCAACGACTTAGAGATGTAATTAATATTTTGTAAGGGACTTATACAATATCTCAAAGAACAATTAGATTATGACACTTGGGATTCATTCCATGATATTTTCTCACATGTTATTAATTTAGAACAAGATATTATGCTATCACATAAGCCTAAACCCTTACATGTGGATGTTACAACCCCTTTTTTTACACATGATTATGGAACACATAAAAAACATATACACAATTATAATCAAGTGATGGTTTTACATCATGGTAATACTTTTTATCATCCTAATCCTAATCAATATGTACTACAGCCAAATCCTCCTAAAAAGAGTCCCATCTATTTTGATACAGATCATGATAGGCCATGTGACATCTTACTTACATTACTTAATAAGAGGTTGATTCAGCTACATCTAATGATCATCTCCCTCCTCATAGGCTTGTACATGAGAAGGGTTGTCTATTTTGTAACTTCCATCATATTAATGGATGTCATGGTAATGATTGTTATGTGTTAGATCATAAAATAAAGTAATTAGAGGAAAAAGGTATCATTGCTTATGAGAAACAACATGTAAATAGATCTAGTTCACCTCCTCCACGACACAAACCTTCTGACAATGTTACACTTGATGGACATGCTTCTACATCTAGTAATATTTCTCACATTGACACTATCCCTAAACATGAGCCATCTAAACCAATCTACAACCGGATCAACAAGGAGCGAGGGTTTTTCCCAAAATTCACACACATGGTTTCAACATACCCTTGGTTCTATCCATTATTCACCTCATCAAATTGAATATGCACATATAGTATCTCTAGTGTATCTTTTATACCATACATGAACTTTTCCCAAGGTCTCTTATGGGAATATCCAAATATCACCCTTCCTTTATTCTTACGAATAAGTTTCCTCTCTTTATATGCACATGGGGAATAGTGTCAGATCATGAGTTCCTCATTGTATCTTGTGTTCCCATTATTCATATATTACTCTCAACATACCATCATCACGTGTTCCTTTTATCTATAAGCTATATTACATTGAACAATATTCTACAATTAGGATCCATAAATCATCACTACGCATCACACATTGTATTCTATTCAATGCTCTACTATTTTTGGTTTTGCTCATAGACCTTTTTTGGTACATATCACCACAATAGTTTAAATTGTGCATAAATCACAGTCTATGACACATTCAAGGATTGAATCTCCATCATCTATGTTAGTTGTTTTACCTCTTCACAAGGTTCTCCTGGGTTAGCTTTCATGTTATTCCCTCTCGTTTCCCAATGATGCACTCTGTTTTTAGGTTTAAATCAAATGTTGAGGGAAGGGTTCCACACCTAAAACTCACCTTGTACACATACACTAGGGGGAAATATTGTTTCCCATCATTAGTTTCATACTCTATATCAACACGAAACTATTTTCAAAATATAGAAATATTCCAGTATTTGTAAAAAATACAAAATCAAGACCTATTTCTATGGGATATATTGTTTGTACTTTATATTATACATGTTATTTATTCCTTTGATTTTATAGATAAAATTTATTATTTACACACATGCATTCATGTGGTATATTGACCATAATGTAGGACATCCACAAAGTGATACATGATGATAGGTGTTGGTCATACATTTCCTTAGACCGCTAACCTCTGGGGGAATTTTCTTTTTTACATACTACATACAAGTGTTATATTTCCATCAAATTTCCTTTATTTCCTAATTTTTTTGGTTATATATATATATATATATATATATATATATATATATATATATATATATATATATATATATATATATATATATATATATATATATATATATATATATATATATATATAATGTATTTTCTATCTGTTGGGCTAACAAGATTAGCACATGTGTCTTGTGCAACACTTAAAATTATTGGTAGGTTATGTACTATTCCTCACATTTAGATACATTTAATTTTCATACATCTTTACTAGCTGTGTGTGTATGCTTGTTTTCTACTCTGATTATGTTCTAAGGGCCTTGATTATTTTGCAACACCATGGGTGTCCCATGTTTGCAAGCATTTTTTCCTTTTGTGTGACATTGCTTGACATGTTTCACTTGCTTATACATTATATGCACTTCTTCTCTACTAATACATGCTTTTCTATTCCTATTAATACTATTTTTTTACATTGACATTGTTATTTTTATCACGCTTCTTGTTCTTGTTGCACTTGTTTTGTGTCATGGTTTCTACCATGCGCATCCCCCCTTACATATACAATTTCTTATTGGTGACCACCACATAGAAGTTTTATAGGTTATCTGCATATTCGCATCATCTCAGGCATGGGTATACATCTTTTCTTATGAGCTGCACAATCAAATGTTTCATTGCACATGACTCAAAGAGGGGGAAAACACCCAAAGTTTTATTATACATTTATAGTAGATACATGCATCTTTCTAGGAACATGAATATGCAGGGGAAGATAAAAATTCCTCAGAATTGGACTTAGGCACAAGAATTTGGAAAAATTTATAGATGGTAAAACCCATATAGCCTGTTCAGGATCGTATGGATGGTTATGACCCTATAATACAATTTTTTTGAGGGGAATTTTTTCCCAATATATTTCAACATTCTTAGGTTTTTAATCACTAGTACACCATTTTACTATGGTTTCATACTCAGATTGACTCGGTTTAGCATATATTCAGGGGGTATGAAGTATTTCATTCTCTTTCTCCATGGTACTTAGTTTCATTTCTAGTTCTGGATGTATTGGGCGAACGGGTCTCATTTCTCCACTCAAATTTCATCATGCATCAGTTCTAATTAGTTTCTACTCAGTTGTATGAAAATGGGAAGAGTATGGGGGTGAATTATTCTCTTTTCTAATGTGTTTCATAATTTAGAAAATTGGGCTTATAAACCTCAATCAGCTAAGTTCTTTGTAGGCATATTTTCCTATCCTCTTGCACTTAAGGGGAAGATATCATAGTTGCTGAATGAATTTGATACATGATCTTATACCTTGGTGGGGTGCTTCAGATCCTCATATTTTTAGCTCTTCTCTTCAAAATTCATGTGTTGGGTTGGTATACTTAACACATCAACCTATCCTTGGCACAAATTGGGGACTGATTATCCCCAAATATTCATTAGAGTTCAAAAAATCTAGAATCTCCAAAGCAAAAGAACGAGATCATATTTCGTCCACAAAAAATAGGTTTATTTCCTCCATGTTTTGAATCTCATTTGGAATTTCTTGTTGCACATTTATTTATATTAATTTCATTATGTTTTTAAGTTACCATTTGATTTCCTATCTGGGCATTGAATACACTCTATGTTGTAGGTTTCATTTTGGAGCATGCCAACACCAACACAATGGGGTACTACAAAACAAAGTTATTACGATAAAATACAAAGTGTTTCTACACACTCATGTATCTTTTCTTTTAAGCATGTAATGTCATTTCACACTTAATGGGGGGAAATGCAGACACTCAAATTTGGCAATCTATCCTTTAACACTGTTGATATTGACATTGCACACTTGCATGCACAAATGCACTCTCCTCACTCTTGCATAACACTCCCTAATAACACTCCATACACTTTCTTATCTTTGTACAACTCTCTTTTGTTAGTATATTAAATTTAACTGCATAAAACACATATGGAAACTCCCATGCTTAGGCCCAGAAAGTTAAAATATCCTTTTTCCATCTTGTTCAAAAATGTAGGTGTATACAAATAAAAACTACATAACAAAAGAAACAAGGTAAATACAATAAAACCAGTTCCTTCTTCGTATATCCTTACAACTTCTGATGAGATTGGTAAAGTTTGGAATGAAGAACTAAGCTTGTTAAATATCTTGATAAAATTTGTTTGTGGATGCTCCAAAAGTGTTCCAAATGGAAGTAGATTTCAGCTACGAGAAAAATGATTTACGATTGAATTTGATTGATATATTCGTGATCATTTGGAAAATATAATAGCGTGTGAGATTGAATGATAATCCAACACAATGATGATGTAATTCTCAAAGATTCCACTGAAAGGTAATTAGAGAAGAATGAGTGAATGTTTATAGGTGAGGGAAGAGAATCCCAAATCCTTGGTTTTTATTATTAACTTGTCTGATATGAAGTTAACTGAATCATGATTGAATTGTTTAGTTAAGTTTCCAACCTAATTGAGGAGTTGAACCATTGATTTGAGATTGCATGGATGATTTATTTTTGAGTTGGCAAAGGTTGCACATGCTTTTGTATATTTAGAATTAAATATTAATTGCATGTATTTTATTTTATTCACCCAAAAAAGTGATGTGAATTTTAAATTTTGGAATGATTTGCTTTAATTTTGGAATGCCATGCTTTATCGGACATGTTTAGTTAACTCAAATGCATGATTTGACTTAATCTAAATTTGTCCACTTGCATATATTTAATGATTTAATCTTTAATTGATTTCTTTTTCTCTAGTTAACTTGAGATGTTTACTAGTGAAGAGATATTAATTAATTAAATAAGAGGTGAGGTGTAAATGGACAATGTGTGGGATTTATTTAATGATTTTGAAATTAAATTAGCAAATAAAATTAACTAATGGGATAAGAAATTTATAAGAATAATGATAGGATTAATTAATTTAATCCTAGGAATGGGATATGAGTGTAATAGGGTTTATAACACGAATATTTAATCATTTGAGACCATGTGTGAGTGATAGGAATGACTAGGGGAGTTGCGCGACAATGTCATAAAATGCCATTAAACATTCTCTATAGAAATGGACTTCATCATTGAGTTTAGATTGTGCAAAAACCCTAGGATTTACATTAAATTTTAATATGATTTGAAACAAGCCATAGATAATTTTTTTTGGTTTTTTAATGGTCATCTTTGGGCTATTTGGTGGAATTCCATACCATACCAAAATTCAAGTTTTATGGGTTTTTTTTGGGTTTTTCTAGAAAATTAGTGGGTGTTTTTCAATTTAAAACTTATGGTGTTCACATTCATTATCGAGATTGGTTGTACTCCTATGTCAGACCTATTACTAGGTATTATACATGTATCTACTATTTGAATGATTTTTCAATTATACTTGCATGTAGGAAATTTTAAAATTTTGGTTTTGGTTGTGCCTATGGGCCCACATTATTCTTAAACCTAATTGTACCTATATGGGTCCTTTGTTACTCTCAGTGATTGTTATAGTTGTTATACCACTGGGTAGTTGTACCTATGTGGGTGCACAGTTATTGGCTATATTTATGTGTCTACAAAGTTCTTGGGTGGCTCAAGTAAATCTATGTGCACATAGTTTAAGGTGGTGACATTGTTTTTTGTTGTATCTCTTTTCTTTATGTGAAAACCCTAACCCTAACCATATGTATTGTGATAAGTATGCATGATAAGCTATCAAGAAGTTTAATAAGTGATTACACAACTCCCCATCAAAGGTAACATCATAGGTGTACAAGTTTGGAGAAGGGCACCTCACTAATTTTCATATCCTTGGCCCCTAGTCATAACAATCCCAAGGAGGCTTAACTTATGAAAGGAAAAGATTTTTTCTAAGACACATGATAAAGTGCTGATTTTTTTTAAGAGTAAGGAGCTTGCAAGAGGCATAAAGTTTTGTTATTAACTCCTTTTGAAGTTCCTTTCTTTGAAAATTTGTGTTTTGCTGAGATATCACATTAGTGCTTTTTTCATTTTCTTTTGCAGTCTCTATGAGACATTTTGAAGCATTGGAAAATTTTATTCATACTATATTATAAATTTCCATATCTTAAGGTAATGTAGTATAAAACTGAGATAAAGTTCCATTTTATGGGGTTTCATCATGGGTTTTGGTATTAAATTTCATTAATATGTTGTCTAGCTAAATTTAGAGAAGTATTTTTCTAGGAAATAATACATGATCATTACATATTGCTTGATCTAATTCCTTATCTTCTTGGACTCGTTCCTAACCCTAATGAATATAAGAAGAAAATGAAGTGGCTGAAAAAAATACATATTCTATAGACTAATATGTCTCAATGTTCCTAAGGATATTAAACATCCTCTTGTATACACTGAGTACCCTTTCAATACTTGGACACTCATTTAACAATTGTATCGATACAATGATTCTCCATTTAAAAGTGGCGATTCCTTATAAACCCATTCATGTGTGGATGATAATGAGACTACTACCAATCCTCCAACTACTTTTGACACCCCATCTATAGTTGAGGAAAATTCTATTGATATTACAAAGTCAAGAGTCACTTCTTTGAGATATTTTAGTGGTTATTTATATTAGTATCACTGCATTCCTCTTGTACTTATTACTACTTCATAGTACAAATTTTATTTTTTAAGAACTTTTAGTGGTTCATTACAACATGATCATGGAATTCCCCTGCACCTATTGCTACTTTAGATTCAAGATTCACTTCTTAAATATCTTTCAGTCATTATTTTTAGCAATATCATATATATCTTTTTGATTCACATCATTGAGACACATACCTACTATAAATTTCTTCTTTATTTGTAGAGTCCCACATTTCAGATCTAAATGACACCATTGAGGAAATTTCTCTTCTAACATTCCTCCATCACCTATTGCTTCATCATAGTTCATAATTTCTTCCTTGAGGGATTCCAATGATTCTCTACACATGTTCATTCCTCCATCACTTGTTTCATCAAATTTCATATTTGTATCCTTGAAGGATTCAATTGATTCTCTACATCAAGGTTCTCCATGCCTTCACAATCCACTTCATTGGGAGGTATTCTTACTAGAAATTTCATATTTATTTATGGACTATCATGTTTTATATCTTCATTTCAATATTGATATTATTTTTCCTCTCTTTTATGTCAACTCTAATAGAGTTAATTCTTCTATCTCTCTGGATGTTTTTCTCCACCTTTATCATCATTCATTATAAAACATTCTGAAGGAATAAATTATTCTTGTTTCAATTCTCATATACATGTTAGGAACCCCATTGAGTCCAATTTGGTACTTGATTTGATTCATCAACACTTGTCATAGTTGAGAATTGAGATTTTTGAGTAATATATGAAGATATCATGTATTGCCTTTACCTTTGATCCACAACATTTTAGTGTAGCATTGTGCATTCCCTTTTAGCACATAGTCTTCACTTCTTCCTTTACTTGTAGTAGGATTATTCATCTATAATATCTCTTGGGAGTTCATGAGGCTTCATATTTTGGGGGGTTATCTAGTTCTTTCTTATTCTCTTCTTTTTCTCTCTTTTTGGAGGCTTCGCCATGTTCTTTTGGGAGGCTTACCTATTGAGAGATATTTTGTATGCAATTCTCTTGTCTATTTTGGGAAGGATTTTTTCGTACACGTTTTCTCCCCTTTTCCACTTTATTAGGTATTTTTAATTTTCTTGGGTACCACATCAAGCCTTGTTTTTGGGACCCATTTCTATTACCTACCTAAGATATGCATAAGGGGGGTTTTAGTGTAGGTATTTTATTTCATTGTATAGTTTTTCCTACACCTATATTTAGCTTGCTTATGTGTCTATAAGATAGATGGGAATTACACTTTCCACCTTTATGTTATGGTTACACTTCCCCATTTACTATTTATACACCTCTTATAAAGCTATTTTCTTGGGCATTCAATATACAAGTTATCTTTTGGACCATGTTTGGTTCCTCTCTCTCACAAATTTACTTCCTTATGTGTTTATATTTTATAATTGCTTGATCTTGGGCCAAATTATTATACTGCTTAGGAATTATGTGGAAGTACACAAATTGAATGTTAAAATGTAGTTTTTGGTTAAAAAATTAAATCCTGTGAATTTGGTTGATTTGAAGAGCTGTTATTTAGATCATTATTATTATTTTATAAATTGTGGAGAATGAACTTAGGTTTTTTTCATGATTTAATGGTATACATGTAAGAATTATATTTATTTTCCCTCATACTTATGTCTACGATTTATGAGGATTTGAGTCTCAAACATAATTCTATAAATTTTAGTTTCCATCATCATAAGTTGATTGTGTTTTCTTTCATTTGTTTTCAAGGTAAAGAAAAAAGTTCTTTTCAGCCCTACTTTCCCCTCTTTTTTGAGTTTTTTAATGAAATCCACTTAACTTAGTTTAGGTTTGGAACCATTGTGAATATCCATAGGGTATAAAATTTGTGGTGAATTATCCATAGTTAACCAATTCCTCTGAGGTTAATAAGAGTCATAAATGTTCCTAATTGATTTATATGATCATGAGTATTATGTTCTTTGAATCCTATTTCCAATGGGGATTATAAATTAATAAGATTAAGTTTTTGTATTATATTAGAGCACATGTCAATTTTTTCTTCAATAAAATAAAAATAAAAATACAAGTTCATTAAGTTATTATGCTAATTTTTTTGTAGAACCTCTTAATTAGGTGCACAACTCTATTTTCCAAAAATATATGTTGTTGATGAAAAATGTTATTAAAATAATTCTTCCTTGATTACTCATAGGACACATCCTTTAATAATGTATTCATTATTACAAATATACATGATAATAACATTATAGTGGAATTATTTCCATAGAGAGCTAGTTTTGTACCTTATTTTAACAATATATATATAAATTTGTTAAAAACTTAACACACACATCCATATTTTTTGAAAAGATAAAAATATAATTAAATATATTATAAATTCTCATGTTATTACCATCACATCTTGTAACATCACAAAATTTCTAACTTAATTCCTTTTATTATTTTCTATAATTAAAGAAATGATTCCTTAACAAGTTACTGTCGTAAGGTAAAATAATCAAATTTATGCTAAAAATGGTTAATATCATGGATCAATATCTATCTCTAGGTAAAAAAATCCATGTTATCTTCTCTAGAAAAGTCATGAGACCTTCAAACATGTTATGAATATAACACTTCATGAAACATTTAGAGAAATGAAGAATTATATCACAATGAAATAATTACACTAAATACATTTCTTTTATGCCATAAAAAATACTTGATTCATAATAGTAAAGAAACCAATATATATTATATCCTTTAGTTTTTCCTACTCTTAAATAATCAAAATGATATATCATTTACAATAAAATTCCAATATGTATGAAAGTAGAGATTTCATACTCAACAATAAAACATTGTGTACTTTCCTTCTTCTTAAAAGGTTTTAAAATTGAATTTACATAAAGGACATAATGAAGAAATCCAAGCTTATGATTTTATAAAATACAAACAATTGTTATTTCAACTTTTAGATATAATTTTCATAAATAAATCATATTTTCCTCTATTTATATTCATCTTTTCGTATAAGTAACTTATCAACACTCATTTCAAAATACAGCCTAATGGCCCTGAACATAAATATTTGGCTATGAGAAGTAAGACCCCCCAACAAAAAAATATCAAAGTATAAATTAATGTAGAATATAATCTATCAACAACAATAAAATCATGAAATAATGTAAATGTGTTGCACAAAAAAATAATAACATACATGCCCACATTTCTAAGTTTCAACAGTCAAATCCTTAACATGAGGGAAGCTAGAACCAAATTAGAAGGGAATTGATATAAATTCCTAACCATTACTAATAAATAATATAGATTATGATTCATGTTGATTGTAATCTCCCTAGTTATTATGGATAAGACCTTTCTAGTTGTTGTGGATGTGTTGGTGATTTTTGCAGATGAGAGATTTTTTATTTCTATATATGTGATATAGGAAGGGTTGGAATATATCATATCTAGATCAGGGGTAAATATTCAATGGGATGGAACCCATGAAGGCTAAGTATTCAATTGGGGTCATTAGGGTAAACCCTTATGAGACAATAAGGGTTATTTATGATCATGTAGATGTAATATCTGAAAAGGATTGTAGGAAGGGCCTAAATAATACTTCTTTTACCTTTCCTTCATCCTTACTGGGTTAATTTTGCACAAATGTTTCCCCTACCAATTTTATATTATAGGAGTTAATATACTTAGAGGATCCATATTTGGAATTAGCACTTATCTCTAAGTTTCAAAGTAGATAGCCATCTTTTCCTAATATTCACTCTTAGGCATTTGCATGTTAGAAACAGAAAGGAACATACGCTGACACCATCTAACAGAGTGAATAAGATCCCCAAGACTCTGACCCATTCACAATATGTTTATAGATATTCAATACCCTTTGACAATGTTGTGTGGATAATAATTGACATTGATGGCCACTTTTTATAAAGTAATCAACTGTAACCATCATACACCAGGCCACGAGTCCATGATGGAAAGATATTACATGGTGTAAACAAATAGGAAGACCTATGAGGGAGGAATCATATTTTGTGATAGTATAAAACACACACTTCTTAATGTAGGGGTGTTACAATTGCTTTAGCTACCATATTTTGTTAAACCCTTAGATATGGTGCAATTTTTGGTCACTTATACTTCCTCCGATGAAGGTTGAGAATCAATCCCTCATGTACTAGCAAGGATATTGGGTTATCCTTGTGGGATAAATATGAGAGTAAAAATACTACCCAATAATTGGAGGGTACACCTTTCCTATTAAATTTTTTGAAGAGTTGATAACTAGGGTAGTTGTGCATCTGGTTGGTAAAATTTGGCAGGGTCAGAGATATGGGTAGAGATGAACAAAAATTTCATCCATTTCATGCATCAAATGAAAAAGTTAACACATTTCAACATATCTAAATATATTATTGAATTTTTGGTTGAAGATACAGAGGTAGTGCATGTATCAAGGGGAAGTTTATTCGAGGCATGATCTTGATATTACTCATATTTAATTAGATCAGTGTTCTCAAGGGTGATGAGGAATTAAAGTGGTACTTCCATGTGGAAAACAAGTCCCCTGTAGAAAGATATTAAAATGACACTTTCCCTACTATAGTGAAAAAGGATTATAATCGTAGGTTGGAAAATTGGCTTAAACATTTGAACGAAGATTTAGAGGATGAGTGGTGCATCCCAAGACTCTTACTAGAGATCATAAATGATCAAGCTCAATTTTTTGTGGTGCAACATTATTCACTCATACAAATTTTGATGATTGACTAGAGCATGTCTTTATGGTTAAAATTTTCATATGGGTTTACATCAATATATCCTATAGAATTCATGAATAAAATAACCAATTCCAACAAGGTCAAGATTGATGTGAAGTTTGTTGATGTAGATATTCATCGCTTACATGTCATATATTTTTATTTGGCAAAGATTGCCTATGTTGAGAGGAAGGAATCATATGTTTGTGAGATTAACCCACAAAATACAATTGTAGTTGAAAAGTATATTTATAAACTATTTATTTCATAATTCCAAAGAATAATAACAAGGGTTTAGAGGAGTGTATTAAATACAATGAAAGGTTGTGCGCAGTGAGGAAGTGAAGTTGATGGAAAAGGCTTTTAAGAAAAATAAGATGTATACTTTACCACCCATAAATGAGGAATAATATGGGACTGAAAAAAGAAACTATTGAAGAGTGGCATAAGAATAAAATGAAGAGGAGATATGAAGGTGCTAGAGATTCCACAAATCTTGAGGGAAAAATATTAAAACAATGGCCAACACCTAGCTCAACTCATATTATGGGTGAAGATTAGCCAACAGTAAAATGTACTCATGTGTATGGTGAAGAAGATAAGAAACATAAATAAGCACTAGAGAAATCATCTGTAAAGGTCACAATTAAAGGAAAGCATGGGGATCATGAAGACGATAAAAAGTAAAAGAATCAACCAAAGAAACAACATAAGACAAGAGAAACAAGGGAAGAATGTCTGGGAAGCGATGACATAAGACAGATCTCACCTGTGCATAGAGGCCTCGAGTTTATTGACTTAGAGGAACGAGATGAAAAATTAAATATAATACATAGGAGCCCACATAGGAAGATGAGGATGAGAACATAATCTTACGTGCTCAATTTTGTAATGTGGAGAAGGATGGAGATATATATATATATATATATTTAGGACACACAGAAGTACCCTTTTCCATGGATTTTTACATAAAAGAAACTCACTTCGAGGTTTTGGCTGTTAACGTGAACAAAACTCCTCTTAAATATACCAAAGGCCTAGATATTACCTATGTTGACCATTTCCACTTGAATGAAACACAAGACATAGATTTATGGATAAAAATGACATTTGAAATGGCAAGATATAACTTGATGAATGACGCATCATTAAGATAATAGAGAAACTTTCTGAAGAGCATAGAGAAGCATTTTGGGGTTGAGAAATAGAAACAAACTAAACTAGAGCACAAGTATATGAAGCCTTGAGATTGTCATTGTATCCTCAAGAAGGACCCACATCTATCATATGGAGTAAGTGTTGACCATTCATGTGGAGTGGGAAATTTGACTAATTCAACCTTCTCCTTGAGCAAAGAAAATATGATGTAGGGGCGTGGATAAAACAACCTAAACAAGCTGATAATTTGTGGACCTACTTAGTGAGAAATTATAAAATGTAAAGGACTAGCTACCACAAAATAGCTACCATATTATATAAAAAGGAAGCTTTCACAAAATAAAACTTATTGAGCTATACGTATCAAGAGATTTTTTTAAAAGCTCAAATCCACATCAAACAAAGGAAACAAAAGGCCTCGTGTATGCAGGTGTATATAGCTATGGAAAAATACATCCATAATAAAAAAATTTAGGTCGAAGAATTAGGAAAAAATATAAGTGCAAAGAAATAAGAATTCAAGTTTTGCCTCACTAAACTAGAAAATAAAACTCTTGCGGAGATACAACTTGAAGAGGAGAGAAAGAATGTGGGAGAAAATCTAAGTGTGCTGCAAGAAAAATCTAAGGATCCTCAAAATTATGCCCAAGAATTGAAAGATTCATTTATTTAAGTGGATGGGACAAGCAAAATCATTCATACCACATTAAATTTTTGAAGGAGAAGGGGCAAAAGGGTTCCCCAAGGGTGGGAAAGATCAAAAGTGTTGGGAAATGTTGAACCCAAATTTTGGATAAGTCTCTATATTTTTGGCATAGCATACAACATTGTGGTCTAAACTTGGGTAAGGAATTATACTTAGAAACCTCTTGAGCCCATGGAGTGCCATGTGTATTATATGAAATAAGAAATAACAGTTGTTGTACATGATGTTAGGGAATTAATGGGAATGAATAATTAACGAATTATAAATCCACATAATAAATTTCTAAAGATTATAGATTATGATGTGCAATTAAATTAAACATAGATGTTTATATTGTGCATTACAAACATGAACTGAAAGTAAATAACAGTAAAGTAAATAAGATAGAGAACACCAGATTTATAGTGGGGAAACCCGAAGGAGAAAAACCCCACTGAAATAAAGAACTCCTTGTATTAAGAATTTCATCATATAACTTTTACCCAACACTTCCACTTCACTCCTTGGTCTCAACAGAATAATTATAAAAACAATGTCTCGCAATTGTATAGTTTACAATACAATGATCACAATGATCATTGATCCAAAATATCATACCAATGTGATATGCCAATCCCGTGAGGGATCATATATATATATATATATATATATATATATATATATATATATATATTATATATATATATATATATATATATATATGTATAGGATGGGTGAAGGGGTCAACACCGTTTCACTCTTAATTAAAGAAAGACTGACATAATAAATTTTAATAAACAATCTTTAAAATAACATGGGGTGTAAAATGGTAGTCCACCAAAATGTATCCCCACTTGACATTATTACCCTAATACTCCCCCTTAATGTTAAGTGGGGAAAACAAAACAAAACATGCCAAATTACCTTTTTCTACAAAAGGATTTACAGATTCATAAATCATCAACAATGATTCAAGATATCATGTAAAAAAGGGAAATTAGAAAGATATTCCCATACAATAATAAACAAGGGAAATCATACAAATCTTCCCATAAATAAATTATTAGGACAATTTCTTTATATATGAATACTTATATCATATATGGATTCTTTTATAAAATAAGGCATTCCCATAACTAATGTTTCGCTGGGATTTACAAGTAAATTCACATACGTGTGAACTTAAGATTTACTTATTATAAAATGGAGGAATTATTGGAAGTTTACAACAATTCGTTAAGAGGTGGCATTATCATGCACACTCCCCCTCAATGAAAACTATGATAGGCCCAATAAGGCACAAAACTTGCAAAACTTCACAACACACAATAGATTGGTGAAGATATATGCAACTTGATCTCTAATGTTGAACTAGATTCTTTATTAAGATCAATATGCCATCAAATAGAAGAGGAATACTTCCTTTAGCTCCCATGTGTATCACTTTCAACATCCTCTTTAGCCACATGGATTTTTTACTACTCCAAGTGATGACACCTGCATCAAAAACACTTAAACACAAATCCAGATTCTATATCCAACAAAACATCAACATTAAGAGTTAGAAAGTCATAATATAATAATTAGCATAATATAAATAATATGATTTCACTTTTAAACAACTGTAAAAGTTAAACACTAGTTGTATAACAACTATCATAACAATATTCTTAGCAACTAACCATGTTAAGAAATGTTTTATAAAAAACATATATACCTTCAATATCTTATTATAATCCTTTAAATAGTGAGATAAGACTTGATAGATAATTTTTCAGAATAGGTAATCAAATCATACAAGAAAATAAGGCATATTATTTTCATTTAGAGGTGATAGATGTAGTTTATAGAGTTAGTACATCAACTCTATGATTATTCTCTTCATTTTCATCTTGATTTTAATATGATTTACTTGATTTTTATTTTTTGAAATATGAATTCTTTTTCAATTTACATTCTTCTTTCTCATGGAAAATTTTTCCATAGAAATGATAGTTACCATCAAAATTAACTCTTAAATTTCACTGGTTTCTTGATCTTTACTAACTGAGGATTTAAAATTTGATTTTTGATTTTTGAATCTAGAATGTTTACTTTTTTTATTTTTGAGTGAGAAGTTCCTGAGTGACATTCTCTTTAGAATATTTTTTTTCCATAACACACTCTTTTTGAACCAGAAGAGAGGACAGAGTGTCGAGATCAAATAAATCAAACTCATTCTGATATTTAGAGTTAAGGATGGAGATATAGTTCTTGAATTTTTCATGAATATTAATCGGAATAATAAATTAAAGTCTAATCTTATCTTGAAACAATTCACAGTTACATCCATCAAACTATGTTTTTATGTTTTTTATTTTAACATAGATAAGCAACAATTTTCTCATCCTCCTAGTTCATATTGAGTTGTAAACAATTCCAAATTAGTTTAATTATCTTGGAAAGATTAGATTGCATTCATGCATATTTTTTAAATTTATCATTGCATCTAACATGAGAATCCATAGGGTTCCTATATGCAATATAAACTAATGTCATCTATTATGCTTTGCAATATGATGGAAAGCTTATTATCTATCTTTAATCCAGAGGAGGTAAGGTTTTCAAGAGTTTGCCAAGTCTTCTAGTGGGTCGTTTTTCCACACTAATCACTAAATCCCATAATTTTTTGGCCATAAAACAAGATTTTAACCAAACACTCCAAATAATTTAATTAGTTCCATTTAATAAAATGATATAAAATTATCTAACATACGAAAAGCTAACATATACATCCATGCTTTTTATAAATGCACACACAACTATGAAGACAAATTCAACTAATAAATAGAAAACCATCCCTTTAGAGTTAAAAGCCAAACACGTGAGTTAGACTTAAGAAATTTTTTTACTTAGAAATACGCACAAACTTAATTAAAAAAAATGTGCAAAAGACAATGTGACAAGTTCCACTTGGCAAATATCTAAGCTTTACAACGGCTTAGAGAAATTCGTAATATACAAATTACTTAGAAAACTGTGGATTATCTTTGAATTGGACTTAACAACCAAACCAATTTGTATGAACTAAAATACTTACAATTCCGACGATGTGACAATGACTTGGAGTCATTTCTTTTGCGACAAAGGAATTGCATTGGACAAAAACAATTAACAAAATATACAATCCTTGTGGAAGACGTGAAGGTCCACAAATGTCCTAATTGATAACTTCGTGGCTTCTTCACAACAGTGTTAAAAAATCAACAAGAAAACTTAAAGATTCATGGCCATAAATAGGAAGTGACACGTGGCCAATTGAAGATTAACACATTCTAACAAAAAAATAGGGGGCACGCATTACCTGGATATGTAAAATTTCCAAAATGTATGATCCCCCTAGAACCACAAATTTAACTAGAATTAACTAAGATAAATAGTTTTTGGGTCCAGTAAGCAGGGTTGTAAAATACAAAGAAAATGTGGAAAAAAAAACTAATCTGAAGATTACACCATTGGAAATATCTAAATGGTAGAAGACACTTGGAAACTATCTTTAAAATATCGGCACTTTAAGTTAGATATGCACTCCAGGAGGACCTTGAAGTCTTCCTAGAATTTATAAAAAATTAAATTAAAATTCAGGTCCATGAACATAGCTGAAAATTCAAAATATGCAGTGTTCTGAATATACAATTACGTATGGCACAAAATATTGAAGACTAACACTGTGGAAGAATCTAGGTATTTTAGGGAGCATCGTGAAAAAATTTAAGCAACGGAATTTTAATGCAAAATAAGAATGTGCACGTGAAATTATATGAAATGTAATCGCAAAACTAAAAAAGACTTTTCAAGTCTGAAATCAAAAGGAACTGCAATACACGAAAAGACAAGTTGTGGGAGATAACAATGGGTCACTTGAAGTTCAAATCCAATTGTGAAAAAGATTTTAACACTTGAGAACCCACAGTTTCTGGCTTATTCTTTTAAGAGATAACCACTGAGGTACAAATTATGAAATGTCAATAGACTCGTGGTAGCAAAGGACAAAATTATAAATGTTGGGTCGATGGTATACTAGAAAAAGCTAAAACCCTACAGTATGACAATGAAAATATTGAAAGGAACATGGTGAAGACACATTCTATTGCAACATCATGTTAGCTTTCTGGACTAACTTTTGACAACAAATTAGCTTGGTAAAATCCGCAAATTAAACAAAACAAAGCTATGATGGAGTTTAATGGGATTGGCTCAAGCTACTTGCAAAAACAAAATCTAATAAAATATTTGACAAGCGTGAAATGTGACGCGTAGACTTGGAGCAATTCTATTGGCTTGAAGCATTGACAATGTGTCATAACTTCTGGAAAAATATCGAAGCACTTTAATGTCAGGGTAGACTTAGAAGTCCACATCAAAACAAATAGTTTATCAAAGTCAGTGATTTAGGGTCCGACAAAAGTCAAAAAAAACATTCCATAAAATAAAATATCTTATGTTAAATAAGCCACATAACTATAACAACTATATAAAAAAGATGTGAAATATTTAAAATAGCTATAGATGACTGTACAAAGCAAGAACAAATAACCAGGGTCGTAGAAACATAGATCTATACACACAAAAAGAACAAACAAGATCTAAACTACCAATTAACCAATATTTCAGAGAAAACAAGGGGCAGGAAATTGTAGAATTTTCAACATTAGCTTGAAGTTGATGGTGGAACAACTATGGTTGATGATAGATCTGAAAAAAAATTCAAGAGTCCTTCACTCCTACAAATCAAAAAGCATCCAATCGATCCTGCACACTTTGCAAAATCGTCATCTCTGATACCATGTTAGGGAAATAACCGGGAATGAATAATTAACAAATTATATAATTCACAATAATAAATAGACCAAAGAATTATAGATTATGATGTGCAAGTTAAAATAAACATAGTTTTAATCAATATATTTCATATTACTGTGCATAACAAAGATGAAATAAATAAAGTAAATAACATCAGAAGGAACACCAGATTTATAGTGGGGAAACCCAAAGGAGAAAAAATCCACTGAATAAAACTTGAAGTATTGACAGAAAACAACTAGGGTTTCATAGATCAAAAAAAAAATTCTACTTTTCTCCTCGGTCATGCAGAAATCAAAAACATACCAATGTCTCACAATCTTATAGTTCACAAGCATAAACCACCAGCTTTGATGCCATATATCTCAATTGGAATTAATCCCATGAATGAATAATTTAATGGATTATAAATCCAAATGTGTAATTACCAATGAGTGTAAATTGTGAAGTGTAGTGTATTAACCATAGATTAAGATGTTTATATTACATATATAGATATATGTATATATGTATATATAAAACACAAATTTATAGTATATACGTACACACACTATATGTATGTGTGTATGTATATACATACATTGTGCATGTATATACACACCCACACACATATACATATATGTATGTATATATATACATTACACATTACATACATATGATGGGTGAACTATCACACCATCTCACTCTTGTTGTGAAATACTGACATAATAAAGTTTAATAAACAAACTTTAAATTAACATGGGGTGTAAAGTGGTGGTCCACCAAAAGGTATCACCACTTGACATTATTACCCCAACACATGAGGAATGGAAGTAACATTGACATGTGATGCACTTAGAATGAATGAAGTGGTGAAACTTGACACATGTGAGAAAAGGGATACTCCAAAGCTTGACACACATGAGACCTATGTGATTCTATTGACATTTGGAATTTGGGAAAATTATATGAAACTAAAGATACATGGCACATAAAACTCAGTTTGGTGGAAAGAAAGGTCAAGTGAGATCCAAAAATCATTAAAGAGATGTAGCATATAAGACTTAGAGTCTTTGAGAGTGCGTCAGATTCACAAATTAGTGGATCACAAGAGAAGTGGGTGCACAATAGAGAGGGAATTGTGGGTAATGGATATAAAACAAATGTGTACTACTAGTACACATTACATAATCTACAACAAACAAAATCCTAGAGAAAAACATGTAGATCCCATAAATTATGTTAAATGATTGTAAGTTGTTACAAGGCGTCCTATGTAATTAGTTATATAAGTCATTGAATCAAAATTGCCCACCAATATAAATACCCTACTCTTTAGGGTTTGAAGATTGATTATTTAGGATAGTGATTAATCTATTTTTTATTTTTATTTTGTGTATGGCCAATTGGTGGAATTTTTAATGAGAGACAAATTATATTTATTGTTATTCATGAGATGATTTATTTTCTTTGTGGATATATTCCCCTATATTTGTGTTATTATACAATGTTTACGTTATGTGATTATTTCATCTCTTTGGCCATCATGACATAGCCAAAAATGATGGAAACCAGTCCCCTTTCACATCTTAGGTGACTGCACAAGGACAATTTCCTTGTGTGTGCTCAATTTTACTACATGAAATTTTGAAATTGCATCCACACTTTGCTAATCTTGGGCTAGAAAAACACTCAACAAGCTCTCAATTGATGACCCTATTCTCCTATTCCTAAGCTCCAAAGATATCATATAATTTTCCATAATTCTATGTCAATCTTTGGGAAACTTTTCTCCTTCCTTACCCCTAATGTGACCATAAGACCCTTCAAGATAGTAAAAGAAAAGGGGTGTTTTTGAGGGGCAAGTGTTGTCCCTAATTAATTGCACACTAATTATAATGTATCAAAAATCATTTATAGTGTAATGAAAGAGTCTAACTCTTATTACAATCAATGCAATAAGTAAATGTTATATGATCTTATCTAAACGATTGTAATTAATTTTGGCATGAGGATAATTCTTTGTGACTCAAACCATAATACACATATGTATGTGTAAACTTACTGAATTAAAATTAGGAACTTATTTACATGTATTTTGACACACAATAAGCCATAGAAAATGATACTAAATGACCACAAAGATTTAGGGATTTAAAACAAGGTTCAAACTTCCCACACAAAAGAGGGAGATCGATGGGAACTTTATGATCACTGATTACTCTAACCAACAAATTTTAATGCTATAAAATTGTTAATTAATTATATGACATAATTTAGACCATAAAAGGGATGAATAGAGGTTAATATACAAATATTTCAAGGTGTTTTAGTTCTTCATACCTTCTCACAAAATCATATTAAGTTCCCTCTTTCTCAATTCTTCCTTTGTACATGACACAGAGCTCTAAGTCACAAAAAATAGGGCTTTAAAATGAAAATCATAGTAAGATTCACATAGTCACTATTACAATTGCGAAAGGGATTTTCTTAGAGCATTTAACCCTATAAAAATTTCTCCAAATTGTATACCATTCCTCCTTTCCATTACGGGGGTAATATTCTCTTAACTAGTCTTTAATATTGGGGAATAGATGACTATGTTTGATAGGTCCTAGAGCAGCAATAACTAGCTTTTCACTATTAATAGATAGAATAATGATAGTTTAAAAAAACAAACTCTTCCAAATATACATATATATCTAAATGATATTCCTTCCCTCAACTTTATCTAGAGGATCAAGTAACAATACTTAGAATATTTCTTCATCTTCCTAAAGGAATCTCATATAATAGTGGTTAACTTACAAGGTATCTAACTTAACCATGCTAATCATAGCCATACCCCATTTTTAAACATATTTTTTTGTTTTAGGAAATAAACCATTTATTTTAGGGTCTTTGTTATTCGTATTTACACCTTCATACTAATAGTGGCAAGAATGTGCATAACTGTGTAGGACATGATAATAAACTCACTCTAATAAATAAAAATAAGGTAATACCCATATTTCAATACTTAGACCTTTAATTCATTTTTATTGTGAATCAAAACTTGTATTATGATTACATATGACAGGAAGCAGGGAAAAAGGTCTATAGAGGCTTCTAATACTATTAGCAACCCCACAAACTTACAAACAACCCTAAATTAGAGTTTCTCTTCAAGACATGGAAGATACATAGAGATTTGATGAAATTAAGGCCCTTACAAAAGGATAATACCCCAAACATGTTCCACCATATTTCTATTTATCAATTAATACTTTTTAACTTGTTCAAGATTCCATAAAATATGAAATCATAAAAGACAGTTCCACAACTTATTAAGACTAGACAGTTTTGGATGCATAGAAATATAGTCAGGTCTCCAACACCACCAAACCAAACTTTCAACATCCTTTATCATGCACTTAAAACATTTCTTCTTAACTCTAACCATGACAAAATGCTCCAAAACAAGAAACAAAAAGAAAGATCATTGTACATAAAAAAAAAAAAAAAAAAAAAAAAACATTGCCCATATTATACCAATAAATAGATAAAGAATTCATTTTGATAGATCTTCTATAAAATTCCTATCTTTTCCATATTCCTCCAAGAATTCTCAAGCCTCCAAAAAACTATAGGAACCTATATTTCATCAAGAGACAGAAAGAAACCATAGGACAATGTATGATTTAAAAGAATACAATGTATCCACTTTTCCCAGTGTGAAAAACCACAACCTCTCTCTCTCTCAATGTTTTGGAGGGAAACTATTTTGAATGATTAAGGAGATACAACACAAGAAAATGTCATGAGAAATATATATTATTAATTAAAATAAGTTCTAAGACCTCTCGAACCCAAAATTGATATTATCCATAAAAGGATGCCCCTACATTAGAGATAAAACTCTGGTATATTTTTTCTCATTAGCCAAAACTATACTATTTTCTTGTGATGGGAAAATGTATAGTGTTCTAGGTACATCTTGAATTAGGTATTATGTGATTTCTTCCAGTTAAGGGAGCAAGATAACATAGAGAATAAATTTGATTTGATTTTTTATATGTGAGTGAGATAGATATTTACATGTTTTGTGGAATTTGGAGATAAAATCAATGGAATATATGCCCCCTTTTAAGGTGTGGGGAGAAATTTTGAACCACGTATCCTAAAAGAATTTCTTATTCACATCATGTGTAAGATAACAGATAAAATAATTGGGTGATTTTTAAAACTATTTTACATCTAAAAATCTAAAATAATTAAAATAAATTGAATAACTTAGATCTAGAAATAGGAAATGAAATAAGACCTAAATTATGTAAATGGGAATAATTGACTAATTAAAACAAATAAGAGAATGGGATGGATAAGCATACTTATCTAATTACACAATATATTATATGTCTCATAAGCTATCATGGGATTTTAAAAGATCGATCAAATGACAACAAACAAACCTCTAAAGTTGCAGATCTTTCATAGCTCCCTAGACAATACTAGCAATATTCGATGATACTAATGGCTAGTAGTTTTTTCAAAAGGTAGGTTCCTTACAACTCAAAACCATATCAAATTAATTATGAATGTTAACCTTTATCTACATTATAAAAAAATTCTTCTGAAGTTTGCGAAGATGTTTAAAATCATGGCAATTTTCTTCTCTTCCTCTATAACCATAATAATTCTCTTAAACAACAACAAACAATGAGAATCCCTAAGAGATATATAGTTGGACTGACCTTAGTACACCCCAATGCATGTGAGCACCACAACACATAATAATACTCTAAAGAGGAATCAAGTCACACGTAGTTATCCCAAATCATATGATTTTATATGAAAATACATATATTTTTCTTAATATTTCCTTTGGTAAAAGCATGGAAATTGTGTTTGTAATTAGATTTATACCCTTGGAAACTTGAAAATTTTATTTTGATAGGATGTGTGTAAATATAAAATGACCAAATCCTCTTGTGATAGGATATTCTTATTATTAAAATTCCTCTAGGGCCTTTCTATATATTTTGTTCACAAATTTAAATTAAATAATTATTGGTGTACAAAATATGACTCAATAAGACCCAAAAATACCAACTTGGATGACATGATGGTGCTCAACTGAAGAAAAAATGGAAAAAACCATATGAGGATACTACTGAGTATCTTAGACATTATTGGATGATGGTACTATTATAATCCACCGGTATTATCCTATGCAAATAATCACGTACATAGACAAACAAGAAAAGCCAAAGATACTTTTGAAAAATGGATAATTTAGGAAAGAGAAATAAATAGAGGCGTATATGAGTGCATTGAGAAAAAGAAAAACAGAGACAAGGACATATGCACTAATAAAATCCCAATACCATATTGCAGTTTATCTGTGTAAAGTCACACAAAAAAAAACATTTTGTAAACAAGGGTTGTAAAAAAATTGGGTTTCCCTACTAAGATATTCAGATATCATTATGGAAGCATGTATGTAATAAGAAATTTTTATCTTGTGGGCCCAAATATAAGTAGTCAAATCATAATAGAAATATGCCCCATATGGTCATTTGATATAATGTATGTAAGCAACTGTGTAATATTCCCCTTGTGGGCAATATATACGTAGTAGAAATAGAGGAGTATCATGTCTCATAATGTGTGAATTATAAGTAATGGAAGCCCAAAGGTGGTATGCCCCAGGTGGATGGATGCAATCAATATAAGCATAGGGACAAGTTTCTCCCACATATATAATCAATGTATGACAAAAGGTAAATGCCCCAAATGTATGAATATAGGTAATATCATTGTAGGAAAAAAATTCTCACATATAGGAAAGGTATAATCAACACAAGTAAAGGAATAACATGCCCCTTACATGCAATATGTAAGTTGTGTATATCTAGAAATAGGTTTCCCCATGTGGAAAATATGTAATCCATGTCAATATAATAGTAAGATGCCTTCTTATGGGTATGGTGTAGGAAATATATCATAATAATTGGTTTACCCCTATGTGAGTAGAATATAAGCAATTTAAGGTACACACAAAGGTTTCTTTTCCCCAAAACATACATTATACAAATAAAGGAAACGTAGGAAAGTACATGAACACATATGTTTAATATGAATCATGGTAATTAAAATATTATGAGACATGTGTTGACACAAGAAAAAAGTAACATATAAAGAAAGAAATAAGAAAATAATACTAATGATACAAACAAAATATTAAAAGGAAATACACTAATATAAAGATAATAGTAAATTCAATAGAACAAAAATGAACAAACTGAGATAATTAAATGAAAAATAGAAAATAAAAAATATATCCTGATTTAATATAAATTGAATTAAATCTATATTTTGAGTAACTATTGTAGTGTATGATGTACAAATGATAAAATATAGTAAATGGAAAAGCAACAAGTGAGTAAGAATATGAAACCCTAAGAAAATGCAAGAGATAAACGACTTATTTGATTTCTGAGTAGTCTGGAAGTGATACGGGTTGTTTGAATAGTTGAAACGGACTTAGAAGAGTGTCTTCAATTCTCACTAGAGGTTTTTTATCTTAGAACTATGCAGGATAGTAATACCCACGGGAGGATGGGAGTGCACGGGCTCTAGTGACTGGATCTAGGTGCTAGTCTCCACCCATATGCTCAGGTTCTGATATTTTTTGTGCAGGAGGAGCTTCATTAATGGTCCCTATTTTTTGCTATGATCTCACTTCAATGTTGCCAATTATACTTGTAACCTGAAAAACAAATGTCTAGCTACACATACCCACAAACCACATCAAATCCTAAAAATAAAGATGTAATGTGTGGAGTCAAACTGACCCCGACGGTCACCCGAAGAGTGAACTTATTATCGAGCGCTACACTACATTTCAGACTCCGTGTAGTTCTATGTGAATGTGTGTGTAATGCTTCCCTAAGATGCCCTTATGTAAGTTGCACAATGATAGTAGCATAGATCTAGAATGTAGAAAATGAATATAATTAGTGAGATGAAATAGAATTGAGTTCCCAGCCTATGTTGTGTATGCAGAAGAATGCAACCCTTGTCCCTTGATTGAATGTGCTAGATGGATGCTTTGTAATGCTCATGTGCCTTTGGATGCAATCTTAGGTGATAGTAGATAATGCTAGTGTTTGGCCCCTTATTTAAGAGCTATAACTATGTATATATATGATTCCCTTGTTTGAATTTTGTAATTGAAAACTGGAAGGCTGACCCAAAAGTATAAAATATGCCCAAGATGTAAAAGAGACCCAAAAGAGAGAAAAGGGGAGAAAGGATTAGAAGTGTCCAGGGGGGACAGGAGCGCCTGGGCACTAGTTTTTTAGGCCATAAAATATAAATCATTCAAATACCGACAATGTTGTGATATGTGTAAGACCACAAAGAGTGAGAGAGATAAAGTAAAAGGCCCAAAATACATTGTCAATTACTAGTTTTCTTGCTTAGGAATCATGTATATACTAGTATGCTTTAGGACCTAGAAATGTACCCAAGTGCATAGATTTTATGTCTACATTTTCCCCCACTTTATGTTGTTGAGGCAATAATCGATAGCATAAATTAGATAGAAGATATGTACCTTTTAATCTTGTAGAGAATAGTGTAGTTGATGGCATACCGAGTGGACAAGTTAAGTGTAAAGTGGTCGCAATGTGAAGCGTGGAGACTATGAAAGGGGAATAGACCTTAGGGGTGAAGTATATGCATAGTTATGTGTTTTATTTTCTAATGTGAGCTTCTCCTTGTTGTGTATTAAGGATAGACCTACAAAAGAAGAGCGGAGTAGTCAAAGTTCCATATATGAGAAATCAAAGTAACATGTGTATAAGTAAGTAAGACATGTGAATGTATGTAGAAGGAAAGTTTGCACCTAATGTATAAGAGTGTAAGGGATAGCTAATTGTCTTGATTTTATTGGATTTCCTAGATTTTGAATGCCGATGGTGAGTTTTTTAGGTAGATCCCACATTCCAAGATTGAAAGTTTATTTGGGTGATCTCACGCCGAGAGAGAGTATTTTGGGCGATCTCGCGCCATAGATGCGAGTTCTCTTAAGTGATCTTACGTGCCAAGAGAAGAGTTTTAAGGAGAGAGATCTAAATTTTCTCTCCTTCCATGACTCTTCCCAATAAGCACAATTGCAGATAGTACGTCCTAATTTGTTTCGATTTTTCCTATTATTCCGATTAGTACCGATTATAACTGAAATGTACTGATAAACTAAATTTTGTAACTGGTGGAAAGTTCCTGCTACTATAGAAATTATATGAAAATTGTTGTAAACTGTTTTGATAGTGATAAAATTAATTGTGCTTTCCCCTCACAAACTAGCAAGCCGGGGGGGGGGGGGGGGGGCGCAAGGGGGGGCACAAGTGCCCATCGCTATTATCTAGATTCTGAGCACTAGTGTTTGCATTATGTTTTAGGATCCAAGTTTGTTTTTGGTCCAATTTGTAACTATGTTCCTGTGTTGATTTATGTACTGTGTTGTGTTGATATACTATAAGCTTTAAGCTAGTTATAGGTGTGATTTGTTCAACCCAATATATTCCCCATTTTTTTGGGGTACATGCTTATGACTGTAAGAGAATGCGGTCCAAAGGAGAGGTCATGAAAGCTGATATGAATATCTAAAGTGGATACTTGCATAGGGGTAAGTGGATTTTCATGGTAAAAACCAAGGCACATGAAAAAAAAATATGCTAGTAGCAAGTGTTAGTAGTAAAAATAGCTAGCATGCAAGATAAGATAATGTAACAAGCTTCTAGGAAGACAAGTATGGGTCGCATAAAAAGTGGGTTTCAAACATGGGACATCGCTCACAATGTCATAAAATAATCAGGGATCTAAAGTGGCCAAAAGTATAAAATGATCACTCAAGACATAAGGGCATAGCTCGTAAAAACAATTTTTAAACAATAGGAATTAAGCAAGTGAATTATAGATAGTCATGGTTGTATTAGATCCTATAAAGAAAATTCTACACATGAAGCACCTGTTAGTATGTTAGAAAGATAAATAGTATGTCAAAGCATGTATATATCGATGAAAAGTAAAGTGAGAATTGGTTAGATTAGAGTAAAGAAGAGTAAGACATGAGATGGATTATGGATAGGAGTTTATTGAATGCATGATTTGAAATTTAGGCTCTACATCATTTGGTATCATAAAGGGGGAAACACTCAAGGTAAGTAATCAAATTTCATAGGTTAACTTAGAAAAATTAGAATGCAAGGTAAGTAAAGTTGATTCCCTGTTGATTGATATTGAAGATAGAGTGAGTGAATTCCTTGAAATTGTACAAAATGATGTTAATTATGCATTTAAAGATGATAATCATGGTGATGAGAAAGATTTTATTAATTATGTTGATGATATTTTACAAAAAAAAATTAGATGTGTTAGATGGACAAGAAAAAGGTGTAGGTAGTGTTGAGAATGTAGTGATTGCATGGGCATATAATGGTCAAAATAAACATAATGAGGATGAAAATGTAATGTTAAGGAATATTCAAGTGATGAAGATTAAGGATGAGAAAATAAATAATTCAGTCATAATATGAATATTTTGATAAAGAAAGTGATGGCTACCTGGATTATATGTTAATGAGCAGCAACACAAGGAATAAATAACATTGTATTTTTTTCATTTTTTATGATTGTGTCTATTAGTAAAAAGAATGAAAACTTGAATATGATGGAAGCAAGGGTGAAGATAAATAATGAAGAGAGTAATTTTAAAGCAAATTTAATCCAAAATACTACTACATGGGACCTAGGTGGACATAGAGAATGCAAAGACATTAGGAACAAGGAAGGAATAAAAAGGACAAGCTATGAAAATGAAGACATATACACACAAAAAACAAAGTGTGGGATCATTTTTTCTCCAACATGGGAGAATGATGTAGGAGTATCATTAAGAATCATTCAAATACCAAGTTTCTTATATATGAGGTCATGGAGTGTACTGTGGAGGTTTTAATCATGGGAGAGAGAAAGTTAAAAGTGGAGGAATTTGAATTTTAAATGGGGGATTTTCCCTCTAGAAGATATAATTCTATTACAAGAGCAAAGAAAATAATTTCAAGTGTTTTTTATTATATTTTTTTAAGTGTATTTTGAGGATTATGGGGTGTTTTATGAGTCTATAGGTGTAGGTAAATCATTTAGATGCTAAAAATGATTTTAAAAGGGAAGTATCATGCCCTCATGAATGTAAGTTCAAGAGCCACTAGTAGAAGTCAGTTATAATGCATGGAGTAGGTACAAGAATGAGTTTTAATTATAATATAGGTGTTGTAATTATTTTTATTATTCATTAATTGTGGAAGGATCAAGGATAATATAGAATATGTGTGGAATAGTGATTTTGTATGGAGATTAGTAAGAAATAAGAAAAATGCTATGTTTTGATGATAGACTAACCTTTGGCATTAAATTGTAACGATAATATTTGTGTTGTATGGTGAATTTATTCCTTTTGGAATGTGTTTGGTTTTCATTCACTCTCTAGATCTTGAATGGTCCTTTTTAATGTTGAAGAAATCGAACTTATAATAATTAATGATCTGTTTTAATGTATGACTCTCATGATATTGCAATCTAACTGTAAAAGTCGATGAGTTGAATTTCTGATGGTTTTTACGTATGGTTAAACTCATTTAGTGATTGTTATGGGAATTTGATTGCAAGAGAGGGATTTTGTATGATTTTAATTTCTATATTACCCAATTTTTTCTCTTGCAAGTTAAATGATCTCCAAAATCTGAGTTGTGACAGTAAACTAATGATCTGTCTTAGACTAGTTAGTATAAATTTGTCATTTTAAATCCATAAGAATTGAAATTTGTACCATAATATGGAAATACCATTCGACATATGATTTTTAAATATTTTTCCTTTATGATTAGTGAATTTTTCTTCATGATGAATTTTACTAGCTAGACTGAGGATGCACACAAATTGTTTGACAAAATGTCTGTCTTGTAAAATGGGTATAACTCCTCTATTTTTTAGAGTTAAAACCTGAAATTTGGAAGGAATAATTTTTATAACATTTTCAAGTGGGTTTCCAATGTTTTAGTGATTTTAAATCTTTACAATAAGTTTTGTGTGATAGAAAATTTGTTGGATATTAAGAGTATGGAAGGACAATTGAAGGAAAGTTAGTAAGAGGTTGAGTTTGGAGACTCATTTGATGTCTTTTATTTATGATTATAAAATTTATTTTAGTGTAATATATGGTACTTTGTATTTTATAAGTATCAAGGAGACCTTAAAAGGTAAAGAGTTATCAGTGGAGCTAAAAGCTAGTGAAGGAAAGAAGAGAGAAAATCAAGAGAGGTAAATGTCAAGTTACTTTACATGACTTGGGAAGAGTTTATGGATCCTTTTGAGAGTGAATGAAGATATAATATAGATTATGGTGATGAAAATACCTTTATAGGTGTCAAATTTCTTATTTCACAAGTTTCTAGCCATATAAGACTTGTTGATGATCCTCTTTTGCAAAGACTGAGTAAGAGGTGGTTTGAAAAACTCTTGAAAATTTATATATATGCATGATTGTAAATTTTTATATCCATCATTTGGTATCAGATCATGGATTTGTTTTTTTTATTTATGTTTTAAGATTAAATATATGATTTTTTGGCTAATATTGTGTGGAGTGTGTGTAGTGAATGAAGTGACAGGTGAAAAGTGTGAAGAAGAGAAGTGTGAGAAGTTAATAACAAAGAGAAGACACCAAAATACCTGGTGAGGCCAAGGTGAGGTGTGGATAAGAAGAGGAAAGGTGAAAAAAAAATTAGAGAGAGATGGATAAGGATGAATTAATAGTAGAGTTTTGGAAATTGATTAGCCATAAGAGGAAACAAGAAAAGTTAGAGAAGAAGAAAAGAGAGGAAGAAAAGAAAGATAAGTATAGATTGCATAAATAGTGAATGGTAGCATGGGTGAAGAAGTTGACAGAGAACATGATGGAATAACAAAGGTATGGACTTGAAATTTTCATGAAGAAGAAGGTTTAATGGCCTGTGATGCATATTGTAAGAAAAAATCAGAAGTTACAGTTGCAAATAAGATCAAGAGTGAAGAAAAATGCTCAGAAGTTACAGTTGCAAATAGAGATCAAGAGTGAAGAAAATATGCTAAGAAAAGAAGCAAAGAAGGAAGATAATTGTGACAAGAATAAGAATGAAAAAAATATATATAGAGGAAACCTTGAAACCATTTCCAAGTCATGTTTATATCACATCTACATAGAGGAAAATATCAGTAGTAGAGGACAAAGATGACAAGTACAAGCAAGTGATAGCAAGAGAAAGTGAATAAGAGCAGCATAAGGGAGAGAAATATAACTTATTAAAGGTATAAGAAAATTGGAAGGAAGTAAGGATGGTCTGGAAGAGAAAATAAATAAGGAGCATGTAAAGGAGGTAATACTGAAGGTAAGCAATCAAATTTTAGAGATTAACTTAGAAAAACTAGAATGCAAGGTAAGAAAAGTTGATTCCTTGTTGATTAATATTAAAGATGAGGTGAGTGAGTTCTATGAAATTATCCAAAATGATGTTGATGATGCATTTTAAGATGATAACATGGTGATGAGAAAGTTTTTGTGGATGATTTTGATGATATTTTACAAAATTTGTTAGATTATTTGGAGATTTTGGATATTTTACAAAATTTGTTAGATGAGTTAGATGGAAAAGTAAAAGGTGTAGGTACAACTGAGAATGTAGTGATTTCATGGGCATATAATGGCCAAAATGAACACAATGAGGATGAGAATGAAGGGTTAAGGAAAATTAAAGTTATTAATATTGAGGATGAGAAATTTTATAAGTTATAATATGAAGCTTTTGATAAAGGAAATGATGGATACCTGGATTATATGTGGATGAACAAAATCACAAGGAAGAAAGAACAATGTATTTTTATAATTTTTAATGATTTTGTGTGATGGCACAAAGCATGAAAACTTGAATATGATGGAAGAAAGAGTGAAGATAAATAAACAATATAGTAATTTTAAATCAAATTCAAACCAAAATACTAATATATGGGACCCAGGTGGACATAGAGAATAAAAATACATTGGGAACAAGGAAAGAAGACAAAAGATAAGATATGAATATGAAGACATGTACAAGCAACTAGTAAAGTGTGGTGAAACTTTTTCTCCACCATGGGAGTATGATGTAGGAGCTTTATTAGAAAACATTCAAATACCAAGTTTCCTATCTATGAGGTCATGGAGTTTCCTATGGAGGTGTGAAGTCATGGGAGAGAGAAATTTAAGAGTGAATGAATTTGAATATCAAATGGGGGAATTTCCCTCCAAAATATGTAATTCCTTTACATGAGCATAGAAAATAATATCAAGTGTTTGATTAGAATTGTTTAAGTGTCTTTTTAGGAGTATGGGAAGTGTTATGAGTATATAGGTGTATGTGAATCATTTAGATGCTAAAAATGATGTAAAAAGGGCAGTTACGAGCCCTCATGGATGGAAGTTTAAGAGTCACTAGTAGAATTCAGTTACAATGCATGGAGTAGGTACAAGCATGAGTGTGAATTCTAATATAGGTGTGGTAGTTATTTTTGGTATTCATTCCTCATTGAAGGAGGAAGGAGAAGATGGAATAGGTGTGGAATAGTGATTTTATATGGAGATTAGTAAGAAATAAGGAAAAGGATTTGTTTTTGTAGTCACAAAATCATGCACTTTAGAATTTTATTCATCCCGGTCTCATACTACTATTTAGATGGTTCTTGAGTGAAGAAAATACTAATTAACCCCATATTTTGGCCACCTTATTTTAGTTTTGTTTCATCATTCCTGCACATTTTTATCTACATGCCCAATTTATTTTGGCACTTTCTTGTCATTTTAGGCTTGGTTGGGGTGCCCATGGTAGTACTGGGGCACCGATGGGTGACCCAATCCCACCTGGGGTGCCCCATTCCTTTTTCTACTTTCTCACCACTTTTTGGGCTATTTCTAGCCATTTTTCATCCTTTTCTTTTTCCTATTCATCCATGTCAAGGTTAATTACGAAATTAGATCTAAATAACCCTATAAATATAAAGTTATGAGACCATAATGAGGGACCTAGCCTCATCTACTACTATCACTCATCTAAAGTTAAATTCATCTATTGCATTTACATCCATATAGCTCTATCATCAATGAAAAATCTAGGAAGTATGCATCACACTTCATAGGGGGAGCTATTATATTCTATTCCATGCACACATGTTATTACATTTTCTACATGTATTTATTACTCGCTACTTTAGAAAGTGTGACTGACATGAGAGCACCTAGGGAATGAATTACACACACTCACTAGAACTACATTTGGGTCTAAAATATAGTGCAGAGCTCAGAGTAGTAAGCCCACTATTGTGGTAGATAAGGTCAGTCTGACCCATTCATTCCTGCATTTTCTAATTTTAGGGTTTTGATACTTATTTTGGTCTTCTTATAGGTCTTTCCTATCAGCTTGGAGTTATTGGCGACATACAGGCATAGGACAGCAAACCTAGATGCGACACACAACGAGGGCTTCATACCACCTTCTGACCCTGTGAGAACCAATTACAGAGATTTTTCGTAGACCAAGGTGCCTAGATTGTAGACTAGAGTGCCCGTGGATGCCCCAGTCCTATTCCAGGTGCCCTAGTCCACTCATATCTATCAGATCCAATCTTTTATGGACTTCTGCACATCCATTCCTGTTCCACTAATTTCCAGTCAGATCTGCAAAACTCTGCGATAGTCATCTGTTATCAACTGAGTTCTTTCACTTTTCTCCTTGCACATTAGCATTTAGTATTTCCTTTCATATATTGTTCTAGATCATTCTATATCTAATTTTTTACTGTATTTAATTAGTCAGTGTTACATGTTGTGCATAGACTTAGATTAACTATCCCCAACTTACTCCTTATTAATCAATTTTATTTAAACATTTTTGGTGAACCTGGCATGTCTTTGATGCTTCCTATCCTGATTATGTCAATTCTACCATGGGTCGTCAAGTTTCTTTATCTAATCTTCTTATCCCACTTACACACCAATTTTCAGGTTGTTTAGGTAAAAATACCTAGACATCAATTGACTTTGATGTGTGTACGCACCCAACATCCACCATACGAATTAAGTTCTATGCTTCAGGTGTTTATTTCCATCTAACCCTAGTATTGTCCCTCCTCCGTCGTAATTGCATTACCACTCCTCTAGACTTGACTCAATCCGTGTACTATTTTACCATCCATTTAAAGCCATGGCATCTCCACCTACCACCTCTTAGGGATATGAAATTCTTGAACAGCTTAAAAATACATGCTTCTAAAATATGCATGTTTGTGAATTATTGCATACTGCACCAACTTTTTGTAACACATTAGAGGTGTCCACTACATGTGCCATTCATAGCTAAATGTCATAGACATACCATGGAGGCCTTTGCACATCTCATCCTATCTCTGAGCACAATATTATGCCATGTGTTATCTCTTTTACTGATCAGGATCCTTAGTCACCTTAGTTGATTAACCTACCACCCTATGTGCATCACATATGCTCATTACTATTGGTTAGTCAATTATCAAGGTGCATCCATATTGCAAGTTCTCATCAAATCAATGGATTTGCATAATGAAAATTATGTAATCATAATCTCTTTTACGGAACCTAGGTATAAGCGATAGTCTCATTTCGCATCAATTCCACTCTTATTCATGGATATGACTCTACCACTCATACGTGCTTAGGAACTAAATCTCATTACACATTCCTTTTGGCTCCTAAGATTGTGGCTCACCTAAGTATCTACATGAACCTCGATAGCCACTTCTTAAGAATTCAACCTATCACAAGTATAGGCACCCCTTGGATTAATGCCATGTAATGTAGATTCATCTAGTGAGACATCCGAAGTATCAATATTATCTACAGGAATGTTCTCGATGATTCACACTTATTTACCTACATACCTGTGATTCATTGACAAGTATTGTCGCATAGATGCATAACGATTCTTCTGCCCATACCTCCTAAAAAACACATTCTCATACGCTAGTCTTGACACCTGTTGCATTCTGTCAGTCCAGTGCTAACAAGAATCATACTCCTACTATTTCTCTTATGCCTTCTGCTGATATGGACACACAACTTCGGCTAAGAAAACACCTACCATATTCATCCCAAATAAATAACCCCATCTCCATCAGCCTACTACAACCCCTAGTTCACTCCAAGTTCGGTGTCACCTACTAATATTGTCAATTGCATTACCACAATAAACCTAAGTAATGCTCACACTGATGCTTCCAAACATTTCTATGACAAGGTGGCCTCCTCTAGAACTTCTAGATGACTCATTAAGACAACTTAATTTTACCCCTCTAGGCAACTACTCCTCTCCTAGTGTTTAAAGAAAAATTCTCACTAGTTCAGGGTTTAGGTGAATAGTTCTAATTCAAGACCCACCCTTCCACTAAGGCTCCTACCGCATTGTATAAGGGTTATGTCCAGCAATGTCAACTCTAGGTGATCTTCTCCTCCACTCGTAGGAAACTCCTAATGACACACTCATATTATTATGCACAATGTCTTATTAACATGATCCTGTTAATGGGAATTTTACATTCCCATAAATAACACTTGTTTAAATACTATCATTACACGCGACAGTCTGTCTAGGTTTGGTATAACACTTAATAACATCGTTACCCCATACATCATTTGCCACATAATCTATCACGACTATTGTTACATGATTATCATATAATCTCCCATCATGGGTATTTCAATCTTAGCAAAATTTGTTGCACGTACCTCTCGCAATTCTCCACTCACACTTGGACAGTCTTTGCTTGACTACATTAGTGGTACAATAGATGCTCTACACTCTTCACTCACCTTTCCCATGCCTTTTGGTATTATAGCTATTCCCACATCCCCCCTCTCCCGCTTATGTTCCAAATATTACTTGTTGTTATACTCACTGTTTGTCATTCTCATTGCATTCACTAATGAATAGTATCCTAATGACTCATGTACACACTCCGCCGTCATTACGTACCTTATATGATCCTCCTCATTCTATAGCTTATTAGGTTTTCAATGTTGCTCCAGTAGGTTGCAATCATGACAATGATAATCTTCTCGATAATGGCCCATAATCATCTTCTCTATCATGTCCCTAGGGAGCATAACACATTTTCACATACCCCCATCACTCTTGCGCATCATACACCATACATTCTATAGTATTTACAATATTGTGTCATAACAATCACAACATTCATACATTGTCCATTATACTGAGTGACTCACTCTTGTGCTTTAGTTTGCATCATTTGACTTGTTGAGGGATTACTATTACACTGAACCCCACACACCGCACTATAGGCATTATACATTGCATTTCATCACACATACTCGCGTGTCATACACTACACATTTTACATTTTGTCTACAACCTTTTGAAATTTACGCATTCATCCATCACACATTTCTAATTTTCTAATATTTCTATCATCTACACATCTAAGATACTATGTTATTCATCATACACATTACATACATTTTTAGGGTAGTTATGTGCATAGTCACACATACACAAACTGCGCATTTCCACTATTATACATACTATGCTAGGTTACATTACATATGAGTCTAGCGTTACATTACCTTTTACACATTCTACGCATTTAGCATCACATTTTATACAATGCGTCTTTACATATTCTTTACACCACATGGTTGTTTCATCATTACACATACTACAATATTTTCTATGCATTTCACTCACCACCCTATGATGCAATTTAGTTCCTCAGTCCATACTCGACTTCTAAGGGTTTACAAATCAAATGGACCTTACATTCACCATGTGACATCATGCGACATTCCTAGGCCAGTGACATACGTTGTAGGCTAAATCGTCACTCACTTTTTCTATCTAGTAGTGGTATATGCTTTAGGCTAGATCACCACCATTATATATTATATCATACATTACCGTCTTCACCTTTCATATTATAGTGATATAGTGCTAAATCATATATCACTTCATTATATAGGTTACATCATCATTCATTTACTCGCTTTACCACTCATCCACTCATCATATAGTGATATACACTTAGGGATAAATCATCACTCGTCCTTTCATCATATAGTGATATATGCTTATGGCTAAATCATCACCCATCCTTTCATCTTATAGTGATATATGCTTACTGTTAAATCATCACTCATCATATAGTTATATACGCTTCGGGGTAAATCATCAATAATCCACTCATCATATAGTGATATACACTTAGGGATAAATTATCACTCATCATCTATAGTGATATACACTTAGTGTTTAAATCATCACTCGTTCATTCATCTTAGTGATATACGCTTAGTGCTAAATCATCACTCGTTCATTCATCATATAGTGATATATTCATCATCAGTCAAGTCATGATATACGCTTCAGCTATAGGGTTCATGCACATCCTTTCTATATGTCACATCTCATCACCACTACATACACACTCATTACAACGTGCTAGACACAACAAACACTACTCGACCATTTCCCGATGATGCACTCTCATTTACGGTTCATTCTTGACTGCTAAGGGGGAAAAAAAATGAACCTCATTGCATACACTTTCATTCACTTGGGGGGCACGTGGATCCTATCATTCCACTTTGCATTCATTTCATCCACCCACAGCATATTGCATTGTCTTGGGGGCATTTATTCTTTTTTACTAGTGTTTTACATTATCACTTTACTACACATGTTAGATTGATTTCTTATATATCATTATTTATACCATCCACACATGCGCGTTCATGTCTTTTTTAGTTTCATTGCAGATATAGGACTCTTACACATGGCATGGATCTTTGCCTTTTACCCTTCCTATATTGGTCACTGGGGGCATCAACATTTGTCTCATTGAGGTGATATTGTTTACTTTTGTACTTAGCATCTTAGATTACTTGATCATACACACTTTTAACATATTGGTTATTTATCTAACATGCTAACGGGTGTTCCATGTGTAGCACTTGTTTTGCAAGATTACATGTTTCCATGACTCCTTGTTTGTTTGTTTGTACTTGTCTATCATTATTTGCCATTTTATGTGGGTTTTACCCTATTTTTATGTGCACACTTGCTTGTTTTTTGTGGCCACGATGGCCTTATGTGTCTTGCGACATCATGAGTGATGTACCATATTTGCAGCCTACTTTGTGCGGCTTACTTAATTTCTTTACTGTGTTCACTTACTATATGGCTTTGTACCTAGCTTACACACATGTTGTCTATATGGCATGCATTACTTGTTTACAATTATCTTTGGCTATCCTTATTTGTGTGTGTCTTGTTTTCTAGCAAGAAATTTCCAAGGTACACAATTCAGATTGCATTTGGTCATCTTTTGGGGCTGCATTCTCCTATTAGCAATATCACATGCGCCCCCAAAGAGGGGGGCAATCATTTGGGGGTTTTTACATACTAACACAGAGATTCTACACCGGCACGGTTCATTTTTCTATAGCAAATGATTTCAAACCAGTCTACAAACCCCATACATAACAAATTTTATAGGACATGGCATCCTTAGCATTCTAGGAAGCAGTTATAGGCTTAGAGGTTACAGTGGGTGTGCCTCTCTACACTACTTTTTCTAGTGGCGCCATTTTTCCTAAAAAACTAGGACAACATAGATATCTCTTCACACGCATTTTAGAAAAAGTGGTTATAGCTTGGAGGACGCAGAGCATTTCCCCCCTACACTTATTCAGCTAAGGTGGTGTGAGATCACCCAAAAAACTCGCAGTATAGGATATCCTTCTACACTCCTCCTCTTGACATGGATTTGGTTCACATGTTCCATTTACACTTTTCTTTTTGCGTACATTACATTTACGTATTTTACACTTTTATATACATGTGTATTTTACATATCATTTTTACACTTACATGCATACATATTTGACTACTTGATCATTTTCTCCTTGCAGGTCTGGCTGTATGAGACACAAGCAGTTAAATTGGGGGTAATAACAACAACAACGCCAACAAAAATATTATGCGACAACACATGATTTATGAACCGTATAGGTATACTATACACCGCAACAGCTACACATGTGTTCCACCCTAGGTTCACTCTCATCACTTTTTATTTGCGTATTTTTCATCTTTAGTTTCCACGCTCCTCCATCTTTCTTTTATTCCATGCTCTTGTCTAGTCCTTCGGCGCGTTTCTACTACATTTTTCATGGACATCAAGTACGCACTTCCATCTACTTTATGTTATCGAGCTTTCAGCTCACCAACATAAATTTGGGGCAAAATGTAGTCACAAAATTATGCACTTTTGATGTTTATTTATCTCGGTCTCATACTACTATTTAGAAGGTTATTGAGTGAAGAAAGTACAGTTGATGCGAAATTACAACACCCCTCAAATGGCCTGATTTTGGATGGGGCATCCAATGTAACCTACATAACATGGGACCATCTCTCAAGCTATGGGACTTGCGAACTTGAGATTGTCCTCCAAAGAAGGTCAGATTCCTCTACCTAATCCTAATGCTAAACTACTTCTAAGGAAGGAAATGCAACTATCTACTCCTAATATTACAATGCCAAGGAGACAGTGAGAGATAGAGCATGAAAATAAAGAAATCCTACACTACAGAGGTGATAGCACCAAGAAAAGGGGTTTTTTTATCACAATCTTAGCTGCCTAAAATGGAGAGGATGCACAAGATGCATCACAGACCAAAGATAAATTTCACACAGAACACCACTTCAAACCCATTAAACACAGCTCTCAAAACTTGCAATAGACATCAGAAATATGCATAGTATACCCTACAATGGTGAGAGGCAAGAAGAGACAATAAAATAAGCAAGGGATGGACAAAATGCATCACGAAACAAATTTTATTGCTCCATGAATTCACATAGTACATCATCAGTGGGAAAGAGGCAATAAAATGCCATTACAAAGCAAAGAGATGAGGCTTAAGCTCCACATTCAACCCTAGGGAAGAAGGAGAGAGGGGTTAGGAGAGAAAAAATGACCAACTTTTAGAAAAATGCCCCTTCTTACAATATATAGGAAGAATTAGAGAAGGAGATGAGAAGAATTTCGAAATCCTACTCCAACCACCCAAGAAATTGCATTGAACTCACCTACTCCAACCACCCCAAAAATGCATTGAACTCACCTACTCCAACAATGCCAAAAAATGCATTGAACTCACCTGTAACAATGATGAGTTCCACTGCAAAACCCATGCCCCCATGTGTTGTTCCTTGATGGGCAAGAAAGGAATCCCATAATTCATTATAGTGGTATTTTAAAATTCTAACAACTTGTAGTTGAGTAGCAGATGTCGAGAGCTTTCCAAAAAGTCTTCTCTTGCTCAAATCCGAGATCCCAGTCAAAAGTTATGACCATCTGAAGGTCATGGCCGGGCATTCCACGCGGGCTCCCAAGAATTTATCCCTCCTTTCACTCTTGAAGTTGTGATGATTGGACACGTGGCATCATCCGCGAGCCTGCTCTACTTTCTTTTTGTTTTGGCTAAGTCCCTTATGTTTAGGAGCAACTATGTTTGATCCTAGACACGTGGAGGACCAACGCACGTTTGGGAACCTGCCTTTGGATTTACCTTTGAAGCTTGTTGTCCTCTCAAAATTTCTCCCTCTTTTGGGAAGTTCAAAATCAGAAATTTTGAGGTTAATCACCTTTTCTGTTGTTTTGGTAAGGGGAAAAGTCAAAAAGTTGGAAAAAATCTGCATTTTTGGGTCATTTTGGTGTGATTTGCGGGTTTGTCGGACATTTTTGTCCTAGATGTCCCAAGTTCATTCGGGCTCCCTGTTCGCTGATCATTCACTTTACCCGAAAATTTGTTTTCTTGTGGGGGCCCGTCAGAACTTTTTGTTCCAAATGTCCCAAGTCACTCGGGCTCGCTATTCACCTTTCGCCCGCATCGGCCGCATCGCACACTTTGCGTACTTGCGTCCCTCATGTCCCATAAACATTTGTGCATTCTGTCCCCGCGTTCCCCGCATCAGCCGAGTCGCTCTTTCACGTCCCGCATGTTCCAAATGAACCAAAGGCCATCTGGGCTATTTTTCCCCACTCTTTCTGAATATCTTGTTTTTTTAAGTTGGTAGATGTGTATTTAATGCACATTTATTACCTTTCTCTCTCCTAAACGGCTATTTAATAAGCTACCCCGATACAAATTTTTGCACACTACTTTCTTATCAATTTCTCATACCCTCACAATCAAAATTTCTGTGCGAATACCCATTCCCCCTGCAATTTCATC